>OX422223.1:48916310-49516310 GCA_949130495.1 Sambucus nigra | reverse complement strand
AAACAAAAAAAATATATTTTTTGATTTAATTGAAGAAACAAATTTTGTCTTCTACTGTTTCAAAGTTACCCGACAACTCAATTGTTCAGCTATGTGTAATTGTCATTTCAAAGGAATTTTCAATTCTCAGTGGATAAGCATTTTGTAAATACCATCATTTATAAGAACTATTTATTGAGTTGATGTTTGGGGCCGAGTTCCAAGCTTTGTAATTGGAATTAAGAGACCCAATTCAAATTCAATAGCTTGGTTTCATGAAAGCCCATAGATTTGGAATTCATTTATAGTTCCATGGAGCCCAATTCCCTAACTTTATTATGTTTAAAAACAACAATCTTGGAGAATTTTAATCAGGGTAAACACTTAACTCACTGCTCTCGATTTCACATGGGATGTCCTGAAATGCATAATTAACTATGAATTATACCATCCATAGCAAATTCTCATACAAACAAAGGCACAAGTTAAGTGCCAAAATTTATTACTCCCTCCGCCCCAAATTAATAATCATGATTTCCATTTAGTATGTCCCACATTAATAGTTTTTATTCTAAAAATAGTATATAAGTTTATGTGAGATTACAAAATTGACCACCCAAATAATTTCCGTAAATTAACAACAAAAGAAGTGTTTTATAAGCATTCAGTACTAATCCAAATCTTGGGTGATATTCATATTCCTTAAGTCTATTTTTTTACGTATCCATTACTTTGAAGTTATCAAGTCCGTTTTATTAGGATTTTATTCTTGAAATCATGTATGACGTTTACTTTTGAGTAAATGCACATCAATTCATTTTGAAATAAAAATTATAATTATGAGAATGCCTTATATTTATGATTAAATATATTGTAGTAATGTTTGTCACTTAAACTTAGTAGGAATTCCGATGATCTAGGTTTGGTTTGATCACAGGTGATCAAATTTCTAGTTCTATTTTAATTGAATAACTTCATAGCCTTGATGGAAAGTGACATCCTAGCGGTATTGATGCTTGTGAAATCCTAGTAGTATGCCTCAAACTACGGGAACCTATATGATGGTTTGAGAACTTGTATATGTCGTCTAATAGAGTATTGTGATCTATACATCCAAGAATGTATTAAACATGACCACGCATGAGATTTAAGTCTAAGAGATTACTAAATTTGACGTGGACAATCTCATACCATTTGTAATTGGTGCAAATAATTTTGACCTCGTCGGTTGTGAGGCACTATGCCAAAAATAGAAAATGATCACGACAAGGGGGTCACATTTTTGCACCGTGACTAACTTGGCCATGATTTAAAACCATAACCATTCATTATTAATCGTGACCCAATTTGTGATCCCATCCAGGGGTGATCTATACCACATGTTGGTCACGATCATGGACCGTGACCATCATGGTCATGGTCAGGAACGGTGGCTCCATCGTGATCCTTTTAGCAAAAAAATTAGCGCCAAGTGGGTCATGTTACTGATCACGATCTAAAACCATGAACTATTATTATAAATCATGACCAGTATGCGTGAAATATGAACACGATCCATAATTATGACCCTCCACCATGATAAACACGATATTAAAAAATTAAGGGGAATTATCACTAACAGTGACCAATTAATTTAATTCAAAATGATTATGAACCATGGCCCACTTTTGGGTATAAATAAACCTTAACAGGTTTTATTTATTATTTCCCTTATTTCTCTCTCTCTCTCCACAAAAACCACTCGTTATCACCACCATTACCACCATTCTCTCTCTCTCTCTTTGTATATGTATGTTTATGCATATGGTTGGATATGCATATGCATATGTATGTTTATGTTTATATATATGTATGCATACACACACACACACACATACACACACACATACACACATATATATGGAGCCATTAGGGTCAGGGCTAGGGGAAAATGTAATATATCCATGAATTTTGTCTGAGAATTGGTCATTTATGGGCTTTCAGGGATTTAATCACACGAAAAACATTTGTAAATTTGAGTTTTTTACACAATAAAATGGTTTAATTAAAAGATATTAAAAAAATAATAATATTTTACTTTAAATTCTTTGTTATGCGTTATTTTATTTGTACAGGTGCATGTTGTTAGTGAGTGTGTCTCGTGTGTTAATGTTGAGAATATGAATTACCCAAAAATTATTGTTTCAATTGTTATGCAACCACTAGGTAAGTTAGTTCATATAAATAACAATTAACTTTTGTTTTCCTCAATAATCACTTGGAAATGATTTTAAAGGCAATTCATGTGATGAACAAGACAATTGGATTGTTTACTTCTAGATTTGTTTGGGTTTTATTTATGAGTTATGTATTCATTTTGCCTTGTTCGTAGACTGTCCACTTTTTAAGTCAAGTTTTCACATTTGTTTTCGTATGTTTAAACGAGTAGTGGCCAATTGCTACCTGTTGAGTTTTTCGGGACAAGAATATATATATATATATATGTATAAGTCTTCAATTGACACAGTTAATACTTGGATTGGTTGTTGAATAATATGTTGTTAGCTCTAATTACAAATTAGATAAAGTTGCTTAACCCTAATTTTTCATCATGTGATTGAACAATAAACTATTATTTTTAATTTAATAACATGTTAACACTTTTTCTTCTTATTTCATGTGGTATGTAATTGGACAAAAATTATTTAAGCATATTTAATTCAAGATGCTTTCTTTATTCAGGTAATTTTATTTATTTTTCCTTTATGTAAGATAGTCTTATATATATTTATAACTTCTTAATTGACTGTCTTATCTGTGTTCACCTTTTCCTTAAGCGGTTGATGTTTGATTGAACAAAAATTGGTGGAAGGGATTTTCAATGATAGAAACATCTCAATTCGAGGTTTAAATATTAAAATTGAACTAAAATTGGACTTGTTGTGTTTGATTGATTAATTGAAAAACATTGATATTATGTGTATAAAGGATATATGCACTTGAAGGATGATCTTTCATTTTATTGAAAGTTTGTGTATTGTTTTATTTTTTGTTAGTACATATATCTTCTTGGTCAACTATTGTCGTCGTGTTCACCCATTCCTTAATTAATTGATATTTGGGTGAAAGCAAATTGGTGGAAGGGCTTTGTATTTGGTGGATACATAGAAATTTAAGATTAATTGAGTTAAATAGAACTAAAATTGGACCTGTTGTGTTTGATTGATTAATTGAAAAATATAATTTAGTTGGTGGACACATAGTAATTTTAGGATTAATTAGAGCTTTACTCTTAGTATTTGTATGTCATCCCATAAGAAAAAACTCTTTTATACTTTTTTCATCTTCCTTTTCACATTATAAACATTGGTCATGTTCACACCCCTCATTTTATATATCTTCTCAGGAAAAAATGAGTCATGGTAATATGTACTTTCAACAAAAAATCGAGAGGTTCCAATTGGCCTGCACAAAAATCGCTTTTACCAGTGCACACCATATAAAGGGGGTCATATTTACCAATATGGGAATAGGAAACTTTATAAAATTAATTACCTTATAGATCATGGAGTTGATCTCTTGAAACCTTACCTATTCAATTTTATACTTTTTTTCTTGCCAAAATGCTCGGATAAGGCAATAGAGAATATATTTTGCATATATAACTCTGACTATGCACTGGCGTTAGTGACACTATTAGGAAAGGAAGAAGAAATATTCGTCCATTGTGGATAGAATTTCATAAATAGAGCATTCACCCAGATTATGACGTCTCATAACATATGCACACTAAATGCCAACTTGCCAAGAAATTGAAAAATAAATGATTTCCAGTTCCCGTCACAGATATTTATACAACAATCATAAATATGCTTCTGCCCAATTATCTGCATGCATATTTTCACAAAATTTTAAAATATAAAACCAAGCGTATGAAAACTATACACATCAAGCATATTTTAAAACCTTTATATATATATATATAGTTTTAAATATGATCGTCATACATTCTTCGCTTTTTTTTTTGGAAATGTCAAATAAGAATAAAGATAATCAACCAAATAATGACACTACTTATCTATATTAATTCTCTCATAATCCACCACTTGAATTCTCGACACCTACTAGTTCTCAATACTCTACTCCACTGCAAGTTCATTCGACTTTATCCGAGTCATGAAACTCCATAAGGCCCTATTAATCCAACTCACTAACTCCCATTACCAATGAATTACAAACACAAGAGGAAGAGCACTTTGATTTCACCCTTTATGGGAATCCTACCTGTGATAAAAAATGTTGTCTGGATTTTTAGAGCTCATTATTTGAAACTAGAAAAGATTAATATGGGCATCATGGGAAAGAAAACAAGAAGACTGTTGATCGTGACATAAAAGATGACTTATTGGAGCAACCTTTTAAAACTTTTATATTCCCAATAGGTTCAAAGAAACTTATTCGTTCTCGAATAAATGAGCAAATGAAAACCTATTTGAAGAACCAACAAATGCATCAATTCCCGACAGGGACATCAAGTTCTAACATTTTTTCGTTGAAACACAAAGTTTAATAAAATTTTGAACTACTTGTCAGCCAATGGAACAACTTCTTAGGGAAAGAGGCGAAGGAGGAAAAACTTAAACAGAGGGAGAAAAATATAAAGAACGTGACAAAGAAATTTGATGTCCATAATGTTGGTTCCAAATCATATGATTATTTGAAGGATAATGGGTGAAGAGGACCAAGGTGTCTAATCCGATCAAAGTGTACTTGCAAGCCCGACGGGATAAATAGACCAACAAATTCTTAAACAAATTGACACTGATTGTGGTGAGATTGAATTTATTGATCATATACACGCTATAATAAAATAATGTTGATACTTTTCTCTTTAATATATTATTATACTAGAGGAAAAGATGAGTAGTCAGTCAGAGTGTAACCCCATAACATTGAATTAGATGCCATAATGAAGGTACTTTGGATGGATAAAATGGGGAGGACAAGTGATGTGAGATCCACGATGCCAAGGATAAAATAACTACACACCACACCAGTATTAGAAGAGCTCACTTCAGTGAGGAGTAAAATGCTAAACCAGGCAAAAGAAATTGAAAATGAGAAAAATTAAGTGTCGGGTATTAAGAAGGACATGAGCTATCTTAATAATATCTTAGGACAAATGGATAATGAAATAAATGGATTATGAAAAATTCTTGGTTAAACACAACGTAGTTTGCCTTCTGATATGGCTAAAGATTTCCACTCCAAAATACATTCTGTAACATTCCTCTCTCATCCACCTCCTCCTACTACGCCCTCTTTTTGGACATCATCAACTTCCCTGCACGGTGACTATATGGAGGATAATTATATAAGGAACTTGACCAATACGAAGTCCATTGTTCATGATCATCTCTATAATTTTGGAAACTTGTGCTCATAGTCATTATTTGTGAAAAAGTGAGGCTTATTTATTGGAGGATGAAATCTACCCGGGTTACCAACACGAGGGCGACCACTTGGTGAGGAGGCTTCCAATGACAATTTTAAGTCATTGGAAGATGTTGATTTGGATTTTATAAGGTGGGTTGGGGCATGTCACCAGAATATGTTCTAAAAGAATTATTGAAATCTGATCAGGTGAAAGTGGTGAATCATTTTCTAGCACATCATACTTTGATCGACCTAATTTCTAATTCTTACAAAGTCCACCACCATCAATAACAGAAGCCTATGGATTTGGATACTGTTGAATATTACCAAAATAATGAAGAAGTTGATGTTGAATTACCTTAAGATCAGGAATACATATGGTTGAAAGACGGTACGACTATCTCTTTGTAAAAAAATTATGATGAAGATCACTTTGTATTATATGCAATGATTTGTTTACATTATTTGAAGAGTTAATAGAGTTTTTCGGGAAATAATGTAATCAAAATTCTTAAGTGGGCTAAAGACATCCTCTTAAATGAGAACATGTTAACAGACAATTATCCGACCATGAAAAGGCGCTTAAAGGGTTTGGGTTTCAATTAAAAATTTATTCATTCATAAAAGTATCATTGTATATTGTATAGCAATGAATATGAACTAAAGGATAAGTTTCGTGTATGCGATGAACTAAGATTTAGAGTTTTTGACTGTGGAAACGACAAATCCAGTAAATCTCACACGTTCTTACAAGTTCCACATAAGGTATTGAAGTATTCCCCCACTAGGGCCACGGTTAAAAATATTTTTTATTGTACCATGGATAACAGAGGCCAGGACATGGTATGCTGAAATCAAGATCAGTGAGAATTTGATGCATCATCCCATTAATGCATTCATCTGGTAATTTTCAAGCACACGACACTATGAATTTGCAAGGGAACTGTGCAATGCTCATCTTGGACTAGCAACTGACGGGTTTAAACCTTTCAATAATTTAAGCACTAATCATAGTTATTGTCTTTTTATCTTGGCGCCTTTAGGTTTACAACAACACTATGCATGAGAAAAGAGTTCACATTATTGACATTGTTGATACCTGGGGCAAAGGATACCAATGACGATATTGATATTTTCTTAGCCCTATTAATTGAGCAACTAAAAGAGTTGTGGGATGAAGACATGAGGGAATTCGACACTCTTATGGGTGAAGATTTTACACTTAAAGAAATGGTGTTGTGGAAGATCCATGACATTGCTTCCAAGAGGATCTTTTCTGGTTGTAATATTAATGGTTACTATGAATGTCCCATCTATGAGGAGAAAACTATATCCACTAGGCTAAAGTATAATGGTAAGAAATGTTATATCGATCATCGTAGAATTTTATCTAATATTCAAGCATTTTAGAGTAAGAGGTCAAACTTTTTATCTACTAGTCACGAGCTTATGATGCAACATGTTCAACTTTCTAGTTACCAAATCAAGGAGAAGGTGGAGGTTGCAACTTTTGGGAATAAGTTTGTAGGTAAACACCCTCAATTTGTATGCTAAAAGATAAAATCTAGGAAGGATTTAAAAGATCCTTGTTAAATGAAGGCATGGTCTGGATGGTTAATGT
Organism: Sambucus nigra; assembly: GCA_949130495.1. Taxonomy (NCBI): domain Eukaryota; kingdom Viridiplantae; phylum Streptophyta; class Magnoliopsida; order Dipsacales; family Adoxaceae; genus Sambucus; species Sambucus nigra. The sequence continues at coordinate 49,509,295 of OX422223.1, read as the reverse complement.
TATTTGACTTATCAAATTAGAAAAAACACTATAAGGCATTCAATTGATGTGATTCACATGGAGAAAAATTTTGTGGAACATACGATAGGAAAAGGTCCTGGGTAAATCTCATTTGATATATGAAGAGAGGGCACACCATTATCTAAAGGAGAAGAAAAAAAATATGGTTGAATATTGATGTTACAACAGGAAGAAATTCGATTCCCATGGGTGCTTTCACTTTAGCTATGAGTGAGAAAAAGATCCTCCTAAACACATTGTTCAAATTGAAGTATCTGGCCAATTATTCCAGTAATATGTGAAGGATTGTAAACTATCAAATAAATGATCTGAAATAATGCAAGTCTCTCGATCGACATGTCATCATTCAATTAATCCTTTTGTTGTTTAGGCATTGCTTTTCAGAGAACAAGTATCTTTGCATGGAAATCATGAAGATTAGTTTGTGCTTCACCTTATTGTGTGAAAAGGTTGTAAACAAATATAACATTGTGGCTGCAAAAGCAGCTTTTTTTTAGGAAAGTTGTGTCTTATAGAAATATGTTCCTCCACCATTCTTCGATATCAATATTCAGCTACTTGTGCATCTATACGATGAAGCATTGTTTTGCAGACCTATCAAGTATCGTTGGATGAATACTTTCTAGAACTTGATAAAAACCTTCAAAGAATACTTTAAGAACACATAGTATATTTGAGGGTCAATTGAACAAGAATACTGAACAAAAGGATCATTAGTACACGCTCGACAACATGTGCCAAAAAAAGGGCTTAGAAGATTCCATCCTCATGGAAAATGACTGATCGATGAAATTGATGAGTTTGAGGATGAATTTTCCTTTGGGAACCTTAAAGAGGTGAGGCTTACCAATATTCAATTCGAGCAAGCATCTCGTTATGTCTTCGAAACACATGATGAAGTTGAAAATTAGAGAGTAAGTACCTACATATATAACGTATTTTTATTTAAGTATGTGTATTCTATATATTACCATTTAAATGATACAATATCATAAATAGGTATAGGAAGTACAAGAGAGAACTTTCCCAAAATCAGAAGCTAAATGGTTCAACGAACGGGATAAAGGATTTTAGGGCATGGGGTATGAAAAGATGTGATTATTGATGATGCTGGAAACAACACCACCAGATGAGGTGTTGATAAGCTCAAGCTAGCAATGAAAATGGCAACACAAGAGTAAATATCTTAGTAGAAAGGGATGAGGAGAGGAGGAGATACACTAGTATATAAGTGGTTCAGCTAATCTGGCCTACGTCCACTATGAGTGTGTAAGTAAATTTCACTAGAATGAGGGCATTAATGGCATGTGATACAATCTCTCACTTTCTCTCTCTATTGTGTATACAAACAGAGCTTTGGCTTGGGTTGCATATGTTGGTCCCCTCAAAGGTAGGAGAAGACACGTATTTATAGTGCTTGGGGGGGTGTAGTGTAGCCTCCAAGCATGCCATGAGCATGTGTGCATTGAATACACTAATCATAGGTGGACACCTGGCTGTGCCACATGTAAGGAATGATGACCAAATAGTCCCTCATGCGAGGGCAATGATTTGGTTATAACTAATTTTCTCACATGCTCCAAGTCTTCCATGTGCTTGCGTGTGTTCGAACTTAAGACATCATTTGTTGTAACCTCGGCCTAGCCGAGTACGATGTTGGGAAGTTTGATAGTTGCTTTGTCCTACGAATTATAGGTATGACATCGGCCTCTAAGATTAGCCGAGGTTATGTACGAGGTTGGATCTAGTGTCGTTTGCTGCCTAGATGAGGTTGGACCCCTAAGATGTTGATGGAAATATCTTGAACCCATAAGATGCTGCAGATCTCGACTTATGACCAATTAAGGTTGTATAATATGGAGCCTACCTTGAGGAGGACGACCTTTCTGATGGATGTTGTGTGCTTCCTAGAAACTCGACTGTGAGGTAAGTCGAAGTTAGTGACCCCGAGTATGGGGGTACACTTTGGGCATATCAATCATCCCCTAGACCTTAGTCTCCTGATACAGCATAAATATTGCGTATTTCACCCGTTAACCTATGCGTTATTAGCCCCCTCGTGTATCTTAATCCCTATATTTATGCTCATTAACCAGAAAACCTCGGATTTCTATGTTAACATGTTTTGCAGGGGTTAATTGAGCTTTTGTAGGTATTTGGATGCTTAGTATGAAGTTTGGATGCATTCCGGAGAAGTTCAGTACACAATCGCAGGCGCAAGGGCAATTTAGTCATTTTACAATTTGGGCAACTGGCCCAATGTCTTCATGGAAGTTGAAGCCCTCTGAACAATCTTCGCGTGGCTGCAAACGGTGCGCGATTCCGTGTCCGAACGAAGAAGTTACGGGCTTTTGAGCGGAAGAGAATTTCACACCAACCAAAATCAAGGAAAAATTCAAGACTTGTAGGTCCGAATCGATTCGCCCCTTTGCGAATAGATTCGATTGGAGACAGTATGCCAGTTCCTCTGTTTCCGAATTGATTCGGATTCCATCCGAATCGATTCGCCCACCATTCCGAATCGATTCGGATTCCAGCCGAATCGATTCGCCCACCATTCCGAATCGATTCGGATTTCAGCCGAATCGATTCGCCCACCATTCCGAATCGATTCGGATTTCAGCCGAATCAATTCGCCCCTCTGGCAGTCTCGAGATATTCTCCAACCGAATCGATTCGGCCCAATGCCGAATCGATTCGGCCCTGCTGATATTTGGCAATTTTCCCTTTAATTTACAAATTTTCCATGGGATTTGTTTTAGTATAAATAGTCTTTCTCTTCCTTTTGAGAGGAAGATTTTACATTTTACATTAGTTTAGGGTTTGTATGGAGCTTTGCCCTACTCCACCACTTTGGGTGTTTTGCCCACCTTGATGTATGTAACCTTATTAATATAGTTGTATTTCTTAATTTCTTCCTTTGATAATTAGTTTACATGCTTTATTAATTAGTTTACTTGCTTTATTTCTTGCTTTCCTAGTTTAATTAGTTTAATTTAGTTTATTTCCATGTCGTGCCCTTAGATAAATAGGGTCGGGATTTCGTTACGCCATTTACGGGTTTGGACCTCGAAAGTTAGGGTTTCGTGTAAAATTGCATTTAATTGAAACCGCGTGTATTAAAGTTGGATTGTTATGCGTTTAACTTTATTTGTCACGCAACTTTAGTGTTTATAGCGATAATCCGAATTTAATCCGCGTGTGACCATTTTTGATTAAATGTTTAATCTCGCAACTTTGGCTTAAGTTCCTTATTGCGTGACGTTTATGCTTAATTGAAAATGATCGATTAAATGTTTTCGAATCGAAATTCTAATTAGTAGTTGTTTAGCCCGTGAATGTGTGTATGTGATCCCGATCCTCACTTTACTTTTGCGTAGCGTAACTTATTCTTTTTCTTTTGTCACCATTCCCAAACATCACCTTTTCATTTATTTATTTTACACTTTTATTCCTGAAGTAATTAAACAATTAAAATCTAAAATTCAATCACTCCCTGTGGATTTCTTACGATACCCGACTTACCGCTGTGCTTGCTTGTCAAGTGTAGTAGTAGCTTAGGTTTTTTGTATCGCGGCGGCGAAATACACAACGATTGTGTCCTCACACGAACACACTTTTTATGCTGGGTCATCTCCTGTGTGAGAAGGTGGCTGAGGGGTATATGAGTTAGGTTAGTGAAGTGACAATTTTGGTGTCTTAGGGTTTGGAGTGGTTCTTTGGATACATGTCACACTTTGAAGTGACTAGCATTTTCCTTAAGGTATGGAAGCTCTGACGACACCTTTTAGGATTTTTAGGAAAATGATGAGTGCCTCGGGAGTCGATCTACATCATTGGGGAGGGTTTAAAACCCTTTCTCTTTCCCCATTTCTCTTTCATCTTCTCATTTCTCCAGCCTTAGCACTTTTACTACAAAATCTCTCTCACCTTCTATAGGCAAACATTCACTGTTTCTCTAGTTCTCCGATCACTTTGGGTTTGTAACCCTTGCTTCTTCATCCTTCATTGTTCAGGTAACCATATTTGTTCCTTGCTTTCAATTTTCTGGGTTTATTTGCACATTTCGTAATTTTCGGTTGGTTTTTTGCTTTTCTAGGTGGAAAACCACCACTATTTGGTGGTTATTAGGCTATGATTGGTGTGGTTAGGTGTTTTAGGGGCTATTTAAGGTTGATACGAGGTTGTTTTTTCTCTAAAAAACCCTCTTTTTTCTGTCCTCCGGTGACCTTCCAGTCATCTTCTCCGGTCACCCAACTTTTTGAGTGTTCTTGGTGAAAACCTTTAGAATTCCAAACATTGATCTTTAATTTAGGTAGCATAAGTTGTTTACCTATTTTCCCTTTGAGCTTTCTCCCCCAAGTGTAGTGTCGTCTGTCGAATGCTCAGATTTTTTTATAAACTTATTAAAGAGTTCCCAACTCTACGTGAGAGGACCTTTGAAAAGATTAGGCAGATAGAGTTAGCCCAGGAAGAGGCTCGTAGGGTCTAGGCTTTTACGCTCAGACATATCTTTCCTCCACCATTAGATGTCATATACCCTAAGCCTGTTGAGCTTGTAGGGGTTCCTGATCCCATATCTGAGTCAGCTGCTTCAGACCTGATGTCTACCTCTGAGGCTGTTGAGTCCATAGACTCTTTACAAGAGGCTATGGACTACTCCCCCAAGGGAAGTGTGGTCTCTAAGGAAGAAAAGTTTTCTGACCACTCCTTATCTCATCGAGAGGCTAGCATTTCTCGTAAGTCTCCATCTGTAGAGGTCTTAGAGCCAACTGTAGCTTTTGGTGGTCCAATTGAGGCCGTTCCTCTAACTGCTTTTCTGGGTGCCCCCTGAGTCTCAGGTTCAGACTATTGATGATAACGATGATGATGAAGGGAGTGAACTTGACACTTCCAAAGTTGATGGACCCGAGAGTTTTGTCACTGAATACGACCTTCTCCTCTTTTGATATTTGTATGTCATTCCCTCTTTTATAACTTTGAGGAAACCTCTGAAGGATAAGAGGTCCTTCGATGGCCGTGGGGGAGAGCTCTGCGTCTATGAGAAGATGTTCAAACTCGGATTCCATCTTCCAATTTACCCCACTATCCGAGCTATCCTCTCTTATATCAATCTTTCTCCTTCTCATCTTTCCCCCAATGCTTTAAGGGTATTAGTTGGGGCTATCATCCTTTGGAAGGTAGTTCATCACACTTACCTTCTAGTTAGGGTTTTCTTAGCTTTCTACATACCCTCGTCTACTAGAAATCATCCTGGCTACTACCACTTTGTAGCCAAGAAGACTAAGAAGAAGATGCTATTAGTGACCTAGACTTCTAACCACAACTGTAAGCCTCGATTCTTCTTTGCCTTAGGGGCTTCGGAGTTTGGACCTAACGAGGCTTGTGGAATATCTAACCCAATAACTCCCCTAAGGTGGGCCAATGTCTCTTTCTCGACTAAAACTGACCATGGGCTGAGCCAAGATGACCTTTAGAGTGTTGAGGATCTTCATTGTCAGGGTGAAGATGGCAATCTCATCAAGTATGAGCATTTAATGACCCCTCACTATTTATCTCAAACAGGTCTTGGGGGTGTCCCATTGGCCGAGCTTCGTAAGTGCTCACGAATAAAACTTTTTTATGCCAAGTTAAGTCTCATACCTTTCATGTACCTGAGCTGATAACTTCGATGTTTTATCTTTTTGTAGAGAGACCGGAAGGCATTTTAGATGATCTTTGGTACATGTTTGAACCAAGTATCACGAGGCTGCTAGAGAAGCGTGGTGGAAATAATGCACCCCCTCCTACCCAAGAAAAGAAGGTAAAGGCCCCTGTCGATACTACAAAAAAGTGGAAGGCACATGCAGACCCTTCCCGTACGAGGCCTAACAAAGATCTAACTAGTGAGCGTGGTATCCCTATTTCCTCAGATGATGCTTTAGCCGCTCGACTCTCTCAGCTGAAGATTGGTGTCAGCCTCATCGGCCAAAGTGTCCAGGTTTCTAATGCCCTCATCCATATAATGACTGAGGATGACAAACACTTCCTGCATTTAATGGACGTCCCTCTATTGGCTAAATTTGCGATCTATAGGGCGGTTCAGGTATTTATAACTTTTCTCAAGTTTTGCCTCTGATCTTAGCTATTCACTATTCATTAAATGATTAATAACTATTCACTATTCTGAGGTCATATGACTGAACTCTATGAGTGGGAAGCCCTATCTCTGTTAGGATGACAACCGCTGAGACATGGGCTAACATGAATGGAGTTTCCCCTATAGGTGTCCTCATTGTCGTCCTCTAAGCCCAAAGCACTGCTTATACCTCTTCTATCCATTTTCCTTTGGTCTCTTCCAACTTCTTTTTTACCCCATCAAGGATTGTTCAATTTGTGACCTCAGTCTAACCATTTTCCTGGGGTCGTCCAAGGGAAGAGAAGAATTGCTTGATCCCTACTCTTTCATAATACTTTTTTAAGGAAACATTCTTGAATTGGGTTCCATTGTCTGAGATGAGGGTGTTTAGATGTCCATACCTTCATATAATGTTCTTTCAGATGAACTGTAAGGGCTTCTGCTATGTGATTGTGATAATTGGCTTGGCCTCAACCCATTTGGAGAATAATCAATTGCCACAATTAAGTACCGATAGTTATTTGCAGCCCTTGGCAAGGGTCCTACCAAATCAATGCCCCATACTGAAAATGGCCAAGGGGAGCTGATAGAAGTCAGAGGTTGGTGAGGCTGATGGGGAATGTTGGAGAACCTATGGCATTTATCATATTTCTTACATATGTAGATGCATCTTTGGTAAAGGTCGGCCACCAGTACCCCTGAGTGATTATCCTTTTAGCCAACGACCTTCCTCTAATGTGGCTTCAAAAAGAGACCTCATATACATCTTGTAAGATGTACGAAACCTCTAAAGGATGAACGAATATGAGAAGAGGTAGTATGAATCCGTTCTTGTATATGACATCTCCCACAATGGACAATTTAGCATCTCTGAACCTCAGCTTTCTTCTTTCTAACTTCGACTCTGGTAGTTCTCCCTCTCTGATGTATCTGATAAGAGGATCCATCCATGAGGCTCCCATACTCCTATTTAAACAAGGTCTATCAACCTTTTCCTCTTCGATGGTCGACTTGAGCATAATCTCAACTGGTACTGTTCTCCTTATGTCTGTTCTAGTTGCTGAGGCTAACCTCGCGAGTTCATCATCTCGGTTGTTGTCCAGCCATGGTATCCTCTTCATCTTCACCTATACGAATTTTCTAGCATTGATCTTACCCTTTTAAAATATATAGCCATCCATTCATCTTTGGCTTCATATACCCCACAATTTGGTTCACAACCAATCTTGAGTCACTATGCACTAGGAGATGGCCGACATTGAGGGATTTTTCCAAAGAAAGTCCTGCTATCAATGCCTCATACTCTGACTCGTTGTTGGAGGCTTTAAAGATGAATCTCGACGTCTGTACCATTTGGTGCCAACACTATCAGCCCTGCTCCACTTACGTTTTCATAGGACGACCCATTAATAAAGAGGTTCCAGATGGTTTCATTTGAAGAGAAGTTTCCCTATAATAGGTTCCCCTACTTGAAGAGGTATCTCTCTTCTTCATTCTCAATTGTTCTTCATCTGGCTGTACTTATCTTGGCCTTGCCCAAAGTTAGGCTGACGTTTCTCTCCATTGGCTCATTGCAGCCTCAAGACCGTTCTCAACCTTAGCCTCGTCCCAGGTAAACTCGATCATAAAATCTGTGAGAGCTTATCCCTTGATGGTAACCCTGGGTTGATAAACAATATTGTACTCCCCTAACTTAATTACTCGGGTCATTAACCTTCCTGACTTTCAGGCTTATGGAGTACCTGCCTGAGTGGGAAATCAGTGAGGACGACCACAAAATGAGCCTGGAAATATGGCTTTATTTTCCTAGAAGCATGTATTAAAGCATAGGCTAACTTTTCCATCCGAGGGTACTTCTTCTCAGACCCTTGGAGTTCCTTGATATTGAAGTACATTGGTCTCTTCACTTCATCCTCTTCTGTTACTATTACAGAACTGATGGCTGACTCTGAGACAGCTAAATATACCTACATATTCTCACCCTAAATTGGTCGAGATAGGAGTAGAGGGGATCCGAGGTAGGACTTAAGCTCTTTAAAAGCTTTACCATATTCCTCATTCCATTCGAAGGATTTTCTAATAATTTTGAAAAAAAAGAAGACATTTATCTATAACTCTAGAGATGAACTTGTTAAGTGCAACCACTCATCCGGTTAGCCTCTGAATGTCTTTGATGTTTCTGTGTGTCTTTATTTCCAGTAAAGCCTTGATCTTCCCAAGTTTATCGTCTATTCCCCTTTTGTTGATGTTAAATCCCAAAAACTTTCCAGCTCCAACCCCAAAGACACACTTGGCCGGGTTGAGCTTCATTTTGTAATTATCCATGGTATCAAAACTTCTTTCGAGGTCGTCCACATGAGTGTCGCACTTCAGACTCTTCATCATCATGTCGTCCACATAGACTTCCATGGTTTTGCCAATCTAATCCTCAAACATCTTATTTACAAGCATTTGTAGGTAGTCCCTGCATTCTTCAGGCCAAAGGGCATGAACTTGTAGCAATAGATCCCCTTATCTGTAATGAAGGTTGTCTTCTAAGAGTCAGCCGAGTCCATAAAGATCTAATTATACCTGGAATATGCATCGATGAAGCTTATGAGCTCATGTCCTACTGTGACATCCACCATCTGATCTATACAAGGCAAGGGAAAACTATCCTTTGGGTAAGACTTATTTAAATCAGTGAAGTCTACACACATCCTTCACTTCCCTTTAGCTTTTCGCACTATAACAACATTGGATAGCCACTCAGGGTATATAATTTCCCTAATAAACTCAGTTTCCTCCAGCTTTCAAACCTCATCTCTAATAACCTCGTACTTTTCCCTTAAGTAGATCCTTATTCTCTACTTAATGGGTCTGGTATCCTCTACAACATTAAGTTTATAACACATGATTTTAAGGTTAATACGTGGCATGTTTGCACGACTCCATGTAAAGATACTCCGTTTCGTCCTTAGCATCTTGATCCGCTCCTCCTTGATCTCAGGTCTTAGGGCTTTATCAACTTAGATGGTTTTTTTTCAGCTCATTATTATTGAGGATAATGTATTCTACCTCCTCCGTAGCCTCTCTATTTTTTAGCTTTGTTTCACCTCTGGGATCAAGGGTGTCAATGTTGTGAGTGGTTGTTACCCTCGTATAAGACTCTCTATCTTTTTCAGAGTTGATGTAGCATTCATGTGCCGACGTTTGGTCATCTTGCACTTCCCCTACTCCACAGGGAGTTGGGAATTTTAGCATATGGTGGACCATTGAGGGCACGACCTTAAATTCCTTGGAGGCCACTCGTCCCATCATGAGGTTATAGGCTGAGAAGACATTTTCATCCATCATAAAGAAATTGATTTTTTGAGTCAACCTGTTTGGCCATTCATCTCCCATTCTCACGTCCATTTTATACATTGCCAGAGGAGGGACTTTCTCCCCACTGAAGCCAATCAAAGGGTGATGATAAGGATCAAGCCTTGCTCGGCTGAGACCCAAACTTTTAAAACAGGGCCAAAACATAACTTCTGCAGAATTCCCCCATCAACAAGAATCCTCTGAACTTCACATCCATGCACCCTTGTGGTGATGACTAGAGGGTCATCGTGAGGGCCTAAGATAACCTTAAAATCAAGTCGCTAGAAGCCGACTACGAGGGTGTCCATGTCTACCTTCTTTCTTTTCTCATGTTTGACCTCTGTTGAAGCCAAGTTCATAACCTCGACTTTGGTCACTACTTTGGCCTCTGCCACATGAGCCTTGCGACCAACTACCTCTGCACCACCTCCTGTTAATCCTTCGTAGATAGTGCTCATACCAAAAGATATCATGTTGACTCTCTTTACTGGGACATTGTCATCCTTTGGTGGGAGTTTAGGGTCATCATCTGAGGCATCATCTCTTATAGCAGGGGCATCTTCCCAAAATTTTTCATTTCTCTTCCTTCTAGGGTCATCTCGGCCACCCTTTCAGACTCTATCATCCACGTACTTTTTTAACCTTCCAGACTTCAACATTTTTTCAATCTCATCCCTCAGGGCGAAACACTTTTCAGTTAGATGGTTGTGGTCTTGATGAAACTCACGCCATAAGTTTTTATTTCTCTTGTACGGAGGAGCCCTCAGCTTTTCCAGCCATCTTAAAGACCTGTTATTCTTTATCTCGTTGAGGATGTGTTCACATCTCAAAGTTAAAGGAATATAGTCTGTAAACTTATCGTCCGCAGCCCTCTTCTTTCCATCCTTTTTCTTCAGGAACTTCCCACTGCTACTTCCCTTCTCATCCTCATATTTTGCAGCCATTGCTTCCTCTGCATTCATTACCTTTCCAGTTGTTGCCAACAACTCGACCATAGACTTAGGAGGGTCTTCAGCAAGCTTCTAGAGTAGATTTCACTTCTAAAGTCCTCCAATGAGGGTTGTCATTTCTATACTCTCTTCATAGTCCTCTACCTCTAACTTTTCCTTATTGAACCTCGCGATATAGTCTCTGAGACTTTCATTCTTCCCTTGCTTTACATAAAGCAAATGGGTCTTTTTCTTCTGAGGCCTTAACCTAAAACAAAAGTTGTGAATGAACCGTTCGGCCAAACCTTTTAAAACTCTTAATTAAATTTTGAGGAAAAGAAGTGAAACAGATATGTGCATCCCCAGTTAGAGTGCTTAAGAAAACTAGGCACCTCATCTCATTAGAGATTGAATAAATGTCTGCTGTAAACTGACACAATTCAATATGATGCACTGTGTTGGTACTTCCATCGTACTTGGGAGACACCACTAGAGGTTTAAATTTGGCAAAGGTTGGGAAGTTGGCAATCCTTGAAACAAATGGTGAACCCTCTGAGTAACCCCTCTGTAATAGGTCTCGACTTTTTATGAGATCTCCAATCTTATTTTAAAGCCTTTGAATAGAGTCATTCCAGGGCTTAGAAATGTCGGCCCGATTGAGGTTGTCCCCATCCACCTCCAAAGGGTGGACTGAGGGTTCCCTAGCTACTTCACAATGTCGGATGTTGATCTCCCCCTGACCACGTCTTGGCTATATGGGGGTCGGCCATGATGGGGCCGATAGTCGCCACCCTCTCTTCATGATCTAGCGATGCTTCTTGATCTAGATAGCCTTTCTCGCAGGTCATTAACTAGACCAACTCTTTCAAAGGTTTACCATCTACTTAACTGATCAAAAAGTTGAACCTCTCTAACGGGCATCGCAATCTCATCTCTCACCTTGAACTCGAGTCTACTGGATAGGACGTATAGTGTTATTTGAGACCTTATATGGATCCCAATAGTCAGCTGGAGCATCCTATGCCTCTATATTGTCATACATATCCTCTAGGAAAAGGTTTCCTTGCCTCCCTAGGCGTCAACGCCTAGGGTTAGCAACATCCCTCTTCCATTGTGGAGAAGGTAGGTCTTTTCATGATGCCTGGGGTGGTCCCCTGGCCTCATGTTGTCCCTGAGCAGTGGCCAGAGTAATTATTTTTGGTGAGACCCTAGGTGGTCTCATCAACATATTCTGGATGAGTTGAGCAAACTCCTCCTGCATCGCTTGTTGAGTAGCAGCTAAGGACTTCAAGGTTGCCGCCACCTTAGCCATCTCGGACTAGGGTGGCGCTTGGCTGGAACTGGTCCCTCTAACACCTGATAGTGGAGGTGGTAACTCTGGTGACATGGAAAAAGACTAGAGATCTTGTAAATGAAAGAACTAGAGAGCTTGATACCTTTAAGGATCTCCTTCAATTGTGAGACAACTCCACACAAAAAGGGGGAAGACTGGTTCACCACCAGAGTCTCCGACGAGGTCAACCAGTAAAGGAGGAAGGGAAGAATCCTCTCGTCCCCACAGACGGTGCAAAAATGATGATGTTGGAAACAACACCACCAGATAAGGTGTTTATAAGCCAAAGGTAGCAATAACAATGGCAGTACAAGAGCAAATATCTTAGAAGAATGGGATGAGGAGAGGAGTAGATACATTCGTATATAAGTGGTTCAGCCAATCTGGCCTACGCCCACTGTGAGTGTGTGAGTAAATTTAACTAGAATGAGGGCATTAATGGCCTGTGATACAATATCTCACTTTCTTTCTCTACTGTGTATACAAACAGAGCTTTGGCTAGGGTTGTAAATGTTGATCCCATCCAAGGTAGGGGAAGACACATATTTATAGTGCTTGGGGCGTGCAGTGTACCCCCCAAGCATGCCATGATCATGTGTACGTTGAATACACTAATCATAGGTGGACACCTGGCTGTGACACATGTAAGGAATAATGACCAAATATTCCTTCAAGTAAGGGGAATCATTTGGTTATAACTGATTTGCTCACGTGTTCCAAGTCTTCCATGTGCTTGCGTGTGTTCGGACATACGTATGTCTCTTTATTGGTTATCCCAAAGGTTTCAAAGGTTGTTTATATTATTTTCTTAAGCACAAGAAGGTCATAGATTCCATCAGTGTTTGGTATTTTAAAGAGGATTCTATCATAAATCATAAGCCCGAGTGTAAACTAGACTTATAAGATAAGAAGTATCATCATATTGCTTGTTCTGCCAGACCTCTTGTACAATATAAAATACAACTTGATATCAATAGAACACTTCCTAACGGTAGTGGGAGTATTACCAATGGTCAAGACACACATAAGTTATGCCATGTTGTGGGAGCATCAGGAGAGGTCTTGGAAGGTTAGTGTTTTGGTTGATCGTTTTGATTTAATCCCAAGAAAATACTAACCAGGTCCCAAGAACTACAACGAGGCATTCCAAGGCAAGTAATTCTAACTTTGTCTTATGACTATATATACCAAAAGTATATTCGATATATTAAAATCAAGTTGTGGGACTTATAAACTGGGTGATGGGAAAAAACCATCTAGGTAAAGCGGATTTATAAGAAGTTAACATATAGATGGATGGGAATCTACAAACCTTCAAGGAAAGGCCTGATAAAATGTTTACTCAAATATAAATGGATTAACTATGAGAAAACCCTCTTATTGGTTGCCATGCTAAAGTCTATGTATGCTTATAGAATCTATTTATGGATTTAAGCAAACATGTAAGTCTTGGAATATTCGGGTTGATTAAGAAAATAACCTTTTGATTTTGATCCAAGTCCGAATAATACTTGTGTGTATAATAGGTATAAAGAAAGCATGGTGGAATTTTTGTACTATATATGGATGATATTCTCCAAATAAAGAAAGAGGGGGATTTATTGTCTTATATAAGAGTGTGGCTATTCATATAATTTGATATAAAGTATAAATGACTAGTAGGGCACATCCTTATGATCAATATTTCACAAGATAGGATAGAAAGGATGTTGGTCTTATCCAAAGTATCCTATGGATATTGTACTCAAAAGATTAACATCAGGATTCCAGGAAAGGATTTTATTTTTGGGATTAGTGTCCAAAACACATTGTTGATGTAAAAAACTAGATTGCTCTAATTATTCAATCACAGATAAATAAATAAGACAAAGATTTTTAAAGTGGTTCGGCTAGGAATAAAGCCTACGTCCACTGTTATGTTATTGCTGATTGTTTGTGGAATTCTTGATTACAAATTCTCTCAAGAAATTCCGCCCCCTTTGAATGAGGGAGATACAATGTATTTATAGCCTTGAGGCTGTACATGAAAGGTCCAATACATTAAATGATTTACATATGAAAGGGTAATACATTTAATGCAACGTGTGCGTCAAGAATACAATGGATAGTTGAACAGTTGTCCGTCTAATAATTAATGATACGGCCGAGATGCAGTTCGGACCGCCTTAGTTGCTTGTTGATCAAGAGTTCCTCGGAGTACTTAGAGTATCTCGGGATGATGTAGCTTCTCGGTGTATTCTTGTTGAAGGGAAAGAAGCACAGTTGGTCGGGAAATGATCTTCCTCGTTGCTATTGTGCCATGTAGATTGACACGTGTCTTCATCTTATTCGTCCACATCAGCACATTAATTTTGGTATCAACAGAAGCCCCCAATGTTTCATATTTTGAACTCTGAAGAGTATGGAACATTCTTTCTCGGTATATGGTAATATTAAATGTATTTCCCGGGTTTCAGGAACATTATTTTCAAATTTCCTTTTTATTTCGCAGTTTTCGCCTTTTTGATAAGCGCTTTGATATTCGTGTAAATTTTGTCCTTTTAGCCGCCGGAAGTTTAGTAATTTCTTTTTGGTAATCATTTCTTTCGCCGCTTCCCAATGCAAAGTATTTAAACTTCTTTGGTAACCATACCGTCGTCTTCATTTTTCATTCTCTGCATTCAAGCTTTCTCTTCTCTTCTTCTCTTGTGCGTTCATCTTTGTTTCCGTTCGTTGTCAACTCATCTCCTTTCTTTCTGTAAGATCTTCTTTCTTTCTTCTGTATCTCTTTTATTCAATATGGTTTATATTGTGGAATCTGTTGAGAAATTCCGTTCTGATTTCTCCATTCCTTCGTGGGTAACTCTAGAGGTTCTTTCTGAGCCTTTAGATTACTTTCGATTGGCTGAGGGACATTGGTTCCCCAGTCTTTTTGTTGCTGAATGCAGTTTTTCCTTTCCACCAAACCCATTATGTCTTGGGTTTTGTCAATATTTTGATCTTGTTCCTGCAAAAATAGCCCCCAATTCATGGAGAATAATTAACGGGGTGCACAAATTAAATTTAACTCATGGGACTCGTATTGGGATCCCTGAAATTATGTTTTGTTATAAATGGGCCGTTCTAGATAATATTTATTATTTGAAAACTAGGTATTTGAATAGGGCTCTTGTAGTTAATCTCCCTGACTCAAATAGGGATTATTTTGAGCATGGGTTGGTTATAAAAAATTGGCAACATGCGCCTTTATCTGGGAATGAAGTATACAACGGTCCCAGATGCCCCCCATACGGCAATGGGATAGGTTTATTTTTCATTTTATTTTTCTTATGAAATTATGCTTTCATCCTGTTTGACAAAATGTATGACTGATATTCTATTATGTATTTGTTTGCAGTTGATAGCAAAAGAAAAACTCCAAAAGAGTCAGAAGTGAATATCAAGCATTTGAAACTTATCTGGAATTTGCATAAGACCATTGCTGACGAGCATATTAGATCTGCTTCATATTTACTACAGTATAAGAGTTACACAACCTCTTATACTGCTCGCCCTGTTGAACCAGCTTCAACACCAGAAAGTTCATCTTCAGATTCTCATATTCCCCTATCTCAGAGAATGGGCAAGAAAAGAGCTCCTCCTGCTCTATTTGGTGACACTTCTTCTGCTGTTGGAGCCCAGAAAGGCAAAATTGATATCCCAGAGGGGACTAAAAAAGTAGATGCTGGTTCCTCCAAAGTTGCCGAGAAGCCCCCGGTGGCCCCGAGCAAGAAAAATGCTCCTGCTGATGTAATTGCCATCTCTCCGACCAAGACTTCTTCCTTGGTTGATGCTACTGACCGTCCTTTGAAGAGATTGAGGAAATCATCCTCGGTTAATCTTGCTGGATATGCACCTTCTCTACCCGCTGGTGGTAGTGGTGTCTCAAAAATTATTCTTCCGAGTTCTTCAACGAACTCAGTTATACCCGAGGTTCTCGGGGTTGATGAAAAAATTCCTAGGGATACACTGACGTCCCTAGCTGCTCGCCATCTTTCTTCAGTAAATTTCTCATACCTTTGATCTTTCTTTCTTTTTCTTGAATTCTTGTATTTGTGTTGACTCTATTGTTTTTCTTATCTTTCAGCTGATGAACTGCTTCAATACCATCGTGAAGAAAGATCAAGTTATTAAAGCTTCCACTTCCTCGTCCGATGTTGACGATGCTCTGTTGGGTTTAACCCAATCTGTGAAGGAATCTCACCAACAGTACATCGAGGAGAAAACTGTTTGGGAGAAAAAATTGGCTGTGGCTGAGGCTGATAAGATGAAGATGGCTGAAACCTCCAAGAATTTGGAGGAGAAAATTAAAGATTTGGAAGTTAAACATCAGGAATCTGATGATAAATTGAAGAAGGCAGAAGAAGAAATATCTACTCTGCGAGATATTAAGGTTAAGAAAGAGGAACTGGAGGTGAAGCTCTCCTCGGAGAAATCGAGGAGAAAAGTTGCAATCAAGAAACATTTCAGTGTTGGTTGGGAGAAAGGATGGGAGAGAGGGATAGCTGCAATGACGTCCCAAGTCCAATATAGGGAGTTGAAATACTTCTATGATGGTTGGGTAGCTGCTCTGCAAGAGCTAAAAGTCCAAGATGATTCTGAGCTATTCCAACGGCATCTCCCTGGTCCTCCTCCACCAATTGTGGAAGAAGAAGAAGATGAACCTGCTTCAGATGAATCTTCCATGGCTATGGGTGATCAAGTTTCTGCCTCTGAACCATCTGCCACCGAGGACATTTCCTCCATGCCTCCTCCTCCCGAGAAGACTCCTACCGATCAAGCTGTAGTTATCACCGAGCAACCGAGCTCCTCGTCCCAGCCTCCCGAGAAAGTCTTGGGGGACAAGGAAAAGGTGTGAAGTTGTTCGGTAGCCTTTCTGTATTTCCTTGTAATCGAACGATGTAACTTTTTGATGATCTAATAAAATATATCTTTGCTCATCTCTGTTGTTGATAACTTGTTTTTGTTGATTGTTGTCTTTTTCTTGTCATTAGTTTGTTGCTAGAATGGAATTGATCTCTTCTCATGATACCGAGCTGATGCAGCAATGTCATCAATACTATAAGGCTGGTCATACAGATCTTAGTACATCTGAAATTGTTGATATCCTTGGTCACGGTGCTTCAGAGCAGGCTATTGAAGCTTATCAATACTTGAAAGCTTTACTCGACCGAGCAGTGGCTAACAATGTCGCTTACTATGAGTTGATTGAAGAGCTTCATGGTTCCTTAAAGGATCTTCAAAATCAACATAACGAATCAATGGCTTTGTTACATGAAGATTATGAAAATAGATACCAGCAGCTCTCTTCAGAAACAGGCCACAAGAAGATCATTGCTGGGTATGACGTCAGGGAGAGGACCCTAAAAGGTGAAATTGAAGCCTGTAGACAAATCGCTGAGATCCTGGAGCAAGAAAATAATAATTTGCAGAAGAAATTAGCTCAATATGAATCTGCTGCTTCATCCTCTACTGCATTAATACCAGTCACTGATGAAGGCTTCTCGTTCTTAGAGGTCGAAAATGCCAAACTAAGGCAAGAGCTGGAGGACTTAAGAAGATCTGCTATTTCTGGAACTGCTCGGGGACGAGGAAGAGGTTCTCGGGGGCGAGGAAGCGTCAGCCAAAATGTTGAGGAAGCTCGCACTCAGTCTACTCTGGAAACTCAAGCATTCCAGTTGAAAGTAAAAGACCGTGCTCTGACTGAAATGTCCAATAAAAATCTGTCTCTGGAAGATCAGCTGGCATCAACGAAATCTGCCTTGCATAACAAAGATCTCTTTGCCAAAAGCCTTCATGAACAATTGGATAGATTAACCTTCCAATTCCATAAACAGCCAAGAGAATTCTGGATGGCAGGATACAATGAAGCTCTCGTTCATCTTGATGCTCGCATTGAACATGCTAATAATGAAGGTTACAAGCAAGGATGGTTAAATGCATTGGGTGTATTAAAGTTGGAGCAAGGGCATTTTTTATGGGACTATCATGCTCCATCGTTATTAGACCTGCCTGTACCACCTTTCAAATTGGATATGGCATGGATTCCAGCTCGCTCCATTCCTCGCAGTCTAATTTCGAAATATCTTGGTGATTATAGCCTTCACTCCCAAGTTGAATTATCTCGTCCTGAGCATCTTTTGGATACACCTTCTGTTATGAACGTCAGAATGCTCAGAGATGTTAATTTCATCAATTCTCCCCTTTGCCTAGAAGACCCTCCTGCCGGCGAGGAACCTGTTTCTAAAGCACAGGGCAAAAAACCAATAGAATAGTAATGTCCATGTAACAATTTTGTAATTTGTAATTAATTCCAGATTAATGAAAAGATTTTCATTTTCTGTTTGCCAATTTTGTTTTATCAAGCACATTTATATTTGTACATATGTATCTATGTATCTATTAAAAAGCTAACAGTATTATTGTTCAATAAGCAACTTGATAAAAGGTTACAAGTATTAGTAATGTTTCTCGATCACTTAATAATAAAGTAATGAGAAAAATGTTCAAACTGTTTCCAACCAACCAAGGTGGGTGAATAATGTTTGTCGACTAAATACAGCTCCGACGAACTATACTTGGTTTGATTATAAAATTGCGTCCGACCAACTATGATCAATAAGTTGTCCTCGCCGACCAACTACAGTTATTGGGTTTTTATCCCCGATCAACTATACTTGGTGTATTTTTTAAACAACTTGTTCTTCAAAGAACTCATTGTAACAATATTACCTCCCGACCAACATAAGTTGTAATATGAGAGTATATATTTATCTTACCAACCGTGGTTGATCCTGCTGGTGTACACTTTTTGGCTCCTTAAAGCTTTTGGCTCCTTAGAGCATTTTTTTGGCTCCGTAGAGCATGTCCTCCTAACCAAAGGAGGTTGGCTACTTATAGCACTTTTTGCTCAATAGAGCTGTCCTCCTAACCAAAGGAGGTTGGCTCCTTAGAGCACTTTTGCTCCGAAGAGCTGTCCTCCTAACCAAAGGAGGTTGGCTCCTTAGAGCACTTTTGCTCCGAAGAGCTGCATTTGTTGGCTCTATAGAGCACTTTTGCTCCGAAGAGCTGTCCTCCTAACCAAAGGAGGTTGGCTCCTTAGAGAACTTTTGCCCCGAAGAGCTGTCCTCCTAACCAAAGGAGGTCGGTTCCTTAGAGCACTTTCGTTGTATAGTGTATTACACTAGTATTCCCCGAAAAACTTTCATCCAGAAGGAAAAAATGGTGAAACATCTTCGTTTTATTCATAATGAGAGAAATGCTTTACATTGGACATCATTGATAATACTTGCGCAGGTGTTCAGCATTCCATGCATTTTTAAATTCCTCTCCTTCTAGAGTTGCTATTCTGTAAGTTCCTGGTCGAACAGCCTCTGTAACTCGGTAAGGTCCATGCCAGTTTGCTTCTAGTTTATTCTGCTTCTGAATGACCTTCTTTAGCACATAATCCCCTTCTTTTAAATCACATTTCTTTACCCTTTTGTTGTAAAACAGAGCTGTTCGTTGTTGATAAGCAGCATTCCTAATGGCTGCCTCTTCTCTGACTTCCTCGAGCATATCTAAATCCATCCTTCTCATCAAATCACTGATCGGAGAATTGAAATTTAACACCCTATGTGTTGGTAGGCCCAACTCGGCAGGTATCACAGCCTCACTTCCAAATGCTAGCATATATGGTGATTCTCCTGTTGCTGCTCGGGGAGTTGTTCGGTAAGCCCACAAAACTGACTGTAGCTCATTAATCCAATTTGCTTTAGCCTCACTTAACCTCTTCTTCAACCCATTTAGTAATGTTCTGTTCGTCACTTCAGTCTGCCCATTGCTTTGGGGATGGCCTGGTGCTGAATGAAACTTCAAGACATTTGACTGATGACAATAGGCAGCAAATTCTTCATTATCAAATTGTGTTCCATGGTCTGTGATGAAGGCATGGGGGAGACCATATCGACAAATGATATTCTTCCATATGAACTGATACACCTTCTCATACGTCATATCAATTAGTGGTTCAGCTTCCACCCACTTAGTAAAATAGTCTACTGCCACGACGAGATACTTGAACCTTCCTCGGGTCGTCGGCAGTGGTCCAACCAGATCAATCCCCCACATGGCAAATGGCCAAGGTGATGTTATGGGTGTCAACAATGCCTGTGGAGTTCTTCGGATGGAAGAAAAACGTTGGCACTTGTCACACTTCTTAGCATAAGCTATACAATCAGCTCTCATCGTCGGCCAATAGTATCCCTGTGTCATCACCCTTTGCAGTAGGGTCCGACCTGCTACATGAGCTCCACAAGATCCTTCATGGATTTCTTCAATCAATTCTTTGACTTCTGATGGATGCACACATCTCTGCAAACCTGCCATAATTCCTCGTCTATACAAAACACCATTAGTTAACACATACCGAGCAACTTTATACTTCAATTTCTTGGCAGCTAGTTTGTCCTCCGGTAGTACTCCTTCTTCAATGTATGCTCTGATAGGATCCATCCAAGATGGTCCTAAATCAAGGGTAATAATCTTCATCGTCAGATCTTCTTCTATGCTCCGACTTTCTAATACTTCAATTGGTATTGTTCTTCGCAGCTCGGTGCGCGTAGCTGACGCTAGTCGGGCCAATGCGTCTGCTCTGGCATTCTCCATTCTCGGTATCCTCACCAATTGAATAGCATCAAATTCTTTCAACAATTCCATCACTTTTGCATGGTACTTCACCATTAACTCTCCCTTCACTGCATATATTCCCATAATTTGATTCACAATTAACTGAGAATCACTGAAAACAATTACTTGACGTGCCTCCATAACTTTCGCCAAATGAAAACCTGCTATCATAGCCTCATATTCAGCTTCATTATTGGAAGCTTTGAATTGGAATCTCAAGGCGTACTCCATGCCAATATCATCTGGAGAATTTAAAACAATCCCTGCTCCACAACCAGCCGTGCAAGATGATCCATCTACATATAATCTCCATGTATGTAACTCGTCTTCAAATTTCTTATCTGTTAGAGTTCCTCGGTGAAATATCATCTGTTTTCTTTCATCATCCCCGTGTATCCTTCGTTCCTCGTCGATCATTTGTTCGTGCCCCTCCACCAACCGGAGTTGGTCGGGATTTAAATATGATGTTTTTTCTACATCCACAAGTCCTTTTACCAACCTTGGTTGGTTTGGATCTGTGTCTGTCGATCCTGTATCGTCCACAGGTCGGTCAGCAAGCATCTTTTGCTCCTCGGGGGTATCAGGGTATGTGAACTCTGCTATAAAATCTGCCACGGCTTGCCCTTTCAACGATGATCTGGGTTCATACACAATATCATATTCACCGAGTTCTATTGCCCAATACATCAATCTTCCTGATTTTTCTGGCTTGTGAAGGGCTTGTCTTAACGGCATGTCGGTATACACAATGATAGTATGGGCCTGGAAGTATGGTCTCATTCTTCTACTTGCTTCAATTAATGCCAGTGCCAATTTTTCCAGCTTTGGGTATCTGATTTCCGCACCTCGGAAGGCCTTGCTTGTGTAATAAATTGGCTTCTGGACTCCATTCTCCAATCTGATCAACGCCGAGCTAACTGCATTTTCTGATACTGCCAAATACAAGTACAGCTTCTCTCCATTTATTGGCCTAGACAACAATGGTGGGGCTCCCAAATACTTCTTCAGATCTTGAAAGGCTTTCTCACATTCATCAGTCCACTCAAAACTTTTTCGCAGCGTTTTGATGAATGTGAGGCATTTATCAGTTGCTCGGGATACAAATCTGTTGAGTGCTGCAACTCGTCCGGTAAGACTTTGCACTTCTTTCTTCGTCGTCGGGGATCGCAGCCCTAAAAGAGCTTTGATCTTTTCTGGATTTGCCTCAATACCTCGTTGGTTGACGATGTATCCGAGGAACATTCCTTCTCGTACTCCAAAGGTACATTTCGTCGGGTTAAGCTTCATCTGGTATTTATCCAGTTGATCAAAAGTTTGACTCAAGTCAACCAAATGATCTGCAGCTCTCTTGCTTTTGGTGAGCATGTCGTCGACATAGACCTCCATATTGCGGCTGATTTGTTCGGTGAATACCTTGTTCATCAACCGCTGATATGTTGCACCTGCATTTTTTAAACCAAAAGGCATAACATTATAACAATAAGTTCCCCTTGGGGTAATAAAAGAAGTACTTTCCCTGTCTTCAGGTTTCATTTTGATTTGGTTGTAGCCAGAATAAGCATCCATGAAGCTGAGTAGCTCGTGTCCCGAAGTAGCATCCACTAGTTGATCAATTCTGGGCAATGGAAAATGATCTTTTGGACATGCTTTGTTGAGATCAGTAAAATCAACACACATTCTCCACTTGTTGTTCTTCTTCTTTACCATCACCACATTCGCCAACCAATCTGGATATTTCACGTCTTCAATGAATTGGGCTTTCTGGAGTTTCTCGACCTCCTCTTGTATGGCCTGGTTTTTCTCGGGACTAAACACTCTTCTTCTTTGCTTCACAGGTTTGATCTCCTTATTCACATTGAGTTCATGACATAAGAAGTTTGGATCTATTCCTGGCATGTCTTCATGACTCCAAGCAAAAGTATTCTTCCTGTTTCTCAAGAAAGTTATCAACTCCTGTTTTATTGAAAAATCCAACGACGACCCTATCTGAGTTATTCGTTCAGGATGCTCGTCGTCCAGGATAACAATTTCTGTAGATTCCACAACCTGTCCTTTTACGAGTTGAGATTCATCCCTAGGGTCAAGAGTTTCAATTTCTGTGCTTTCCTCCACTTGGTAAGTAGTAGTCTTTTTCTGTAACTCTTCAAGTTCCTCTTGCTCGGCCGACGAATAATAGCATTCCCGAGCTACTTTTTGATCACCTTTCATAATTCCTACTCCAAAATTCGTTGGGAATTTCAAACATTGATGAACTGTAGATGGAACTGCTTCGAACTTCTTCAATCCAACTCTTCCCATGATGATGTTGTAGGCAGACTGCACATTCTTATCCATTACAAAAAAGCGTATTCTTTCCGTTCGACAAGCAGGCCAAGTTCCAATGAGTATATCCAACTTGATCGTCCCAAGTGGAAAAACTTTCTTGCCAGCAAAACCCAGAAGGGGTCTGTGATAAGGTTCTAACTGAGATAATTTTAAATTCAAGCTATCAAAGCATGAATAATACATGATGTCTGCTGAACTACCATTGTCTACTAACACCCTTGAAATGACCACATCCTTCATCCTCATTTTGATCACCAGCGGATCATCATGAGGGTAGAGAACACCTGCCAGGTCATTTTTTGAAAAACCAATCACTAGCTTCTCTTTGTTTACTTTCCTCGGACGATCATCCTCGGCCAGGTTTATTCGCTGAATGTATGAACAAGCTTGAGCCTCTCCGAGATAAGCTTTTCTTTCTGCAGTAAGGTCTCCTCCTCCTGCATCTCCTCCTGTAATAACATTACAATCAAATGACCCAAATCGTATGGAAAATACCTCTCGTTCAGGTTTCCTTGGCTTCTTGGGAAGATCGGGGTCCTCATCTGGATCCTCTTCATGGTCCCTCCTCTTTTTCTCCTCTGCACGACGAGGAGATCTAGATTTCTCTCTAGTTCTATCATCATTCTTCCTCTCACTCCTGCGATCTACGTACTTTGATAATTTTCCTCTTCGGATGAGTGTTTCAATCTCGTTCTGAAGGGCTATACAATTTTTGGTCATATGGCCATGATCTTTGTGAAATTCGCAATATTTGGTCTTATTCCTCATGTCGGGATCTGTCTTCAGTTTCTCTGGCCATTTGATTTCCTCGTTATTCCTGATTTCTTCCAAAACATGATTAATACCCACTTTCAATGGAGTATAATTATCATACTTCTTTAGGGCTTCCAACTTCATCCTGTTATTCTTGGAATATTTGTCACCACCATTACTTTTCTGATCTTTCTTCTTAGAATTGTCGACCTCCACTTTAACTTCTTTATCCATATTCTTCTTCGCAGCCATAGCCTCCTCGGCATTCATGATTTTGGCCGCCTTTGCCATCAACTCCGACATATTTTTAGGTGGATCTTTAGCCAAAGTGTAATACAGCTTGTTAGGCAGCAAACCACTCATCAAAGCAGTGATTGCTTTCTTTTCTTCATAATCTATGACTTCCAACTTTTGGTTATTGAAACGAGTTATGTAATCTCTAGTACTTTCACCTGATTTCTATCTAACACTTAGCAAGTGTGCTACTCGCTTTACCGGCTTTGCTCCAAAACAAAAATTGCCAATAAACAACTCGGCTAACTGAACAAAAGTTGAAATCTTACCCCGAGGAAGATTATTGTACCATATCTGTGCAGATCCAGTAAGAGTTCCCGAGAATGCTCTACACCTCATCTCGTCGGGGACAGCGTAGATATCTGCAGCAGCTTGGTATTGTTCTATATGAAGTACGGGATCTGTCTTTCCATCGTACTTGGGAGTCACTACGGGTGCTTTGAATTTCGACGGCGTAGGGAAATCCACAATGGCTTGCACAAAAGGTGTTCCTTGAACAAAAGTTCTCTGTAAGGGATTTCTTGCCTTAGCCATTTCTCCCAGTCTATCCTCCAATCGTTGAATGGAACCTTTCCATGCTTCATTCCCTTCCTCGGGCCGTTTAGTCCGAGCAACTGATTGCTCTGATGTAGCTTCCTGAGATTTATCTCGACGAGTGGTTGGTCGCGATTGCGCAGATCCTTCTCTCAAACCTGGTGGTGGTCGAAAACTTCTTGATGGAGCCCTAGGTGGACTCATGTTCCTCCTTGGTCCTAACCGACTGAAAGGAGATACTCTACTTAACCTCTCCAAAGCGCTAGTTCTCTCCGGAGAGAGAGTGATACGTTGATCTGTATCCGAAGCCCGTATTGATGAAGTTCGCCCAGGTTGATAAGAAAAATCATTAGACTCCTCATTGGGATATGACCCAGCGCGTCTAGATTGCGATTGCCTATGATCACTTCTTTGCCCTGAATAGGTAGGTGCACCGCCCTGAAGAGTTTGAATGAGTTGCCTCATGGATTCTTGCATGGCGGTTTGTCCTTGAGCCAGATTCGTCATAATCCCAGCCAGATCTGGGGATGCAGATGGATTTGGAAGATTTCCAGTATTTCCAACATTTCGATTACTGGATTCTGGATTATCAGCCATTGGTGATAAATAATTTTTATGAAAAACGATAATAACAGTCGTTTCCCACAGACGGCGCCAATCTGTTGATGTAAAAAACTAGATTGCTCTAATTATTCAATCATAGATAAATAAATAAGACAAAGATTTTTAAAGTGGTTCGGCTAGGAATAAAGCCTACGTCCACTGTTATGTTATTGCTGATTGTTTGTGGAATTCTTGATTACAAATTCTCTCAAGAAATTCCGCCCCCTTTGAATGAGGGAGATACAATGTATTTATAGCCTTGAGGCTGTACATGAAAGGTCCAATACATTAAATGATTTACATATGAAAGGGTAATACATTTAATGCAACGTGTGCGTCAAGAATACAATGGATAGTTGAACAGTTGTCCGTCTAATAATTAATGATACGGCCGAGATGCAGTTCGGACCGCCTTAGTTGCTTGTTGATCAAGAGTTCCTCGGAGTACTTAGAGTATCTCGGGATGATGTAGCTTCTCGGTGTATTCTTGTTGAAGGGAAAGAAGCACAGTTGGTCGGGAAATGATCTTCCTCGTTGCTATTGTGCCATGTAGATTGACACGTGTCTTCATCTTATTCGTCCACATCAGCACATTAATTTTGGTATCAACACACATGATTATATGAAAAAAATAAGGAGTATACATAATTCCTCGACAGTGGGCAACCTCATGTATGTTACTTTTTTCACTAGACGGAATATCTGATATGACTTTGGCATGGTCTGAAAATTTTAGTCAGATAATCTTATACCGTTTAGGTATAAAGATTTATTTTTCATCCGGAGAAGGATTCCAAATTTTCTTTCTCGAAATTCGTGTTTACCCAAGGAAGTTGAGCTATAAGTTAGAGGAGTGTGAATCGATTTTGGATTGATGACTCCACCAAGGAGGATAAAGTTATTGCCACTTTAGAGGCAACTAAAGAGGCTATATATAGCTCTAACTTCCTAAGTAAATTGGGTGATGTTCCTTCAAGTGTAACTGTTTATTACAGTTTTTAGTGTTCATATCTAGATGATTGTAAGTTTGAGATAACCCATAACCCATTAAAAGGTTGAGCACATTGAGCGTTGATTTTACTTAGTTCAAGAAGTCAAATAGGGTAATTGTTAAGTAGATGACCAAGGTTATATCTATAATGCCAGATTAATTCTTCTACAACTAAGGCGGTATACTTCTGAGTAGATGTGTTAGGATTTAGATGCATAGGCACATGGTTTTAAGACTATGTGGGAGATTAGTGGGGTGTTATTATCATAAACATGTATGAGGTTTACTTTTTCGTAAAGGTGTTTTAGTTCATTTTGAAATAAGAATTATAGTTACGAAAATGACTTATATTTATGATTAAATATATTATAGCAATGTCGGTCAATTGAAGTTAGTAGGAATTCTAATGAATGGGGTTTCGGCTTAATCATACACTAAACTAAAATTAACAGATATTAATGACAGTCTGGTCACGGTGTTGGTCCGTGACAGTTGATCATGACCCAAAACCCTTACCAGAGAGAAAAAATATGTAACCAGTTCCATGAACATACAATGTCATGATCCTAATAGGATTTGGTCATGGTCCTGAGCCGTGACCATGGTGGGTCAGACCATAATCTGTGACCAAGGTGTGACCATAATGGCGGCAAATTTGTGCCAAATTTACCTCCAACTGTGGTCACAGATTATGGCCGTGACCACATCCATGACCATGGAAAAAATTCGCTCCAATAAGGTCACGACTGTGGGCCAAGACCATTTCGAATTGGTCATCCAACATGGTCGTGACCAGTCCTATTATAAAGGGATGGTAACGAATGATAATGTGGAAAAAAGGTGGTAATGACTATTGGTCATGACCCAAATCCATGACCAGGGTCTTTATATAGAAACCCCCAAACCCTTTCAGCCATTTTCACTCAAACTCTCTCTATCTCTCAAACCCCCAAACCCTTTGTTGTCTCGCTCTCTCCGACTTCCTCTCTTTCACCGACTTCCTCTCTCTCACTCTCTTAGGTAACATTTTCTCTCTATATATGTGTGTTTGTATTTATGTACATGTATGCATATGAGTGTATATGATACATGTGTACGTTTGTGTATATTTGAGTGTGTGTGTCTGTGTGTTTACGTTTACATGTGTTTATTTCAACCCTAATTTTCATGTATATATTTATGTGTGTTTATTTTAATCCTAATTAAAATTGAAACACTAATTTTCAATTATTAAACTCTATTTAAAATTGTCAATTCATAAACCCTAATTAGTGAAAAATGTGCCCATTTTTAATCTTTATTTAAAAATTTTAAACACAATTTAAACATTTTTTAATTTTTAAACACTAGTTTTTAACCTCTAAGTACAAGTAGGCAACAAACCCCCGTTGGTCCAATGCCTCCTCCCAGTCAAATGAAAAGAAGCCCACTGGGTTCTCCCTTCTCGAGAATAACCCCACGGGTGATAAAAATGACATGTTGAGATTTAAACCCTAATGTTTGTCGTTGGGGAAAATGAAAGTGGGAGTCAGAGGAGAAAATAACTTGAACATTGTTGATCAATCCATCAAATATGACATTTATGATCAAATCTACAAGCGATTTTCATTTCCCGAGTGTTCAAAGCATAAGGTTGTTTCTCAAGTTGATGAACAGTTGAGAACATACCGAAAAAACCTTCGACAAAGACATTTCCCAAAGGGGCATCGAGCTTTGACATATTGTCTCTGAAAGATAGAGTGCCTCCGAATGTTGAAATTTTGATTGAGTTGTGGAATTATTTTTTGGATAATGAGGCAAAGTTCAAGAATTTGGTCTACAGAGAGAAAAATAAACACAATAGGGAAAAAAAATGATGTCCACTGGCTTGGGAATTTTTCAAGACTATAAAATATGGATATACCATGGTGAAAAAATATACTTTATATTTCAGGAGAATTATTGGTACCTAACCATGTAAGGAAACCCCAATGAGTGGAAGTGGTACATGATTCACAAACACATCATCCGTTGACCGACCTAATTGATGATGCTTACGGAGTCCACAACCATCAAAACCACCAACCTATTGATATAGATAATGCGCATTATGACAAAGTGCATGAACAATTTAATGTTGAATTACTAGGAGATGGAGAATACATATAGTTGAAAGCCGACGTGATTAGACCATTTTATAAAGATTGCGATGAAGATCATTCGGTGTTATATGGAATGATTACTTTTTATAATTTTAAGAGTCAATTTGGTTTGTCTGGCAATAACGTAACCGAAATTCTTAAGTGGGTTAAAGAAATTCTCCCAAAAGAGAACATGTTACCAGAAAATTATCCTACCATGAAGAAGAGCTTGAAGGGTTTGAGTTTGAAGTACAAATCTCTTCATGCATGCAACTATGATTGCATATTTTACCGAAATGAGAACGAAGACAAGTACGAGTGTCCTTTATACAATGAGCCTAAATATGTGGTTTATGAGAATAGAAAGGACAAGGGTACAAAATATCACAAGTGCTTGCAAGTCTCGTAAAAGTTTTTGAAGTATTTTTCACTGTACCATGGATAGTAAAGGTCATGATATGGGATAATCAGTACGAGGTTGGTGGGAATCTGATGCGTCATCCAGTTGATTCACTCATTTGGCAAATTTCAAATGCACGACACCCTATATTTCTAAAGGAACTGTACAACGTTCGTCATGTAATCTTAAGCAATGGGTTGAACCCTTTTGGTATTTTAAGTAGTAATAAGAGTTATTAGCCAGTTTTCATGGCACCTTTAACCCTCTCTCTCCGATATTGTGCATGAGAAAGGAGTTCACATTATTATCTTTATTGATTCTCGTGCCGAAGTATCCTGATGATGATATTGATATATTCTTATCCCCGTTAATCAAATAACTTAAAGAGTTATGGGCCAATGGCGTGTTGGTATTTGATTCTCATAAGGTTGAAGAGTTAACACTTAAAGCAATGGTGATGTGGGCAATCCACAACCTTCTTGCTTATGGGAACTTATCCAGTTATAATGTTCATGGTTATTCTTGATGTACCATATATGAGGAGGAAACTGAAGCCAGTTGGCTATATCATAGAGGTAAGATGAGTTATATGGTTCATCGTAGATTTTTTCTGACCAATTAACTTTTCAGGAATCACAAGTCAAACTTTTTAACTGTCGGTCACAAGTGCATGACGCAACCTACTCATTTATTTTAATAGATTGAGGAGAATTAGATGGATGTTACTTCGGGAATAGGAACATAGGCAAACACCCTTATTTTATACACCTAAAGCCTGAATCTAGGGAGTCTCAAAACACCCTTATTTTAAGGGAAGACATGGTCTAGACGATCAGTATTGTTTGACTTTTTGTATTGGAAAGATCATCGTGTAAGGCATGTAATTGATGTGAGGATCATAGAGAAGAATGTTGCAAAAACATGATTGGAGCATGTCTAGGTGGATGTCATTAAAAATATGTAAAGAGGGCCCACCGCGATCTACAATATATGAAAATAGAGAAGAAATTGTGGTTAAAAAATGAAAATACAACATGAAGAATTTCGATCGCATTGGCTGCTTTCACTTTAACTACTAGTGAGAAGGAGATCCTCTTAAACACATTGTTCAACTTGAAGACTATAACTAGTTATTTTGGTAATTTACCCAGGATAGTAAGCTACTAAACAAAAGACTTAAAATAGTGCAAGGCTAGCGGGACACGTAATCATCCAATTAATACATCTGTTGTTTTTGTATTGCTTATTTGAACACAAAGTTATCCATCGGGAAATTATGCAAATCAGTTTGTGTTTTACCCTACTTTCTATAAAAGTGGTACATAAAAGTCACATTAAAGTTACGAAATCAACTTTAGCCGAGGTAGTTTGTGTATGAGAGAAATACTTTCCTCTCGCTCTTTGATATCAGCATCCACTTATTTGTGCATGTATTTCATGTGTCCTTATTTTGTAGTCCTTTTTGGTACCAATCGATGTATCTTTTCTAGCACTTGATGAAAACCTTCAAAGATTATGTAAATAATACACAATATATTAGACGATCAATTGTTGAAGAATACGTTATTGTGGAATCATCGCTCTACGCTCGAGAAAATATCCTAGAATGAGAGGTGAGGAGGTTCAGTCCTCATGGAGAATGAGTGATTGAGGAAACTAATGAGTTTGAGGTTGTATTGCCTTTTGGTAACCCTAAAGAGGTGATACTCATAAATCTACAATACGAGCAAGCAACTTTTTATGTCTTCGAATCGCAAGATGAAGTCGAATATTGGAGAAAAAGAGTATCTACTGAATTCTTCTTCTTCTTCTTCTTCTTCTTCTTCTTCTTCTTCTTCTTCTTCGATTATATGTTTTTTTAGACATTATGATCTAAAATCTACAATTTACCCGTAGGAAGAACAAGAACAAAATTACCCAAAATCAAAGGAGAAATTGCACGACAATTGATTTTAGGGCAAGGGTATCAAAAGAGGTAATTTTCACTTCTTATGTGTGACGTTATTTATTCATGTGTGACAATAACATTCTCTAATACAAATTCATTAATAAATGCAACTTGTAAAAAGAGGTGATATATATTCAAGGCTTGCACGCCTAGCAAAAGGTCCAAATTTTCGTGCGAAAGAGTTTAAGAAATTTCGTACTAGCAGTTTTGATTTCGTTTCATATCCATATAAGGAAAAGCTTTGATGAAAAATAATGGAATTTCAATTTCTTCCTTGACTACATATGTTGTTGGCAAAAGCGATAAAAATTCAAAAGATACAGTACTGACCTATTATGGGATAATCCAATAAATCCTAGAGCTCGATACTTAGATTTCATAGAAATCGTATTCTATTGTGATTGGGTGAAGGTGGAGGATACTCCGAATTCTTGCAAATCTGATCCTAACTGAAAACTTATTATAATAGATTTATCGGAGATAAAGAGTAAATATCGCATAGTCGATGAGACTTTTATTTATGACTTTAAGAATGTAATGAGGGTATTCTATTTGAAGTGCATAAATGATGTCAATTTGTCTATTGTTGTGCATGCACCAAAGGATATGACTACTCAAGAAGATGCATTAAAGGCTCCAAAAGAGTTCCAGTCAGCTCTTGATGAAAACCCTATTTTGAAGGATCTTTTAGGTGATTTAGAGGAAGATTGAGTATCAAAACATTATTTTATCCTTGTCAATCTTATTTGTATCCTATTACGATATTGACACTATAGTGGCGCTCTATTTTGATTTATGAATGTTTAGTTTGATGTATGGAATTTTAGTCTAAATTATGAATGTTTAATATTATTTATGAATACATACAAGTACACAAAAAACACAAAAAGCAAATTTTTTCTTTATCAAATGGCGTCGTTGCCATTCTTAGGATCATGAAGCACTCGGAGCGGATTTCATTTTGTAGTTCATTTATTTTCATATTTAGTTGCTTTTCGTACAATTTTTTTTATTTTAGAAGGCTTGTATTAGGTTTATTTTATTCTTGGCTTGTATTGCGGTGCATAGAGACACCATTTATTTTTTATTTTCAATTTATAATTAAAAAAAAGATAAGTGTGATAGGAAACTGGACAATGTAGAGAGAGGGCATCCACGGCGAGGAAAAGAAGCCTCTCTACCTTGGGTCGGTAGGACTCCCGGGGACGACCGAGATAGGTGGGAACTCCCCCCGGTCGACTCAAATTTTCCGGCACCCCACGACCTAAAAACCGTGGGAGGTACATTTCTTACACTCTCGCGCCTCTCCTGTTAGCGAGTCCATTATTATGTGTTCTTGTGTGCTCTTACGTGATTGTATTCTCGCGTGTGAAGAATTAATTGACTAAGACCTACACCCGGTCACTCACGAGAAGGAATTTCATCACCCGACTCACTCGCTTACCATTGTGTGCTACCCTAGCCATCACTAAATTTAAAATCTATTAACTAGGTAGCCCAATAGGAGAAAATTTTGCAAAGGCAATCACTCAGATTATTCCATGATTTTTTATCTCCCACGGACTTAATTGAACTTTGACTACCCATTTCACTAAATTTACAGATAAAAATTGGTTATATGCTAATTAGGAATTCTCCTTAACTTGTGTGTGTCCAATTCCATTCATTTTTCGGTAGTCGGTTTTAGTTGGTTCGTCCAAATCAAGAGTCCATATTTTTCTCCACCTTTTCTTCCAAAAAAATCTAAAAATACTTTCTTTCTTTATTTTTATCGAAAATCCAAAAATATTTTCTTTCTTTCCTTTTTCGAAAATCCAAAAATATTTTCTTTCCTTTTGAAAAAAATTTAAAAAAATCCAACAATATTTTTTCCCACCATTTTCTTCCTTGCATTCTCTAAAAATCCCAAAAATATTTCCTTTCTTTTTCAAATTTTTCAAAAACCACAAAAAAATAGAACATCTTGAAAATAAAAAATAAGGCCGTGATTGGTGTTTCTTCACCCTCACTTTTGTCAAATTATCCAACAAGACTGACGCTTTAGTCTTGTTTGGGGGTGATTATCATCACCCGATTTTTCTGCCGCCCAACACTTTCCTCATTCTTATCCTTAGGGTGAGATTCCATCAGTTTGGCTGAAGACATTAAACTTGACGCTATCGGGAGGCAACACACGATTTCTTGTATGAGTCTCATCCTGTTTGGGGGTGGTGTTTCACACCACCCTGTGCTATATCATTCTTTGTAGACTGGTACACATTTTTTTTATCATTTATTCAGGTTTATTCTTGGTTATATTTGTCCACTTCATTAGCGGTTCATTCTGGTAATCTCTTTCGTACCTTATGCTCTCAATTTTAAAAATCATTCTACTTAACATTGAATATTATGTTCCTTTTTGTTTGGGGATGGGAAATTTTATCAAAATGGTACTTCTTTTGAATTTTTTTGATTTTTAAACCTGATTTTTAAAATTTCGTGTAGTTTCTTTCATTTCATTCAGTGACATGAATTTTCTATCATCCATCTTTCAAAATTCTAGGAATCAAGCTAGAGAATATTTTTTCTAATAGCTTATGTAATACGTATTAAGGCATTTTGCACCATGAATTTCTAGACTCAACAAAATTTGCGCACTTATAAAGTCAATACAGTTTAGAGTTGAAGAGTACTATAATTCTCAAGAAAACCTTAAGGATCACTAGTAGAGACTTTAGATTGTGAGATTTGTGTCTTTCACCCTTTCAGAGAGTTTTACGCAATCTCCGAGTCATAAGTTGATTCAACTTTCTTTGGGTTCATACTTTAATTGTTGTATGATCTCATTATTTTTCATTAAAAGTTTGGCTTGATCACTGAGAATGACATCTTTTTCGAGTTGTAAGAAACATGTGTCTTGAAATTTGTCCCGGTCACTAGATTTTCACCCATACACTTGCCATTCACTTCACCCATTACATTCCCACGATTTTCCATATTCCCCACATCATACATACACCACCACATTCACATATCATCCATCATATTGAGAAAAAGAGTGTTGATTCCAAATGTTAAATGTCTTTAGTGTGGTTTGGAAAAAAAAAAGAAAAAAAAAACATAAAAATAGAAAAAAAAAAGAATATAGAGAAAAAAAAAGAGAGAAAAGAAAAGAAAATGAGAGTTTGTAGTTAGTTCTTGTGTAATAAAGACATTTGTGCCTAAAAGTGCTATACACTCTCTCGCATCGCATATCCATCCATTTTGCATCAATTTTACATTCATCATTTCACACATTCATCCTATCCTACCTCACCTCACCTCATCCTTCTCATTTCATTTCCCCCTCACCCATTATCATCCATATTTTCCCCTAGGTGTTCGGGAAAATAAGAGTCAACGTGGTGAATAACTCGACGTTCTCACTATAGTGATTATCATTTCTTTCATGAGATCATTTTTCTTTCTAATTGTTCGTTCTTTCTTATGTGTGTGTGAGACATTTGAACTTTCTTACATTTACTCACCTCCTCACACACAAGAGCGATACACTGACCCTAATCTCGAGAGTTCGTTTGAGAGAGTTATATACAGTGAGATTTGAATTTCAAGCGTTGATTCCAATAAGGAAATCTAGGAATTACTCTTATGATACTCGACCCATTTTGATTGATTCACACCATACACGTTGAGTTGTAGGAAGAATGTGCCTTGAGTATTTACTTAGCTAATATTTTCACATTCTAGCTTGTATTTCTCAAAATTATTTCTCTCAAGATGGATTGTGCGATTATTCTATGTTTAATAAGATATTGACTGCCTTTGCAAATGAAGAATTTTGTGGGTATATTTTTTGCAAACCCACACGAGACACAACTCGTCCAGTAGGGTAACCTGTAGGTTTAAAGGCTTGTTTCACATGCTAAGTGCTATCGCAAGTGCCCGCGAAAGTGGTACACTTTTGGTTTCTTATCTGCCTCTTTTTCTCTATCTGATTGCTCGAGGACTACCAACGCTTTGTTTTGGGGTGGTGTGATAAGCATCCAAAATTATACATTTTATACCCCGAAAAGATGTATTTTAGTTACTAATTCTCGGCAATTTGGGTCTTATGCGCTTTATTATCTATTTTGTAGGTCGAATGCACGTTGTGGTGTTAAAATGTGTATTTCAAGAAAATTGTGCAAATTATGGAGCTAATTACCAATCCCGTAACCCTAGACTACCCTAACCTAGCCTAAACTCTATCCTGAGCAGTGTGTGTTTGATTTGTTCCCTTTCGTGTTTTTTATTTTTTTATTTTTAGTTTGAATTGTTTTTATTTTTAGGATTTATTTTTTATTTCTTTTTATTTAATGATGTTTTATTTTGATTTTTAGTTTTTATTTTATTTTATTAGGATTAGCTTTTTTAGGAATTCATTTATTTTTTAGTTTTATTTGGATTTACATTTTTGTAGGTCTTTAGTTTTAATTTTTAAGTTTTAGGATTTTTATTTTTTTTTACTTTTATTAGTTTATTTTTTTTAGGACTTGAATTTTTATTTTATTTAAGTTTTTTTTTTTCTTTAGGATTTAATTTTTAGTTTTATTAGTTTTAGTTAAACATTTTTTAGAAGTCATAAGTTAAACACACACAAAACCCCTCACATCCAATTACTACACACTCACAAACACCTAAACCAACCCTCTTATCACCCACATCCTAACACCCTACACCTCACTCACACACAAACCCACGTCCTTCTACTATTCATCATCATCTACCCTCACCCTCTCTCTCCTCTCTCCTCACCACAAACCTCCATTAACACACAACAACCCAACATATCTCTCTACTCTCTCACCTCACCTAAAACCCATTTGCCCACTTCAACCCGCCGACGACAGCAGCCATAACCCGACACCCACTCTTCCTGTGACCACCTAAGCCCAACCTAAGACCCTGTGCAACCCATACCCGATCGCAACTACCTTATTCTAACCGCGACATCAATTCTCCCTAGTCCTGACCCCTATCGCCGGCGACACGCACCCTGCTCCGGCCAGAATCAACCCCCATCACCTGCTAGCCCACTAACCCGTCGTAACCCATTACCCATTTGAAACCCATTTCTTCAAAATCTCCCAAATACCAAAACGTTTTATCTTACATGCCAAAGATACAAACAAAAAACAAATAAACCAATATCCCCACATGTCATTTAACCCTCACATATGACTTAAACCCACTTTTCCTTTATTTTCCAAAAATACCCTCATAAGCAAATTTGATTTTATTCCCTCACCTCACTTCCCACACGACCTCACACAATCCATGCACATGTGTGCATAATTCCCTAAATACCCTCACCTCAACATCTTACGCACCTCTTACACATTAAACCTACCAAAATTACCCTCATGCTCCATACCTACTATTTAAGGAAGATGAAGACCATTTTGATGAGAATTTCCAAATTATTTTTTAAGCTTTGTGTGATAAAATTCTCCCCTCCTCTCTATGTTGAGTATTTGCATTTTTAGCAAATATCTCAATATAGATGTGTATAGTAAAATTTATCTCTAGGATAAATTCAACCCCACCCCTCCATAATAAAAATTTGCATTTTTAGCAATTATTTCAAAATTGTTTGATGTAGTGGAATTCATCCCTTATGGGATGTAAATTCTAACCCATTCCTTTTATGCTGAGATTTTGCATTTCTAGCAATTATCTTAATATAAAGTAATGATCTAGAATTTATTTCTTTGAATGAGTTCTAATGTACAATTTTATAATGTTAGGATTTGCATTTTTAGCAAATCTTTTTTATTATTTAATTGTCCATTATGAATTCATCCAGTATCCTTTTTATTTTTATTTTGTAGTTTTTAGTTTAGATTCAATAAATACATTAGAAAAGCTACAAACCCCATCTAGGGTTTTAGAGAGAGAAATACCGTTTTTGCGTATTTTTTTTTAGATTAGAATTTTTATTTTATTTTTTTTAGATAGTGAGGGAAAAATAAATTGTTGTGAGAATTAATTTGAGTGAAGTTTGTGATGTAATTTTGTTTGGATCATTCAAATTGAGGGGTGTTGATTTCAACTCTTGGATTGAAGTTCAATTAAGCATCAAGATATTGGGTTTGATTGTTCTCTTCTCTTCTCATTTATTTTATGCCTTTGATTATTAATTTGTCAAGTTCCATACCATGTTAGGCTAAATCCCCTTTCAAGGGGTGGGGGGAAACCCTTATTTGATGTTATTTTAAGTTAATTAGTTTGATTACTTGAAAATTCCCGTTGAATATTAATTTTAATCCCTCACCCTTAAATTTACGCCTGGAGAGAGGGTAAATGATTTTCGAGAGAAAATAGAAATTCTAGTTATAATACCCATTTTAGATTCAAACTAGAGATATGGGTTTCTTAAGTGGGGTATTATTACTTGAATTTCAACTCTAAATTTATTTTCTAAGATTTACATCAATTTTAATCGATCGATCCTAGTGGGTGATTAATTAAAAGGAGTGTAGATCTATTTTCTAGAGTTGTGGGGTGTTAAACTTAATTTTCTAAAAGATTAGTATTAAAATTACACTCAAATTCGAAGAACAATTCAAATAGTACACGTTTAGAGCCACATCAATATTCTGGCAGATTACTATGGTGGCATATCAAACACCTTGTAGTAACATATTGATTACTCCCTATACAGAACTCCAATTGACCTGATTCCAAGTTTATTGGATAGTTAAGAGATATAAATTTCCACACATGTATGGTACACATTTTAATTCGAAGTACAATTCAAATGGCATACGTTTAAATTTACGTCAAAAATTCTGGCAAATTGACATCTTGTGTTCATCAATTAAACCCTAAGTCATTGAAGATTCATGTTCTCTAACCAAAAACTCATAAACATTACATGTTAATCATCGAATACATTAAAATTTCATTTTATCCTTACATGGGGATTCATTCTACATGCAATCCTACCCAAACATGTGATCAATTCATACATTATTCAAGGTTTTTCAATAGAACCAACCAATTCTTAAAATTCCCTACACATAGGTATTATAACTTGAACTTCAGTTGCAATAAACACTTGCCTTGAATTGCCAAATCTGATTTTATGGTTCTTGATTGAGGGTTGATTGTTTCTTCTCCAATCTTCCCTTACAATTTGGATTGATGTGCAATAACTCTTCACCACCTTTAGAATTTCTCCTTAAGCTTTGAGAATTAGATCTCCCTTCTCTCTAATGGTCTCTCTAGTATTTTTTGTCTTATGAACCCTAATCCCCAATCTCCAAATATCAGATCTAAGGCTCTAAATTTTGTAGGTCATTTAACCCACTTTATTAAAATGACTGAAACACCCTTGATAAGTGTCGGTTTGGTCCAAAATTGACCCGAGACTCAGACTATACCCCCGAGCACACTCTTTCAACTATTTCGACCCATACGGAACCATACGTAACCTCTAAATTATCATCTGAGTCATTTAAAACATATTTATCATTTCTCACCACAAAATAGTCTACACGAACGACTCCGAGTGAGATAAAGTAAAAATACGCGCATATCATTCGCAATGCCGTATCACCATAATTATCAATTATTTACTATTTGCACTTAGTAAATATTACCATGTAATATTTATCCATATTTAACTCCCAATTAATATCCAATAAACACATTTACCATTTAATCATTTTAAATTACTTCACTCGCGTAATTTAATTAAAACATATTTTTCTCAATTAATTCCTAAAATTAATTAAATAAAAATATACATGAATTCAGGGTATTACATACTTCCCCCCTTACAAAGGAATTTAGTCCTTGAAATTAGGATAAGAATGGTTCTAAAACTTAGGATCTTTAACATCACGACATCCTCTAGTACCCAAATTCGAATCATAATAACATAAGGGTCACTCCACTATACCCCCATTTGTGGTACATACCTATCAAAGGCTTAATCAATGTAGCCCTAGTTTATTGGATTCACTGCATACGGATACACTCCATCAGTCATGTGATGTCAAAATTGTCTCAATCACCTCAACTACTAATGGAAGTCCTCACGTCACTGAGTGCCAACTTCTCGTATCAACCCCAAAACAAAACTCTCATTCTAAGAGAAATCACATGAACATCTGACCAGTCATGTCAGTTCTCAAAACATCGATTCATGGAGACATCACTCATACGAAATTTAAAAGCCACTTAAAATACTTTATGGTTCACTCCCCTCTTAACAGCGGACTTCAAATCACATCCAGTCCAAAAATCTATTTATCCTCTCACTTCGGATTAACGAAAGGTAGAATGATAAGGCTTTCCATACTAAACCTCAAAAGGCACGTCATCCATAACAAACAAGTATGAGTTATTACACACAACTCTACCAATCGATAATTACCGTACAATGCTCTACGATAATTTTGAGCTACGTCCATTACGGAAGTAGACTATTCGTAGTGGCTCCAGAGTTGCATTCTTACCGCTTTACTAGTCGTCATTCACCTCTTGTTTACTCATCGGGACATAAGTGACACGACTTGCTCACAGCAAAACATCATCCCCCAATGCCTCCATAAAATCCCCCCCGGAGGTGGGGTTCAAGGATCTCATCCTGATACATAACAGTAGTGGGTAGCACCTAACAGTGTAACTCACCACACGTAAATAACAATTTCTTCACCTCGGTCAAACCATTACACACACTCGAAGGAATTCGTGAACTTTTCCTGATGTTGGAAACCCATCAATGAAATTTATCATCCTGACTGCTCATTCCGTCACTGGAATCGTCGGCTTAATACACAATTTATAGCTTGATCATTTTGCATCAAGCTTTTTATCATCTATGAGTGGTGCACCCGGAGACAATCTCACTTTGTCTCACCCAAAACCACTTTCCACTTGTAATATCTCACATTAAGTGATACTTTATACCCCCTTACTTCTTCCGGGTATTCAAAATTTTGGCATGTGTGCTTTTTGACAAAATGCGTACTTCAGGGCTCTTTGTAACCTCATGGACATCAACATTCAATTTGTGCGCAAGACACTCTCACATTCATCTGAGTAGGACTCATCTCTACTTTCC
The DNA here is from genome assembly GCA_949130495.1 of Sambucus nigra. Classification (NCBI taxonomy): domain Eukaryota; kingdom Viridiplantae; phylum Streptophyta; class Magnoliopsida; order Dipsacales; family Adoxaceae; genus Sambucus; species Sambucus nigra. The sequence goes on along the minus strand of OX422223.1, from coordinate 49,469,805 downwards.
CCCAGTAGATGGATTCCCTCTTCTCAAGAGATATCCTTGGATTATCGTCCCACAACCTTTCAACCGATCTTCTCAATAGTTGGGTGTGCTAGCTCTCATTGCACACATATATACTTGGATTATCATCTTTCTCACATGACATTAAATCCATCATACGATTTTAAACTTGTTTATAGTTGCCCCTCATGCATATATTCTACACATTTATTTTCACGTCCTTCTATCTCAGACATCTTTGGAATTAACTAACCAGGGTCACCATATACCCTATCATCCGTGCATATCTGCACAACCATAATATAATCCATGCATATCCGTGCATATCATCCGTGCCCATCAAAATATGGGCATTCTCAATCACCCCACTAATCATAATATAATTTTCCTCGACATATCTCATCCTTCAACTTGTGGTGAGAGAAAAAAATTTAGTGCTTTTTCGAGGCACTACCGGCTTCACATGTCTTATTTGCATAATATCTCTCTGTTCGACGTGTTCTCTCCACCCGTAAAATGAGTAACAACTAGAGTGTTAGCCCTTTCCCTAGCATGCAACACATCTCTTAACTCCCGCATCTCTAAATTAGTGATATAATAATGCGCTCTTTCTATCACTAGGTACTGAGCGCTAAACAAAATAACGATCTCAATCTCTCCGCTCGGCTGTAACCCACTATACCCTGAATCATATCAATCTAGTCCATACACACCGGGATCAACTGTAATGAGACCTCTATGCTCTCCAAAGTACCCACAAAAATGTATAAGTGCGAGCTCAAGCCTCTTTCAGGTGAGGAATCGCCAAATGGCACATCCTGTCCTTGAATAGCGAACATGATAGCCTTGTACTAACGGCCCACTACCGTTCTTACCATACTGACCAGTATATATCCAGGAGAATATCATACTCGTATAACACATTACTAAAATTATTAGTTCTAATATATTCCCCACTAAGTCCATACCCTATCCCCTGCGAATGAAATCAATGTTAACGCCGCTACACAATGGTATAAAATGTACACATAATAATGAATCGATAAAACCACTAAACTCGTCTCACGCGTGAATCTAGCGTTAATCAAAATATCATGACTCTCTCGGTCACACAAAATATACCGCATTCACCCGAGGATACAACTCATATTTCTACCTTACCAATCTCCCTGGCTGCTCAAACGGTTCCCGAACATAACATGCTTGTCCGAATCGAACCCCAAAACTATCTTCATCATTTCCCTGCTAGGCACCATACTCATGCCCCTTTACTCGCCTTGGGTAAAATCAATATGTGTGGTCTCACTCTCCACATAAAAACATCTCTCGATAAAATCCCCTATATCTGTGGCCACACTGGACCCCCATTGTTCCTTTAGCTCCGTTGGCCCCGGGGAACACAGGAATTCACCTTCACTCGATCAGAATTTCATTATCTGTATCATTTAAATGGGTCCCCCTCGTGGGTCTCTCCCTGTGGTGTTTCACTAGCACTTTTACTTCCAGTCTTACACCCTGACTAATATCTTAAATTCTTTTAGCTCCCTACACATAGAAGCATCAACTGCTCAAACACAATAGAGGTGACCTTGACTATGTTCATCATCCTCGAAATATATTTTACAACACCAACTGAGTCCCGCTTCCTAGTGTCCTCCCAACGGCCCTTATCAGTCGCCCTTCATTTTTCGGCATAATCATCACAAACGAACGTGTATAAAATGTCCTTCAATTATACACAATGGTAGGAGGAAGAAATCTCACAATATATAATGAATAAAGTCTTTTCAAGTCAACACTCGGCTAAAAATCAGCAACTGCTAAATAAGAGAATATAATCCAATACTAAATAACTGAAAATAATGACAATGGAAAAAATGCCCCAAATAGAGAGTACTAAAAAGTAGACCCTACACTAGATCTGAATAAATGAGTCATGTGTGCAAAGTCCGGCTAGCCTCCACAAAGATGCAGCTACTAGTCCCTTGACTGAATCCTCAAGCTTGGCGTCTCTGTGGCTGGACGCCTAAAAGTGTTTTTAAAATATTTTGATAACAAGAGTTAGTACTCAAAACATTTTGAAAATATTTAGCAAGTAATTTATCACAATTAAAATTGGTTATTGATTACACATGTTAGGTTCACGCACACTCTCTTGAGTTTCCTCACCTCTCATCTAATGTGCACTACTAATATTCTATACTTAGCCCACCTATCTATCATACCCAAGCTATCTCGAATAAGGTATATAACCGATCTTATCAATAGTCTACTTTCACGTACCGTCCATACAACACGCTTCATTAGTAACATCTCTCACATGTTATTCATTTCTCATATAGCATTTACATATGTTATTTTTAATCTTTATAATCAAGTCTCACTACTTAATTCAAATAGCATTTCACATCTATCATCATTTAACTTCCATAATTAAGTTTCACCACTTAATTAACCATATATATTCCCAATATATCTTTAATAATGTAATTAAGTCTTCTATATACTTAATTTGCCATTTAGATGGATATTTCTATATATATCATCTACAAGTCTACTACTGCACACAAGTAGAGTATCATGAGGTATATATTTTGCCCACAATATATACTATAAACACATACTTTATAATCATCTCCCCACATCACATTTTGGGGGTTATTGTCTCGGAATCATACATCGAGCACCAATAGTGATTTATATGTCTTAATTCGGAATACATATTCACACACAATATATATTATAAGGATTATTGGTCCGGAAACCCATCGACCCCAATTATCCTAACATTTACGTTGGTTGGGAAATCCATCGACGCCAAGGTAAATATAATGTACAGGCATATTCTCAATATATCTTTAATCTCGTAATTAAGTTTCTCTCTACTTAATTTGCTTTTAGATGTAATCGCATTATCTACTAACTCCCACAAATTGATAATTAATACAGTATACATTTCACACACAATATATACCTTTAAATTGATTCATTACTAATATGTCCTCTTAACACACATCAAAGACTCTTGGTTCGGAATGGTCCATCAACACAAAGTAAGAGTTTGGTTCGGAATGTCACCTCGACCCCAATTTCATTTCAAGTGGTGGTTCAGAAAAATCACCTCGACCCCACTAATGAAATTATATATATATATATATATATATATATAGAGAGAGAGAGAGAGAGAGAGAGAGAGATTGGTTCGGAACTCTTTCATCACGACCCCAAATCATTATTTTCATATATTAGTTCAGAATCTAACCTCGACCCCAATATAGGCAAATATACTTTAGGTATTCTCTCCACCTAAGTATCTATATAGTTTAGTAGGTATACACACAACCTAATAATCATTCATACTTGTACGTAGTATATTTACCTCAAATACTCACCATACATTTTATTTTACGATTTATCTCACTATCGTATTAATTCGAGTATTCACGTAACTCTAAGGGTTCTAGTTGCCCCTTGTTATATTAATTCTGTAGTTACCCTTGTTAACCTACTGACCCAAAAAATTTAAGCTCGCTCACGCGTTTGCTTAATTATATTCTTATCATCTCGAATTAGAATACGTCACAATCAAGCCTATGAATCTCCACTTTAATTCTCTCACAAAATTAAAGTCCAACACTCAATCATAGACCTATTGTCATATCATTATTCCAGAAATATATTTCGTCAAGGTCGCAAACACTTACCCAATAAAAGTTTAGGCATTTGAGGCTTAAAAAGAAAAATCTCACATTTTTTACCAGCCAAAACGAATCGTAATTTTTTTGGCAGATTAAACACACACTAATAAAATTTTGATTTCTCCCTCTATAGAACTCCGATTGACCAGATTCTAAGTTCATTGGAAATATAAGAGATTGACCTTTCCAAAAATATATGATTCACACTCTAATTCTAAGTACATTTCAAATCGTACACGTTTAAAGTCACGTCAAAATTCTGGCAGATTACTATGCTGGCAGATCAAAAACCCTATAGTAACATGTCGATTACCCTCTCTACCGAACTTCGATTGACCTGATTTCAAGTTCATTCGATATCTAAGAGATAAACTTTCTAGTCATGTATGGTTCACACTCTAATTTGAAGTACAATTCAAATGGCATACGTTTAAAAGTACGTCAAAAATTCTGGCAGATTGACATCTTGTGTTCATCAATTAAACCCTAAGTCATTTAAGATTCATGTTCTTCAACCAAGAACTCATAAAGATTCCATGTTAATCATCAAACATATTTAAATTTCATTTTATCTTTGCATAGGGATTCATTATACATGCAATCCTACCTAAACATGTGATCAATTCATACATGTAATTCAAGGTTTTTCAATAGAATCAACCAACTCTTAAAACTCCCTACACTGGGGTATTATAACTTGAATTTGATTTGAAATAAACACTTGCCTTGAATTGATAAATATAATTTTGTGGTTCTTGATTGAAATTTGATTGTTTCTTCTCCAATTTTCCCTTCCAATTTGGCTTAATGTGCAAGAACTCTTCACCACCTTTAGAATTTCTCCTTAAGATTTGAGAATTTGCTCTCCTTTCTATCTAATTGTCTCTCTAGTAGTTTTTGTGTTATGAACCCTAATAACCAATCTCCAAATATCAGATCTAAGGTTCTAAATTTCGTAGGTCTTTTAACCCACTTTATAAAAATGACCGAAACACCCTCGATAAGTGTCAGTTTGGTCCAAAATTGACCTGGGGCTCAAACTATACTCCCGGGTACACTATTTCGACTATTTCGATCCATCCGAAACCATCCATGAACTCTAAATTATCATTTGAGTCACTTAAAATATATTTCTAATTTCTCACCACAAAATAGACTACACGCACGACTCCTAGTGAGATAAAGTAAAAATACAAGCATATCACTCGCTATGTCGTATCACCATAATTATCAATTATTAACTATTTGCACTTAGTAAATATTGTCAGGTAATATTAATCTGTATTTAACTACCAATTTTTATTCAATTAAAAACATTTACCATTTAATCATTTTAAATTACTTCACTCGCATAATTTATTTAAAACGTATTTTTCTCAATTGATTCCTCAAATTAATTAAATAAAATTACACAGAAATTCGGGGTATTAGACTTTGAGATATTTTGGCATCTCATTCATTGTATTTGAGGGATCATAGTAGGATGCATCTCGGTGGGTATAATATACCAAGAGACATATTATCAAAAGTTGAGCTCACTAGCATGACTTGATATTGCGCCTATGTACCCAAGAATACTTGGGATCGAAGCTTATGTATTCGACTGTGTACACATGTTAGAGTGTTTATATGGATGTGTGCGAGAGGTCACAACTTTGAGATGGATTGACATATCATTTTAAGTAGATAGGGGTAAGAGACGAGGGATAAGAGATCGGTGTGGAAGAAAAAGTTGTATGAGTGCTCAAAATTTTATTTATTTTAGCATATCCCATTACAAACTGCATCCTCGTGTACTTCCCAAGAACGTTGAAAACAATTTAGTGATTAAACAACATACCGAAGTTCAAATGAGTTGGAATCATCACTACATTATCAAGGAAATATATGGTATAAGGTTTTGATGTACACTTATGCATTTTATTCTACGATGCCTTTAAAATTTATTTGAGGAAAATTTTTAAAATGAATTTTCAAAATAATTTTTTTTGCATTCGGTTGTTCGAACGAGTTTTAAGTTTGGTTTGGACGAGACTTTTTTCCATTTGAATGAGGTGTACTATTAATTTGAACAAGAGTACGGATTCTTTATAACATAATTCAAACGAACATCCAACGGGGTTTATCTGCCTATTAAAGCTCCAACTATTAGAAGCTCAATCTAAGCTCGTTTGAATGAGAATTCTAGTTCATTCGAATGAGACTAGACTACAGTTAAACGAAATTGGGTTTTCGTTCAAATGAAACCTCATTTTCATTCGAACGAATTTCATCCCCTTGAATTTTGTTATTCCTATAATTAGGGTTCCCATGAAATATTTTTATTAGAAGTTTTTAGCAAAAATAAATTTCCCATATGTGTCCCAAAAGCCTCACAACCCTTGTTTGTGAAAAATACTTTTTATTTTCCAATCAATCACACTGAATAATTTGTTGAGTTTACTTAAAACCCTAGATACACCGTCTATATTTAAACCCTTGTAGAGTGCTACTCTATGGCCGACTTTGTGGACATATATCTCTACTGAGAAGAAGAAAGGAACTCCAATTCTTGAGGCTGATCGGTGGATATTGAGGCAAGAGCTACTTGATATGAATGATGCAGTAGTTTATTTTGGGATATTTATTATGGGATTATATAAATAACTTGTTTAATAGGGTACTAATTTATTATGCGTCTAACTATGCATGCTGGATAGCTCGAATAAGGTCGATTCTCAAATCGGCTGATAAAAAAGTTTGTGTTATTATTGAAAGAGGGTGGATACCACCCACTGTGACTCGTGATGATTTCATAAGTTTCAAACCAGCCAATGATTGAATTGAGGATGATATTAAATAGATCAACTTGAACTCCCGATATTTAAGTGCAATGTCTGGTACTGTCACACCCGAGGAGTTTTATCGTATTATTATGTGTATCATGTCTATGGAGGCATGGGATATCCTCCAACTCATACATGAGGGTACCAATGCTGTGAAGTCCTCAAAGATTTGGAATCTCACCACTCAATTTGATACCACATACGCGAATGAGTCTAACACTTTTAATGAATTCGATGTGCGCTTTTCTGAATTGTGAATTCATGTGATAATCTGGGTGAGCAAAGTCCTGAAACGAGAGTGGTTAAAAAGATTATGAATTCATTCTCAACCAGTTTTAATGCTAATGTTATTATCCTTAAATCTTTGGGAATCTTAGATACTCTTAGATTAGAAGGACTCGCAGGAGGCCTTAAAACATACAAATTAGTTATGTTCGCTGAAGCTAAAAGGAAGGAATACACTTAAAAGTTAAAATATAGAAGAAAGAAAATGTTTTTAACTCAAAGTTCGAGTTTGATTTTGATCTAGATGATCTTTCCTTGTTTGCAAAAAAATTCAAAAAATTCCTCAAATTGAACAAAGAAAATTCTTACAAACAAAAATAAATGTTTGAGAGAAAAAAAAATGTCACGGCAGTCAAGAATGTTTCTTAGAATAATCAACAAAGAGATATAGGTGAGTACCCTAGGAATGTTGAAATAGAGAGATTCTAGGAATGTGGGGGTAAAGGACGTAAAGCCCATGAGTGTCCCACTCAGCATAAGAGATAAGGAAAAGACAAACTTGCATATAATGCCACTCTTAGTGATAGAGATGTTGAGCCGGTGGGTTCTGGGGATGAATCATCATCTTAACCTTCATATGCATTCTTGGCCAATCACATTAGTACTTCAATTTCATCTCACACTAGTGAAGACATTTCTAAACGTGATAACTTGACAATTTACCGAACCATTTCCAAAAGAGTGAAAGTGACGACGATAATTTAAGTGAGAGAAATTATTCTTCAACGCACTATGCTGAACTTTACATAAAGTCTTTACAAACTAAAAATAAAAATAAAAATGTGACTCTTAGGGTGTTCTATTTAAAAAGATGATTTTAATTTTTTGAGGGAGTGTGAGGCGTCGGTGAGTCAAAACAAAAAGTTAAAAGTTTTATGGTGTGATCAACTAATTGTGGTTATTAGGGAAAATAGTTATTTGATCAACAAAGTGTCTAGTCTTACTAGAGATCTTGAAGATTCATGGGTGACTAGTGAGAAACTTGAAACCCATGTTTCCTAGGTCGATAATGATCTTGAACATTCCCAAGAGGTCAAGGTCACTTTAAAGAACACATCTAAGAAGGTTGGAAAGATGTTTCTTGGCCCCACATTAGGTTTTAAGGGGAGGCAAGGAATAGGTTATGATAGTTCATCCATTTCTAATTCCACAACAAAATCAGTTTCTAAGTTTATTGTGTATCCTTGTGGGCCTCTACCTACACCAATGAGAGCTCGTCCTAGGACCAAGGTAAACCCAAACCTGTCTATGTTTGTTCCCATTGCAAATAAATAGGTCACCTTACGGAGTTTTGTCTAAAGCTAGGTAGAGTTTCTCACAAAGGTGCACCCACACATGCTTCCACACATGCTCCCACACAGTCATAGAGATTTTGATATTTTTCGGGAGTAAGTGGAGTTTTTAGTCAAGACTTCTCAAAGTTTGATGGAGGAATTTTAAAGGATGCCTAATCCTTGTGAGAATGCCTCCCGACCTAATGATTGAGGTCAAGGATTTTTTCTAGTATAGGGTGTTCATCACGTTGCTATCTTTTTTCCTCCTTTATAGATTGTATTTCTATGTTTCTATATATTAGAAAAGCCTAGAAGATTTTTTTAGAAAAAGCTAGAAAAATAAATTTCAAACCGATTTTATTTTTGATATAAAATTTAAAAAATTCAAAAATATATTTGTACTTTTTTTACACCATATATGGATGTGCATTTAAGACGTTCAAATCACAACTACATAACATCCATTCATGTGACTTTTTGGTGGTGTTTTAATAAGTGACTTTCTTTCTTTAGTGTGCTTAATAATGCGTGGCAAACATTCCACTTTTTATTAATGATTACTTTCTTCATGCTAGACTTTTTATCGCCTTTATTGCAGACATGCACAGACTTTTTGAACATTGCACTTACTTGTCATATGTCGAATACGGTGTTCTTATATCAATAGTGTTAAATAATGAAACAAGTGCACTAGAAATAATTATGCTTTTATTCCATTTCCACGATACAGATATTTTTGTGTTATTCCATGGTGTGACTGTTTGTATTTTTATTTATATGTATCTTTTATACATATGTAATCATCATAACTTTGTATATCTATATACTCAAAACATGAAATATTTTCAAAAGTAATTGGTTGTTTTTTGTAATTTCATCGCATGTGCTCTATTGTTTATCTTTATGATACTATTTCATATTTCAGGTGATGCTAACATTTTTGGATTAGTTTCTAACCCTTTGTCTATTACAGACAAAGAGGGGGATAACATATTGAGGGAGGGTTTTTATGTTTTATTTAAACTCTCATATGCGTCATGATATTTATTTTTCTTCATGTGTGTAAGTCGTTCGACATCTATTATATCATGGACTACACGATGAATTCTTTTAGTTGAAGGCAAAGTCACAAGTTTCTTTCTGTTTTTCGGGTTTGGGAAGGCATTTATAGAACTTGTCTTAGGGATTTTTATTTTTGGTTTATGTTTTGTAATGGAATAGTCATAATAGAGAGATATTGGTATTAGAAAGTTTTGTGATTTCTCAACATTTTATTTATTTTGGTGTATCCAGTTACAAACTGCATCCTCATTTACTTCCCAAGAACTTTGAAGATAAGTTAGTGAAAGAGCAATAAACCAAATATCGAATGAGTTGGAATCGTCTTTACATTATCAAAGAGGTATATGGTATAAGGCTTTGATTTACACTTATACATTTTATTCTGGGATAATTTTAAAAATTATTTGAGGTAAATTTTAAAGCAATTTATGAAAATAAAAATACATTTTCTTTCGGTCGTTCGAATGAGTTTTAACCTTCATTTGAATGAGACCTAATTTTAGTTCGAAGGATCTATGCTTTTCGTTTGAACAATATTGAGAGTTCATTGGAACTAACATCAAATGGACATCCAACAGGGTGTCTCTGTCTACCATAGGTCTAATCAATAGAAGCTCGTTCGAAGTTTTATTGAACGACAACTTTTGTTCGTTCAAATGAGACTAGAGTTCATTCGAACAAAATTGGGTTTTCATTCGAACGAATCCCTATTTTCATAAAATGAACTCCCCCTCCTTGAATTTTGGGTTTTCTATTCTTATGGAATTTTTCTTAGAAATCTTTAGCAAAACTCAATTTTCTATATCAGTCCCAAAAGTTTCACAACCCTTATTTGTGAAAAACACTTTTTGTTTTCAAAATTAGTCTTATTGAATGATTTCTTGAGTTTACTTAAAACCCTAGATACACCATCCATATTCAAACCTTTATACAGTGATGCTCTATGACTGATTTTGTGGAGATTTATTTCTACTACCGAAGAAGAAAGGAACTCCGATTCCTGAGGCTGATCGGTGGATACCAATGCAAGAACTGCTTGTTGTGGATTATGTTAAACTACATCATTTTATGTGGAAGATTTGAAGACACTACTTCATTAAACTTAGTGGATCTCTAAGTTGGATATAAGTCTGTATTGGTCTGTAATGTTTGAAATGGTGCTGAAATATAAGTTTGGTTTAATAATTAGGAGATCAAAATTCTAGTCTTAACACTATTGAAACATTCACAACCTAGATATGAATTTCACATCCAATCGGAATGGATAAGATACATTCCTAGTAGTTTATCTCAAACTACGGGAACCTTCTTTGTGGTTAGAGAACTTGTTTGATAGTTCGATAGATGATTATGATCAGTAGATCCCATGAATGTATTCACCAAGACCACCGATGAGATTTGAGTGTAAGGATTGTCTTGATTACACTCAGGCTATCTTATAGTATTTTCAAGGGGTGCATAGATTATTAATCACTAGGATTGGAATACTTGTATAAATGTCACTTTGATTGCTATGGGTCCAATCTGATTTATATCGTCTCAAATGATCTTCGCGTATTGACTGACAGTTGTGTAAGTAGGCATGAGATCATAATGCATAAGAATCCACATCCACAGGATACCATGGATTTTGATACCCCCTCAATACAATTACAGTTTTGTTCCACCAATTAAAACTCAACCAACGGATTATTTTATAATCCTACCAGAGTAACGAAGCCTAATAATGAAGGAACTGATTAGATGTTAGTTAAAGCCAATTAATAGTAAATTAATTTGACCAAGCGGGTATCAAAAACTTAGCGTGGAGAATTATATTATGTACCATAATCGACTTTATGAATAAGAATTCATTAAATCCAAGTGATTGCTGAGATAATTAAACTCGAGTGAAAACATGGTTATTTAATGGAGTTAATTAATGATTAAATAAATAAAGGAAATAATTAGGGTAATTATAATTGGGATTTATGAGTATTTATTTTGAGATAATTTGATCATTTGTCTTCGGTCCCTGGTATAGTCCATCTACCCAAGTAGTCATGCTAATACTCTCAAGAAGCCCAGTTTAGCCCAAGACCAAATTTTCTTACTTGTATACAAAGGTGTGGTAAGGTATTTTAATGAAAATAATTGTTCACTAGGGTTTGAGAGGGGTCATACAAAATACTATTCATGTTTTTAGTGATTAGGGATAGAGAAAGTCCACCATCTCTAAATTTTTATCAAAGGGTTTCACCTAAAACAGTCCCACCCGCCTAGCTTACTTTGGGGAGGATCAAACACTAGACATTTCTAGTGCACAAAAGATGTAATCAAGGTTATTCGGATACCTTATAGGGTAGCAAGGATTTCATCATCATGTACATTTGTCTCCTCATATTAATCACAACAAGATTCTCTATGGTATGTTGTATTAAAACCCTAGGTTTAGTCTTTAAACGTAGTTCTTATTTTCTTTTCAATGCATGATTAATTAAAGATCGATAGGCCCAAGTTGTTTTTCCTAACAATTGGTATCAAAGGCCTGATTGATCTTGTATTTAAAAGGTACATATTGTTTTACAAGAATCCCTAGTTTTGGCATGTTGTATGATTATACATCTTTGTGTGTGGTGTTCTACTAATATGGTTTTGTAGAGATTTTAAGTTTATTACCTTTTCGTCATGGCCACACATATTTATTTTGTGTTATTATTTCCGACTGTAGTTTATCCCTAGTTATTTTTCGCTCCTAGATTTGATATGGTCGTAATACGTAGGACTTTGTAATTATATTAATATTGTTGTAATTATAGGTGTTGGAATATGGTTATAATGTTTCTTTACTTTTGGAATTGTGTATTTACATTAGTTTAGGTTTTGGACAACATTTCATGAAGTTTCCTGAAGTTTTAGGTTGGCATTGAGTTTTTTTCATTCAAACTCTAGATGAAGAAGGGAACTGGATCACGGATTATCGATCGATTGATGTCTTATTAATCAATCGGCGACTCTGCTGTCAGCAAAGTGGATTTGCCTTGTGTGGTTATTTTTGATGGCGGATATTTTACAGAATTGCCCTTGACACTAGAGGATGATATTTCAATCATCAAGACCCTCAAGAGATCTACAACTTGTTGAATTTTACTTCAAGTTGGACTCTGGACCATAAGAAAGTCTTCTTAACCAAGCATTCTTTTACATGGAGAGTTTTACTTCACATAGCAGTGTACGCCATGGTGGAAAGGGCATTTATGTCTTTTACTATTTATTTTGGTGCATTTAATTATTTAATTTCTTGCATGTCTATTTATTTATATTATGTTGCATAATTTTTGTGCAAATTAAATAGAAAATTATGAGCACGCGTTTGATCGATAATATGGATTATTTATTTTGAGACTGGCCTAGATCACCGATTTTCTCCAAAAAAATTGGTTATCTTTATTCTTTTCTAAATTGAATTAAATTTAATGGCCTGAATTAAAATTGAGATCTCCAAAATTTTATTTTGGAAAACTGAAATTATATTTTAGTTTTGAGAAACTTAAAATAAGATCAAGATAATTATTAGCAAGAGTGAATTTGAAAATTACAAAGTTTTCAAATTCAGTAATTTATAATTGAATAAATGGTTTTTCAAAACCTTAAATGTTTTAAAATACTAAGTGGGAGAGGGGTTTCAACATCTACCCCATGGTCTCCATTAGTGTTTTATGAATCCGATGTGATTAATTCTTCATGGCAGCTGGTCTAGCACCCCAATGGATGAAATGAATCAGGGAATCAAGGATTCATTATAATTCTTAAGTGGTAATTTCGAGATTTATATTGTGAGTGAGTTGTATCCCCTAATAGGGAAGTCCATGATAGGCGGATTTTATTTCAAGGAATGAATCGGTGGTACACAGTTAGACATAAATTTTGATATCCTCCCCAATGGAGTCACTCTCATTACAAATGGGACCAAAACTCACTGGCTATTCATTATGTTGGATAAAAGGGTAATGAATTGTTCGCATATACTAATGAAAGATGAAAATCTTTCCAGTCCAAGGTTGGCTATTTTAAGCTCCCATTAATAAATCTCGCGCATAATGGCACTAGGATGTTCAATGAGATTAATTTTAAAATTAGGAGGTTAAGGGATGCCACTTTAAAATTTAATTACTCGTGTACAATGTTTTATGTTAAGTAGCCGAAAGGAAAGAATTCTCACTACAAATAGTTAGAAATTTTATAGCAACATAGTTCGATTTTTCCTTGATTTGTAAGGAAAGGGACATGGTACTGGTATTTCTCTATGGTTGATTTATGGTCCAATCTATGTTAACTTGGTATGTTGAATTGGGAGCCACAAATCACGATTGCAACTCATTGTAAATGTTCTAAGCAATAGGGCAGTTAGTTTAAAGAGAGACGTTCCCAGTTATGGCCAATTAGAATATTGAATCGGTATTTTTTGTGGAATATAATGATGAATTTTTGTGTAGACATAAAGTTAATGAAGGTAAATTATTTAATATACCTGAGTTTTAGAAGTGTAGGCATAGAGTTTTATAAACTTTTATATCAAAATTGGATATTTTTTATATGTTCTAGTTATAACACGCTGCCTAATGAAATACCGGGTGATCAGTCCTTTATCAAATTATAACAGAATATACAAATGGTCCATTGTTAACATCACTGTCAAAAACCTTTTATTTACTAACCACCTAGTATTTAAAAAGTTGGTCTTAAAATTTTATCTTTTTAATTATCATAAAATCAAGGAACAAATAATATCACATGCCATAACTTAAATATCAAACGCACAATGAATAATGATAGAATAATAATTATATCTGAATTAGATAATCCAGTCTAAAATATCCATACAATAGTCTGAAATAAAAATAACCTACACAATCTAATACATCATAATTGAAATCAACATCTCTGAATAATAATAGAATAAAATGGACAAAATGCCCCACTAGAAAGAAAGTTCATAATGAAGCACTTAATCAATACTGAGGCGTCTAATATCAATAACCTGCAACTTCCACTGCAGCTGCAACACATTACAAGATAAAATCTGCTAATCCTAATGTCCTTGTAGCTATTCACTTAGAATGTTTTAGAAAAAGAATAGATATTTGGAGAAAAACGGGTCAGAGCCCTTGTAAAACATTTTTAAAATTTAGCAAGTGTTTAAATGCAAAATTTGCAAAAACGATATTCATGTTAGGTTCATGTTCTCTCACTTGAGATGCTCACCTCTCATCTAATGTGCACACCTAACATATATCTCTAACCCTTCCTGATTATACTAATCCGATAAACCATTTCAATCCAAGTCTATTTATATACCAACTAACTCTTTGTTCTTACCCGTATCGCCCATCCAATACATTACCAATTAATTTATATCAAAGAAACAAGCATAATTTCTCATCTTATATTTAAACTTTCCCACGCTAAGATTATGTTAAATGTCACCATATTTTCATCTATTAAATACATACATTAGCATATCCAAGTATATACATATATCACTACTACATCACCCCTAGGCTGAGACCTGCAGTGCATGCATACTCTCCGATCATGTCCCAGTACCTCACGTACTAAATAAAGGACTAGTGGTTCAGCTTCTCACTGGAACTATAAATACAAATCACATATTTTGGAGGAGAATATATTTCCAAGCCTATGGGCTACGCACGTACCTACGCACTCATATGACCACCAACTTATCGTTCTCACGGATAGGCGTTTCTGAGGTTCTATATTCTGAGGTAGAAGTAAAAAATCCCCCGAAAGATCATCAAGATAAGACTGTCCCGACACAAAAACCTCCCATGATAGCAAGCAACGTAGGTATGTCATCCACATAATATCACAATCAACATAATATATGCATACACTCATCCTATATATATGTTGAGTATTTTCCAAGTTTATCCCATAAACTAATAATTCACATTTTATTCACATTTCCCATTACTCCTCACATCTCTTATTAACCGAAAGGATATAAATAATTTAATTAATCATTCTAGTAGCTACCTTCAACCCATATTTATTGGTCAAAATTCCAGACGCATTATAACAAGCTCGGATTATATTTTAATTCCCAATAATTATTTTTCTCGATAAAGTTACATTCTGCCTAAAAATATAAAATTACAATTTGAGGCTATTCTGATCCGATTTTGAAAAAACCTAAAACTACCAACTTGTGCTGAACATGATTTTATACAAGAACTCGTGTGCACGCTACTAATTTCCGCATAAAATAATCCTAGAATTGTCATACAATGTTTCGCCTTTTTCTAAAACAATTTTACATGCGTTTTATCCCCTATTTTTTATGTTCAATCTTTCATTCCACAACTCCAAACTTCCAAATGAATATCCTTAACAATATATTAATATATATACATGATTTCTAATGTTGTTTATTCATCAAATCATCAAAAACTCAACTTCAATTGGATTAATTCATGGTTGTTCTCTAAAACATTATTTTACCATTTATCATCAAGAACTCGTGTAAAACCCATATTTCTCCCAATTTTAATTGTTATAATTTCATCAATATTTATCTTCTAACATAAGAATTATATACTACTATCAATTCTCCCAAAAATATAATTTTCAATTCATCGATTCATCATAACCTTTCATGAATTCAAAAATAGTAAACATCCTATTCTAACATGAATATGACATCCAACAAAAATTCAGCAAGATAAACACTTTCTTTTTAATGTAGGTCTGATCCGTTAAAGAATAAATATATGGTTTTAGTCCCCTCTCTTTGATTTACACTTTGATGATGATACTCCATGTATGTTCTTGCACAACATTTTCAAATCTTCCCTTAGACTCTTGAAATTCCTTCTCAATTCTATTCACTCTCTCTAACTCTTTGTATAACTCTCCTAACCTTTGGTTTTATGAAAATGACTCTTCCCTAAGCGCAAACCTTTCATTTTATAAGTGTAATCCCGTTTTTGACTTTTCAATTACCATTAAGAAGCCAAAAATCTACCTAATTAAGTAACAATTAGTCTAAAAAGTTCTCGAGACCCGAACATAAGCCCCGAGTACCCAATTTTGTCCATTTTGACACTTCCAAACACCTTGGACCACTCAAAATGACCATATGAATTACAAAAATAAAACTACATTTTATTTCCCAATTTAAGTCCCGACACGACTCACACGCGCGTCCTGACTAAATTTATCATAAATGTCATATTTGTCACTCATGATAAGTTTAATCTTCTCACATCATTATTATTACTCATTCATTAAGTAATATTCAATATAAATAAATATTAACCCTTATCTCGCTAATTAATATTTATCTTAATCCGAATTAAACTCCAATTAAAAATATTCCATTATTTAAATTAATCCTAATCCCATTATTTAAATTAATCCCGCATTTAGAAATCATTAAAATTTACGGGGTATTACATACTTCCCCCCTAATAATGAATTTTGTCCCGAAATTTCGGAAATAAAGTTTACCTATTAAAATAATTCTGGATATCAATCATGCATGTCATGCTCATGGTCGTAAATATACTAGTCGAAATTATGATGTCCTATAATATCACCTCAGATTCTTATACACAATTATGTTCAGACGCTATCCAAAGTTACCCGCAAAAATATTTTATGGTTTTACACTATTCATACACTAGTGATACCATTTCAACCGAAGCCTGTTCAATACACCCCACGGTTAGCAACAAGTTCATTTAAGTCCTTATGTACCGGTGTATTCTTTTATGCTTAAGGTCTCAATTATATAAGGGAACGCAAGACTATTATGAATTCGATAAAATTATCCTAAAGGATGTGTCTAGATTCCCATGACTTTATTATCACTATGTTAGAAAATACCTCACTTCTATAGGTATCAATTTACTTATTGTCATAGAAAGCCATTTCTCCTTGCAAATACATTCTCAGTAATCCCTGACTACTCATGTCAGTACTCAAAATTTGGTTCCCACCAAAGTAATCTCACTACATTTTTTGAATTATATGAATTGAAATGGAGTGGGTTAATCCTTCTCAGCACACCATGAATCACCTTGGGTCCGTGAAACTAATTATTTCCCTTTTTACAACTATCCAAAGGGAGGTGGAAAATCTTCTTCCATTGATCCTCAAAATCACTAAGTAGTTAATATTCTGTTAATCGCATGCCGCCTTACTAGTTGTAAAGAGTATTTCTAATTACTCTAAATGTTCAAAAAATGTAACCTCACATTTTATCACATTCTATATCACCCCTTCCTAACATCCATCATCTTATGATTGATACGACTAGTTTAAAATGAAATCCCGTACCTATTGCCTCCTGACACTTCCTATCCAAGGTGGGACTCAAAGGTCTCATTCTAATTTACATAAATATTGGACAACACTTTGTGTCGGTTTATTTTGTCTCGTTTAATAGCATGTTGAACACACTACCTAGTAATATAACACACCACAATATAATAACATTTATTTTGTTCTTGAATAATTTACTTTGTAATCCAAAACAAATCCTATCCACTTTGTGATTTTGATATTTCGATAATGAACTTTATCATCTTGAGTTGTTATCCTGTCCATAGGTTATCAATCTGTCTCATCATTCTGGTTGGTAGTATCACAACAACCTTTTTCTTATTTGGTTGGCATACCCGGAGACTTCACTATGTCTGACTCAACCTAAAATTCACTCATTTATCATCTCATGTCACGTGGAACATCTTACTCCACTTATTCGAAAATAGATAAAAATTGTGGCTCGTGCGTTTGCTCTGAACTTATGTATTTCCTAGGCCCTTTTTCTAGCTATTAGAATTTTACCAACTTATCTATGCATGATCTACTCTACGCATTGGACTAGTTGACAATCACATTATTCTCAATGTTTTGCGACTCAACATCCAACTCACCTCAGCTGTGGGAGTTTTCTTGGGACAGGCACATAGTCAGACTATCTCCTTTCCTCAAACAACATTTATCCTCTCTTACATTTCCATTAGTTTTTCTGATTATTTTCACATACACATTTACAATATCTTTCAAAGTCTTCTTATCATAGACGATAAAGAAAAGAAAATTAACAAGGGCACCCATACACCCTATATCATATGCACAATTACATAATCGTCTCCAACGTTTCACACGTATTATACTTATCTAAAATCTGACCCTTCCTTTTCAATGTGGCTATACTGTAAGGCTAATTTTAGTTATCCTACATATCAACTAGAGGGGTAAAAGATTCCCCGGTGTGTCCCATATAGCACTACTCACCTCTACAGGCCTTATTTCAAAGATTAGCTCTCAATGCAAGTTTTCATATACATGCGCGTATAATAGCTGAAGTGATAAATTCGTACTCTAATGACCAATACATCTCTCGACTCTTGACATTCGATGGGATTCGTGGGTGGGATGTCTCGCAAGCAAAATCCAAACATGGAACCCTCCCATATTGATTATGAGCACTCTTTCTTTCCAAACCTCATAACTCATTTCCATGGAGATATTCAAAGAAATACATAATCCCCTTTCGAGAATTTCAAATCCTTCTGTCATTTATCCGCGTAACATTTTTATTTGCTTTGAGTTGTTCTCATTCTATCTTGGATAATATTCACTTTTTCAGTGGTGACTTCAATCAACTATGGACCCTCTATCTCCCTTTCCCCAATTTGATCCCAACATATTGATGAACGACACCGTCTACCGTACTATGCTTCATATGGAGCCATACCAATAGTATACCGAAAACTATTATTATATGCAAATTCTATGAAAGGAAAATATTCATCCCAATTTCCTTTGAAATCAAGCACACAAGGTCTAAGCATATTTTCCAAAATCTGTATGGTTCTTTCAGACTGCCCATCTATCCAAGGATGAGAAATTGTACTATACTTTAAGTTAGTACCCATAGCAGACTACAAACTATCCCAAAATCTGGATGTAAAAGTAGGATACCTATCTAAAATAATGGATACAGGTGCTCTACGAATAGAATAATCTCATTAACATACAATCTATCATACTTATCAAATGTATATGTAGTCTTGACTACTAGAAAATGAGTTGACTTAGTCAACCTGTCTACCACTACCTAAATCGAATCTTACCCCTTTTGAGATCGAGGAAGTCCAACCACAAAATCCATCATTACATAATCCCATTTCCATTCTGGTATTGTTAATGGTTGAAGCAAACCAGCAGATTTCTGATGCTCCACTTTCACTTGTTGACTAAGGCACGTAACAACAAAATCAGCTACTTCCTTCTTCATATTATTCCACAAATAATGCTCCTTCAATCCCTGTACATTTTATTACTACCAGGATGCATAGTATAAATGGAATTATGAGCCTCATCTAAAATTTCCTCTTTCAATCCACCCACATTAGGCACACATAATCGCTGCTTATACAATAAAGTGACATCATTCACAATAAAAAAATCTTCAGACTTACCATCTCGGACATTTTTTTGTTTTTTCTCTAGAAATGGATCATGACTTTGTAATTTACTAATACCGGGGCCTCACGCTTACATGATCAAAGAACGTGTCCCCATCTACTAGTTGCAATTCTACTCCCATCAATCTCATCTCCATAAAGTGAGCAACTCTAGCACACCGAATATAATATAACCTTCATGAAGCCTTTCTACTTAGAGCATCTGCAACTATATTTGCCTTCCCTATATGGTAGTGAATTGTACAGTCATAATATTTAATTAACTCCATCCACCGCCTCTGCCTCAAATTCAACTCTTTATGAGTAAATAAATACTTAAGACTCTGATGGTCGGTAAAAATTTCACACATTTCACCATACAAATAATGACACCATAATTTTAGAGCAAACACAATAGCTGCAAGTTCTAAATCATGTGTAGGATAATTACATTTGTGTGTACACAATTATTTAGAATCATAATCAATAACCTTACCATGCTGCATAAAAACACAACCCAACCCCTGATGTGAAGCATCGGTATAAATAACAAAACCATCTCCACTCCGAGGAATAGTAAGAATAGGTGCAGTTACCAACCTCTTTTCAATTCATCAAAACTATTTTCACAATCAGAATTCCATTCAAACTTAACATATTTTCAGGTTAACGTAGTCATTGGAAAGGTGGTTAAATAAAATCCCTTTATAAACCTCCTATAATACCCAGCCAAACCCAGAAAACTCCTTACCTCAGTCACATTATTCGGCCTCTCCCATTTTATACTAGCGCCTAATTTCTTGGGATCAACACATATACCATCTCCAGAAATAACATGGCCTAAAAATACAATTTGTGATAGCCGAAATTCTCATTTACTAAACTTGGCATACAACTCCTTATCTTTCAACACATTTAAAATAGTTTGATATGCTTTTCATGTTCAACCATATCACGTGAGTAAATCACAATATCATCCATAAAAACTATTACAAATGAATCAACAAAAGGATGCAGTACTCGATTCATAAGATCCATAAATATCGCTGGAGCATTAGTCACTCCAAAAGGCATTATGAGAAATTCAAAATGACTATACCGAGTACGAAAAGTAGTTTTAGAAATATCACTCTCCTTGACCCTCAACTGATGATAACTCGATCGCAAGTCTATTTTTGAAAAACACTTTATCACCATAAATCATCTATACGAGGTAAAGGGTATTTGTTCTTAATTGTAGCTTTATTCAATTGCTTATAATCTATACATAAACGCATGGTACCATCTTTCTTCTTCATAAATAAAACTGTTGCACTCCATGGAGATACACTAGGCAGTATGAACCCTCTATCAAGTAAATCCTGCAACTGAATCTCGAGTTCTTTCAAGTCAATAGGTGCCATTCTATATGATGCCAGAAAAATATGGGTTTTCCCCGGTGCCAATTAAATACTAAAATCAACTTCTTTCTATGGAGGTAGCCTAGGCAACTCGCTAGGAAACACTTATGGAAAATCATGTACAATAGGAACATCGACTAATTATAAAGACCCATTCCTAGTGTCAAGAACATATGCAATAAAACCCTAAAAAGTCTTGCTCAATAATTTTCTTGTCTGAATAGCAGAAATGATGCAACTGGGAACAATTTTCCTTTCCCCCACAAATTTAAATTCAGGCTCACCTGGCATATTTAAAACAACTTCCTTACAGAAACAATCCATAGATTCATGATATTTAGATAACCAATCCATTCCTAGAATTATATCAAAATCAGAAATATCCAATGGAATTAAGACTATAACTGTATCTATAACCCCCACGGTCAAAACACAATTATAAAAAATATATTCAACTACGATCATATCCCCCATAGTCATGGAAATACCCAAATTCATATCTAAACGAGTACATGGTCTATTCAGATATATAGCAAAAGTATAGGACACAAAAGAATGTGTGGAACCGGGATTAATCAAAACATAAACACTTTTATTAGTAACAGAAAGTGTACCGGTCACTACAGCTGAAGTAACCTGAGCTTGTTTCATCGTAAAGACTCATCCACCTGGCCTGAAACCACCGACTTGTCCCATGCCCCGGACTCCATCTATAATAATCGAGTTATAATAACCAACGTGAATAGTTTATAATACTAAATTATTAGTTAGTACATAATAAATTCATAAATATCAAATCAACTCAATAACTCCCATCTAACCCTCACACGCATCCAGAATTAATAACCTAGACACTCTAATACCACTAATTATCACACCCCAAACCCAAATCCATTATAATAATTTATTTTCATAAAAATTAAATCATAATCTTCAGTCCATTTGAAATATAATCAACTTATCAATATTTATCTATATAATGAATATAATACTGTTCATGTACCATGACTTAATCAACATCAGAGTCATAATTAGTGGTTATACAATACTATGATTAACTATTACAAACATAAAATCCACCCCTGCTAGCTTGTATATATACAACATGTAAATATAGTAAAATATTCAGTGTTACAATGAAAAAATCCTCATGTCTAATCCCTAGCTCTTTCTAGTGGTGCAACTGTCAAATCACCGATCATATGATATCCTAGCTGGCAACGTACAAGCCTAAAAATGCTAAAATCTAAACCGTAAGCATTAAGATTGGTGAGGTAATCCTTCCCTGAAATGAAATAATAGTTCTTTATCAAATCTCTGGATATAAAATCCAAATAATCCTTCCCTTCTATGAAATGTCAATTCTATATAAAATCTCTAAATATAAAATCCAAGTAATCCTTCCATGCAATGAAATACCAATTCTATATCAAATTTGTGGATATAAAATCCAAATAATCCTGCCCGTTGGCAATAAAAAAATCCTGGAATAGAAGTTCCAACAAATCCTTTTCATAAGATAAAATAATCATTGGATCTTTATCCAATTCCAATCCTGGATCATAAGACCCAAACAATCCTGGATCCGAAGATCCAAACAATCCTCGATCCGAAGACCCAAACAATCCTGGATCATAAGATTCAAGAAATCCTAGATATTTGAATATCCAAACAAATCCTGAATATCGAAGTATTCAAACCAATCCTGGATCATAAGACCCAAATAATGCTGGATATATGAATATCCAAACAAATTCTTAATACCAAATTATTCAAACCAATCCTTCTCTTAGAGATATATTCAAAT
Organism: Sambucus nigra; assembly: GCA_949130495.1. NCBI lineage: Eukaryota > Viridiplantae > Streptophyta > Magnoliopsida > Dipsacales > Adoxaceae > Sambucus > Sambucus nigra. Next base: position 49,446,979 of record OX422223.1, on the reverse strand, counting down.
CCAACATATCATTCATATATTTTTATATATGAAATAATCATAAGTACACTCACCTTGGAAATTTAACGAGATGTTCCCTTGCCTTTGTCCGGTACTTGTTCAATCAGTTCTTCTTACCTTCCTATCATTCTTACAATATTAGTATCATCATAAGAATATCAACAATCCAAGGAATATCTCAAATGTAACTCAATTCATAAGCATCATATGATTCTATTAAAATCATTTTTCATAAATTAAGTTCCATCCAAATTTATGTTAATATATTTAACATCAATGGGGGTTAAATCCCTCCCCCCCCCCCCCCCCCCCCAAAAAAAAATGTCATGTTAATATATTTAACATATCCAATTCATAGTCCAAACATACTTTACTTTCTTCTTGGAAATCCAATTTTTACCATATTATGTTCCCAATACAAAAGACTACACATCATTTCAAGTTTTCTAGAGCAAGTTAAGCCCATTCCTTTACTGCATAGTAAATCCGCCCTATAGGCCCCTCTATCGTTTAGTCAACTTCTAGTAATTTTCATACTTTTTCGACATCATAACTTTCTATGATATTACATACAATATCAATAAACATATTGAATAATATAAAATTAAAGTTTCATAATTTTTAGGGTTCATTTTCCATGTTAAGTAAAACATCGAACTCCTGGTATGCATACTTACTCTTTTGGGCCACATTTTACACCTCAACTTCAAACTATCACCCAAGATTCATTTCTTGGTATTTTTACATAATTTTTGGATATAAAATGTATATATAAGTTTAGTTTCATATCCAACTAGAATCAATCGATTCCATTATGTGTTCACAAAGATACACCAGTTTGATTAGCATAATGATTTCCCCCTTAGTTGTATGAATTCAACATGCTTCACACACACAACCTACACATACCTATATACATACCACAGAACGTATCCCCTTGTATACAAATATGATATTTAATATCATATAAAACAACATACATCATGTAAAGAATAAAATTACAAGTTAAATCTTACCTCAACACCCTTGGATACATAAGCTTGTTTATCTCTCGATTATCTTCCTTAATCCTTTACTAATTCACCCTAACCTCTCTTTCTTTCATGGAGAACCTCAACCCACTTGAAATTCTGATATAAATGAAGAATAAAGGATAATTTAAGGTCTTTAAGTCCGCATAAGGGCACCTCCCCTTGGTCCAATCAAAATATAACATGTGGAGCAATATAAGAGAAAATATCATTTAAATGCATGGACAGATTTGCTCTTGTTTCATAATTTCAGCATAACTTGTTACTCAAACCTTTGTTTTACACACCGTTTATTATGTTACAAACTTAATTCATATATATACAACTATTTAGTTTTCACCTCAAGTCAATTATTATATTATAATGGTCAAAACCAGTCTTCAAAATGAGCATTCCTACCGAAAACTTCAAAACTTTTGTGTTGTAACTAATTCAATATTTCTCGATTTATGAATTAGACTAAACATAGTTAGTTAACATTAGATATAATAATAACACATTATAAACATCACATAGGTTAATCATGATTCAAAGACTAATTAATCACAATTATATATGGGTTGTCACGGTAAGCATAATATACCCCAAATCATATCAATACAGTTCCTACATATTGGATTTAGATATAATGAAACAACTACAACTTCTAGAGTCGCCTCCATGATGTAGTGTAAATGCGAGATCATTCTCTTTCAGGTGACACGTCGCTAAACAACAAAATCTTGCCATGTAATAGCGTACATGATAACCTTACTGTAATAACCCACCATAACTCAACCCGTTGCTAACTAGTCTAAGACCACGATAACATCATACTCGAATATCATCTCCAAAAATGAGTAAATTTACTAAAACATAACCTCCCAATGATTATATAAAGTTTCATCCGTGTGGGACCAATGATCCCCACTACTAAATGATAATATATAGGCACACAATAGTAATACTAACAATAGACCCACTAAACTTGTATCATGATCGAATATTGTGACTCACTCGTATCACATAAATATACCCCATTTATACTAGGATAAACCGCACCCTTTTAATTTCCAATATCTCTTGCGGTCCTAATTCTTTCTGGACACAAGACTCTCATGCAAACTTATTCAAAAACTTTTACAATTATTTCCCCTATTGGGCATCCTACTCATGCCCCCTAACTTACTACAGACAAGGTTGATACTCGTAACCCTACTCTACACACATAAGATACTTATTTGTGTCATCTCTCTAACTTTGGCCTCACTAGCCATATTAGAGTTTCCCTTCTTTTAGACTTGGTAGTCTTGGCCTAGACTACTACCCATGTTGTCCCTTTGTTTTTGCTGCCTTGGGAAAAACTCCGTCATCCCAAGTAGCCTTAATTAAATTCATCGTTCCTTAGTAGAAATTTCCTTTGATCTACATCATTTAAATGAGTCCCCTTCTAGGTATCTCGTTATGGTGTATCACTATTATTAATTACTTTTAGTCTTGCCATTCTTTGGATGTGTTTTCGAGCTCTCTTGGCTCCCTTATGATGAAAGCATTGATATAAACATTAAAAGTATGTCATTGTTGTCATGTGTATATTTTGTTGAAGATTGAATTCCCATAATTATTGGCGACTCCTACTCGTGAGTTCATTATTACCCTTAATAACTTTACTTTCCATTACCTACCAACTCGGTAATGAAGTTCGCTTAAATGGATAATTTTGTCATCACAATTACCCTTTGTTCATCTCTCCTGTGAAAAGTCTAGAAACTTCCTTCATACCTCGATTTGAATAGCAAATGAAAAAACTTGTGGTTAAACCGCACCCCACATTTCTCAATTAATTCCTTATTTACATGTTTATTTGGTAACTATCTCCCAATATGGTAGTTTTGCTCTTATAAGCAAAATTTAATCCAGCCTTAAAGCCGAAGTGTCATTGTACCTCACCCAACGTAACTATTTTTAGATTATCTCCTTCCATCGGTCTATCACACTTCTTTTCTCCCCATATCCGTATAGTCACCCATAATATTCTTAATATTGTTCTTCTCACAAGCTCTAGCTTGGAGCCTAAGTTAATACATATAATTGTATTACCATTAAATTCCAAATTATATAAGTACATATTTAAACCATTCCCAAACTTTCAAAATCAAATTAAATTTTTTGAATGGCTCCTAGAAAATCCTTCTACTTTCCCCCACCCTGTTGTCAGCTACATTGGGTGAGTCTTAAATTTTAACCATCGTTCTTTATGATGGTGTATGGGGAAACTACCACACTCTAGTGATTCGCTTTGCTTCATTAATCTGAACCATGATCATGGTGACTTCTATCTCATTTACTATTTCCCAAAATACTTCATAACTTCTACTGAGCCTTTCCTCATACAGTCCTTCAAACGACCCTCATAGGTCATCCCATGTTGTTCGGTGTACAAAACTCAACTAAATTTGCATATGAATGGTACCAGTTATACTAGTACGAGAACGTAAATGTACGTACGAAGAGAAATACAACAATCCTATAATAGGGGTCTATATCGAAGAACGTTACACTAAAACGTAGTAAAAATGCACAAATCCTAAGGACACTTGAACTTGATGCTCTGATACCATCTGTAACACCCCGCCTAATTAAATACTAGGTGGTCAGTCCTTTATTAAGTTACAATAGAATATAGAGTTGGTCCATTCTTAGCATCACTGTCGAAAACATTTTATTTACTTACCACTAGTATTTAAAAAGTTAGTGTTAAAAGTTTATCTTTTTAATTAACATAAAATCAAATGACCAATAATATCACATTCCACCATTCAAATATCAAACGCACAATGAATAATGACAGAATAATAATTATATCTGAATTATATAATCCATTCTAAAATATCCATACAATATTCTGAAATAAAATTAACTCCACAGTATAATACATCATAATGGAACTCAACATCTTTTAATAACAATAGAATAAATTGGACAACATGTCCCACTGGAAACAAAGTTCATAATGAAGAACTGAATAAATACTGAGACGTCTAATATCAATAACCTGCAACTTCCACTGCAACCACAACACGTTACAAGATAGAATATGCTAAGCTTGGTGTCCTTGTAGCCGGGCATCTAAAATGTTTTGTGAAAGGAAGCCCGAGTAAGATAGTTTTAAAATTTAGCAAGTGTTTAAATACAAAATATGCAAATACTATATTCATGTTAGGTTCACGTTCTCTCACTTGGGATGCTCACCTTTCATATAATGTTCACATCTAACGTTTATCCCTAACCCTTCCTAATTATACTACCCCGACTAACTATTTCAATCCAAGTCTATTTCTATACCAACTAACTCTTTGTTCTTACCCATATCGCCCATCCAATACATTACCAATTTATTTATATCAAGGAGTCAAGCATAAATTTCTCATCTTATATTTAATATTTCTCGTACTAAGATCATGTTAAATGTCATTCTCATCTACTAAATACACACAATAGCATAAATCACAAGTTTATACATATATCACTCTAACTATATATATATACTACTACATCACCCCTAGACTGAGACTTGCGGTGCATTCATACTCTGCTATCATGTCCTAGTACCTCACGTACTAAATAAGGGACTATCGGTTCAGTTTCTCACTCGAACCATAAACATAAATCACATATTTTGGAGGCGAATATAGTTCCAATCCTATGGGCTACGAACGTATCTACGCACCCATATGAGCGCCAACTTATCCTTCTCACCGATAGGCCTTTCCTAGATTCTATATTTTGAGGTATAAGTTAAATCCCCCCCGGAAGGCTCATCAAGCTATGACTGTCCCGACGAGAAAACCTTTCGCGATAGCAAGCAACGTAGTTATGCCATACACATAATATCAGAATCAACATAATATATGCATACACTCATCCTATACATATATAGAGTATTTTTCAAGTTTATCCCATAAACTAATAATTCACAATTTATTCACATTTTCCATTAATCCTAACATCTCTTGTTAACCTAAAGGATAGAAATAATTTAATTAACTATTTCAGTAGCTTCCTTCAACCAATATTTATTCGTCCAAAATCCAGACTCATTATAACAAGTCCGGATTATATTTTAATTCCCAATAGTCATTTTTCTCGATAAAGTTACATTCTGCCCAAAAATATAAAATTACAATTTGAGGCATTTCTGATCCGATTTTGAAATAACTTAAAACTTCCAAGTTGTATTCAACATGATTTTATACAACAACTCTCCTGCACGCCACCAATTTCCGTGTAAAACAGTCCTAAAATTATCATACAATGTTTTTGTTTTTTCTAAAATAATTTTTCATGCGTTTTCTTCAAAAACAATTATGTTCAATCTTTCATTCTACAACTCCAAACTCCCAAACGAATATTCCCAGCAATATTATAATCTATATACACGATTTCTAATATATTATATTCATCAAATCATCAAAAAATGAACTTAAATTGGATTAATTCATGGTTGTTCTCTAAAACCTTATTTTACCATTTATCATCTAGAACACATGTAAAACCCATATTTCTCCGAATTTTAATTTTTAGAATTTCATCAATATTGATCTTCTAACAGAAGAATTATATACTACTATCAATTCTCCCAAAAATATAATTTTAAATTCCCCAATTTTGTGATAACCTTTCATGAATTCAAAAATAGTAAACATCCTATTCTAACGTGAATATGACATTCAACAAAAATTCTGTAAGACAAACACTTTCCTTTTAATGTAGGCCTGATCCGTTGAGGAAGGAATATATGGTTATAGTCCCCTCTCTTTGATTTACACTTTGATGCATGTATGTTCTTGCACAAATTCTTCAAATATTCCCTTAAAATCTTGAAATTCCTTCTCAATTCTCTTCATTGTCTCTCTAACTCTTTGTATAACTCTTCTAACCTTTGGTTTTATGAAAATGACTCTTCTCTAAGCCCAAACCTTTCATTTTATAAGTGTAATCCCATATTTGACTTTTCAATTACCGTTAAGAAGCCTTAAAGTCACCTAAATAAGTCCCAATTAATTTTAAAAGTCTTCGAGACCCGAACATAACCCCCGGGTACTAAATTTTGACTATTTTGGACCTTCTGAACACACTGGCTCCCTCAAAATGACCATATGAATTATAAAAATAAAATTACATTTTATTTCCAAATTTAAGTCCCGACACGACTTACATGCGTGTCCCGGCTAACTTTATCATAATTGTCGTATTTGTCACTCACGACAACTTTAGTCTTCTCACATCATTATTATTACTCATTCACGAAGCAATATTTAATATAAATAAATATTAATCCTTACCCCACTAATTAATATTTATTTTAATCCAAATTAATCTCCAATTAAAATTTTCCCATTATGTAAATTAATTCGATTATTTAAATTAATCCTAATCCCATTATTCAAATTAATCCTACATTTAAAAATTACGGGGTATTGCACTAGTACATTGAAAAAATAATTTTTACCTTATAAGACTTTTCTCACTGATATTTCTAAATTCCAAATTGAATATTTTATAGACAAAGACCATTAAAGAGAAAGTTACCTTGTTAGAACCAAACACAATATTTTCACTTATGTTTAGGTTATTTCATTCTAAAAGGAAATCAAAGACTTGTGGATAATAGATAATTGAGTTCATTAGAAGTGGAGACACTTCTAATCTTCAACTCTGTTTGAAGGTAAATTTGCCAAGGGACCTTCACGGCCAAAAACTATATATCCAAATGTGTGTTGGAGTGGGTTTTAATTAAAAGAATGGTTCATTAGGGTTTGAGAGGGGTGAGACAAAACACTACTCAAAATTTTAGTGAATAGGTCTAGAGGGAGGCCACCATATCTCATGTTTTATCAAAGGTTTTCATCTTAGAAAGTGCCATCCGCCTACTTGACTTTGGGGAGGAGCATACACTAGAACATCCTAGCGCACGAAAGATTGAATCAAGGTTTTTCGGATACCTTAGAGGGAAGCAATAATTTCATTATTATGTACATTTATCCCCTCATACGAATCACAACAAGATCCTCCATAATATGTGGTCTTGAAACCCTAGATTCAATGTTTAAACCTAGTGCTTGTTCCCTATACAGTGCATGATTAATTAAATACCCATAGGGATGAAATTTTTTCCTCACTTAAACAGCAATCCCTAGTTATTTTTTTCAATAATTGGTATCAAAGACCTGGTTGATCTTGTATTAAGAAGGTTCATGTTGTCCAACAAGGAACCATAGTTTTGGCATGTTGTATGATTATACATATTTGTGTATGATATCGAACTAACATGGTTTCACATATATTATAAGATTATAACCCTTCATTCACACTCACACATATTTATTTTGTGTAATTTGTTTTGACAATGGTTTATCCATAGTTTATTTTTCCTCCTAGATTCGATATAGTTGTAATACTTAGTTTTTTATAATTATTTTAATATTGATGTAATTAGAGGTTTTGGAATATGGTTGTAATGTTTATTTACTATTGGAATTATGTATTTACATGGGTTTTAGGTATGGACAATGTTTCATGAAGTTTCCTGAAGTTTTAAAATAACTATCGATGGTTTTTAATGCAAACTTGAGAGAAAGAAGAGTACGGGATCTGGGAGCCTCAATCGACCGATGCCTCATCAGTTAATCGATAACTCCTCTGTCAACCAAGAGGATTTGCCTTGTGAGGTGGTTTTCGATGGTGGTTTCATGGTAGTTCTTTCTTGAATTTATCTTGACACTAGAGGATGATATTCCAATCAACAAGACCTACAAGAACTTTTGAATTTGATTAAGTCTACTTCTAGATGGACTCTTTCTCATAATAAAGTTTTCTAGCACAAACATTATTTTTCTTGGAGAGTTTTACTTCATGTAGAAATCTAGGCCATGGTGGAAAGGTCATTTATATATTTTCATTATTTATTTTTTTGCATATAATTATTTAATTGCTTGCATATATCTTTATTTATATTATGTTGCATAATTCATACGATAATTAAATGTAGAATTAAGAACACTCATTTTATGGACAACATAGATTATTTATTTTGAGATTGGCCTAAATCACTGATTTTCCCTAAAAAATTGTGTTTTGTTTTATTCTTTTCTAAATTGAATTAAATCGGGTTAATTAAATGTAAAGGTGTAAATTTAAATTGGGATCTCCAATTTTTTTAATTTGGAATATATAAATTATATTTTAATTTAATAAAAAATTAAAATGAGGCCAAGATATTTAATCTACACAAATAAATTTGAAAATTATGAAGGATTTAAATTCGGCCTTTTATATTTGAATAAATATTTTTTTCAGAACCCTCAATGTTTTAAAACACTAAGTGGGAGAGGGGTTTCATCATGAATCCCACGTCTCCATCGTTGTTTTATGAATCACATGACATTATTTCCTCGCGTGAGTTTGTCTAGCCCCCCAACGGATGGAACTAACTAGGGCACCAAGGATTCATCAAAACCCTTAAGTGATAATTTTGAGATTTAGATTGTGAGTGAGTTCGATCCCCCCAATGGGGAAGTTAATCACGAGACGATTCTATTTCAAGGAATGAACTGGTGGTATAAATTTTGACACGAGTATTGATATCCTCTCTAATGGATTCATTGCCATTAGGAATGGACCCAAAACTAACCGGCTATTCAGTATGTTGAACTAAAGGGTCCTAAATTGTCCAGATAATAGAATGAAAGATGAAAATTTGTATGGTTCAAGGTGGGGTGATTTAAGATACCAAGAATAAATCTCATCTCATAAAGTAACTAGGATGTTCGACGAGATTACATTTTATAATTAGGCAGTTGAGGGATGGCACTTTAAAATTTAATCAAATTAAGTCTCATGTGTTAATTGAAAATTAATTTATTAATATCTTGATTCTAAGACTTCAAAATGAATTCAACTTTTCCCACTTTTTAAGTCTTAAGGTTTAATTGGAATAAGTTTCAAGGACTAAAAATCTATATGGACGTTGTTCTAACTTAAGATGATAATAAATTGGTTTAACCCACAATCCCCATCAATATTTTAAAATAGTGATGTGATTAACTCCTCACCTCAGCTCATCTATCACCCCAACGAATGGTTTTAATCAACGAGTCACGATATTTTAAAATATGTTGCAATTATTTTAAATTAAGTGTTACATGTGTTTGATAACCCCAACATAATAGTTCTATATGTGCATCTTTGACTTAAATAATTGACCGATGAGAATTTTAAAACATATTTGATTGGATGATGGCGCTCAACTAAGAATCGTGATTTCATAATGATTTTGTCATTAGTTGAACAATGGATTCTTTGGATTAGAAATGGTGGGTAAAGTCGGTACCATTTCGCAATCTGGGAGTTAAAACCATCGGTAGCCAAAAGTTGGTGATTATTGTTTGTAAAAGAGATTTACTTCTTTACCGAAGATGAGGTGGTCTGATAAGGCTAAGTCTCTAGAACAATACTTTAAGTTAGATAAGGTTCATATTCTATAATAGTAGTGAAATAGCCAAGAGTAAAGTTTTTTCACTAGTAGTGCTTAGAACTTTTATAGGAATGGTGTTCGGTTTTTCCTTGATTTGTAAAGGAAATGACGTGGTAATGGTATTTCTCTTAAAAGTAAATGGATGATTTATGGTCCGATCTATCATAACCTAGTATGTAGACTCGGGAACTCCAAATAAGAATTATAACTCATTGCAAATGTTCTAAGTAACCGAACAATTACTTTAAAGAGAGATGTTTCGAGTTATGGACAATTAGAGTAATGCAACATTATTGTCAGTGGAATTTTATTATGAATTTTGGTGTAGACATAAAGTTAATGAAGGTTAATTATTTAATATACCTGAGTTTTAGCAGAGTTAGTTTCGGTATTCTAATGGGATTTTAACAAATATTCAATTTATGTTAGAAACTTTTTTTTTTATCAAAACTGGATATCTTTTATCTATTCTCCTACATTGGGAAAATAATTATATATTATAATATTTGTCTCACCTATACTTCTAAATACTAAATTGAATTTTTAGTGGGCAAAGATCAATAAAGAGAAAGTTTCCTTATCATAACCAATCACAATATTTGCACTTATGTTTAGGTTATTTCGTTCTAAAAGGAAATCAAAGACTAGTTGGAAATAGACAACTAAGTTCGCTAGAAGTGGAGACACCTCTAGTCTTCAACCCTATTTAGAAAGTAAATTAGCCAAGGGACCTTTACAACCAAAAGCTACCGATCCAAATGTGGTTGGAGGGGTTTTTAATTAAAAGAATGGTTCACTATGGTTTGAGAGGGGTGAGAAAAAACACTGTTCACAGTTTTAGCTAAGAAGGCTAGAGAGAGACCACCACATCTAATGTTTTATCGACGGTTTTCATCTCAAAAGGTGCCACCCACCTACCTGACTTTAGGGAGGATTGTACAGAAGAAGATCCTAATGCACAGAAGATATAATCAAGATTTTTTAAATACCTTAGAGGGTAACAAGGATTTCATCATTATGTACCTTTGTGTCCTCATACGAAAGACAACAAAATTCGTTATGGCATGTTGTCTTCAAACCCTACATTTAATCTTTAAAACTAGTTCTTTCTTTCTTTTCAATGCATTATTAATCAAAGATTGATTGGTCAAAATTTTTTAGCAATTAAATGTCAATCCCAAGTTTTTTCCCCAATAATTACTATCAAATCACTTGTTGATCTTACATTAAAAACGTCTATGTCCAATAAGAAACCCTAGTTTTAGCACATTGGATGATTATACATATTTATGTATGGTGTCGTTTGAACCTGGTTTTGTAGAGATTCTAAGTTTATAACCCTTCCATCATGGTCACATATATTTATTTTATGTTATTGGTTCCTACAGTCTTTTATCCATAGTTATTTCTCGCTCCCAGATTTGATATGGTCATAATACTTAGGTTTTTGTAATTAATTCAATATCGATGTGGTTGGAGGTGTTTGAATAGGGTTGAAATATTTCATGTTGGAATCGTGTATTTACATGGATTTTTAAGGTTTGGACAATGTTTCATGAAGTTTCGTGAAGTTTCAGGATGGCTATGGAGGGTTTTTTATGCAAACTCAAGAGAAGAAGATCACTAGATCTGGGAGCATCGATCGATGACTCCACTGTTAGTTAAGGGGATTTACTTTTAGGTAGTTTCTAGTGGTGGTGTCATGATGGTTCTTCTCCGTAATTCTCTTAACACTAGAGGATGATATCCCAATCATCAAGACCCCCAAGAACTATTGTAATTTATGAACTCAACTTCAAGTTGGACTCTTGCCCATAAGAAAGTCTTATTCAACGAGCAATATTTTGCATGGAGAGTTATACTTCATCTAGATGTCTAGGTTATGGTGGAAAGGGCATTCATCTCAGTTCATTATTTATTTTACTGTATTTAAATATGTAATTTCTTCTATCTCTCTTTGTTTATATTACATTTCACAATTCGTGTGCTAATTGAATGAAAAATTAGGAACACCCATTTTATGGAAAATGCGGATTATTTAGTTTAATACTCGCCTAGATCACTGATATTCCCCAAAAATTTACGTTGAGTTTTATTCTTTTCTAAATTTAATTAAATCGGGGTAATTATATTTAAAGTTGTGAATTTATTTTGAGATTTTTGAGATTTTAATTTTGGAAAATTAAAATGATATTTTAATTTTAAAACAATTAAAATGAGATCAAGATATTTAATTGACATAAAATAAATTTGGGAATTAAAATAAAATTTAAATTTATTATTTTATAATTGAATAATAGGTTTTTTCGAAACCCACAAAATTTTAAAACACTAAGAGGGAGAGGGGTTTGAACATAAACCCCACAACCTCCATTGGGGTCTTATGAATAAGATGTGATTAATTTCCCTTGTGTCAAATAGTTCGAACCCCCAACCGGATGGAACTAATCAGGGCATTAAGGATTCATAAAACTCTTAAGTGATAATTCTGAGATTTAGATTATGAGTTAGCTCTATCCCCCAATGAGGCAGTCCATCACGAGCAAATTCTATTTCAAGGAATGAACTGATGGTATGAACTTAAACATAACTTTCGATATCCTCCCTAAAGGAGTCTCAGTCATTAGGAGTGGGACCAAAGCTCGCCGCCTATTCATTATGTTGGACAAAAAGGGTCTTAAATTGTCTGAATATATAAATGAAACATGAAAATATTTCTAGTTCAAGGTGGGGTGATTTAAGCATCCAACAATAGATCTCACCTCATAAGGGAACAAGAATGTCCGAAGAGATTAATATTAAAATTAGGCGGTTAAGGGATGTCACTTTAAAATTTAAATTACTTCTCATGTGATAACAGGAAATTAATCTTTAAGTTATTGATTCTGAGATTTCAAAATGAATTTAACCTTTTCTTGTTGTTTTAGTCTTAAATGTTTAACTTGAATAAGTTGCAAGGACTAAAAATCTAATTGGACATTGTTCGAACTAAAGGGGGGTAGTAAACTATTTTAACGCACAATATCCATCAATATTTTAAAATAGTGATGTAATTAACACCTCACGTCAGCTCATCTGGCCCCCAACGGATGGTTTTAATCGTATAATCATGATATTTGAAAATACTTGGTAATTATTTTAAGTTAAATGTTACATGTATATGATCCCTCCTACGGGAAGGTACTATATGTGCATCTTTGATGTAAAGAATTGACTGATGAGAATTTGTAAAACACAGTTAATCGGTTGATGAAACCAAAGAATGAATCGTGATCTTAGAATGATTTTATCATTGGTTAGAGAAAGGATTCCTTGGATTATAATTGGTGGGGAGACCCGATACCATTTTGCGATCTAGGAGTGAGGATGATCAATAACCAAAGGTTATTTTTGGTTGTTTGAGAAATAACTTTGCTTCTTTACCGAAGGGGAGGTAGGAGGATAAGGCGAAGTCTGAGGTATAGAGGTTTAGGTTAAGTAAGGTTCATATTCCTCGATAGTAATGAAATAGCCGAAAGGAAAGTATTCTCACTACAAGTAGTTAGAAATTTCATAATAACGGTATTTATATTTTTCATGATTTGTGAGGAAAAGGGCATGGTAACGGTATTTCGTTGAAAAATAAATGGATGGTTTATGGCCTGATCTATGGTAACCTTGTATGTAGACTCGGGAACCACAAATATGAATTGTAACTTGTTGAAAGGTGTTATAAGTAACCGAGAAATTACTTTAAGGATATAGGTTTCATGTTATGGGAAATTAGAATAATGCAATGGTATTATCGGTGGAATATTATTATTAATTTTGGTGTACAAAAAAGTAATTGAGGTAAATTATCTAGTGTACTGAAGTTTTAAAAGAGTAGGTTTTAGTTTTCCAAATTAGTTTTGAACGTATATTCAATTAATTTTATAAACTTGTTTTTATCAAAAGTGGATATCCTTTATCTATTCTAGTACACTAGGAAAATAATTTATACATTATAAGATTTTTATCACCGATACTACTAAATTCTAAATTGAAATTTTTATTGGCAAAGATCATTAAAGAGAAAGTTTCATTATAATAATAAACACAATACTTGAACTTGGATTAGGTTATTTTTTTCTAAAAGTAAATCAAAGACTAATTCAAAACGAATAATTAAGTTCATTAGAAATGGAGGCTCTTCTAGTCTTCAACTCCATTTAGAAGGTAAACTGACCAAGGAGCCTTTACGGTCAAATGATAATGATCCAAATTTGTGTTTGAAGGGGTTTTAATGAACATAAGGGTTCATGACGGTTTGATTGTGGAGAGACAAAATACTATTCACAATTTTAGTGAAGAGGCTAGAGGAAGACCACCATATCTCAGGTTTTTTAAAGGGTTTTCATCTAAAAAATGTCACCCGCGTACTTGAATTTAGGGAGGACGATACACTAAAAGATCCTAGGGAACGAAATATTTAATCAAGGTTTTTTGAATACCTCAGTGGGCAGAAAAGAATACATCATCATATAGATTTGTCCCCTCATACGACGCAAAATAAGTTTCACTTTTGTAACAACCCGCCTAATAAGATACCGGGCGATCACTCCAATATTAAATTAAAACAGGAGTTTCATATGGATCATTCTTAGCATCACTGTCGAAAATCCATTTAATTACTAATATCCTATTAGGTGGCCGTTAAAAACTTTTATCTAACTACTCTTTTTAGCGCACAAATTAAAACATTCACAATTAAATGCGTAATGAACTGAAATAGAAAAGAAAGGAACTAAAATAACCGAACACTCGGTCCAAATAATACAACCATATCGAATGCTGTACTGAAAGAATAAATAAATGCAATTGAGCCATTGGCTCGAGTGTTTATACAATAACTCCTATCTAGAGTACAAGGAAAGAAACGTCTACCGATAACCTGCAAGCATCCACAGCTGCTGCAGCAGGCGTCTGACTCGAAAGAGTTCCCATCCAGGCGTCCCTGTGTCTGGACACCTATATATATACAGTATAGAGAAAGAAAGGAGAGTAGACAAACGGGTCAGGGCCCGAATGTTTAGAAAATATTTTGCAAGTGCATAGATGCTTTATTTTTAGAAAAAGAGTTTTATCCCATATTTAAATTGGTATCGCACTCTCGTGAGATACCCCTCACCTCTCCCCTAACAGTGCACACCTAGCGCATCCCTAAAAACATCCTAGTCAGGCTACCCTGCTAAACTAGTCTAATACCCAACCACTATCTAACCTAGATAGTCAAATAGATGTACTAAGGGCTAAACTTCACTTTAATCTCGACGCTATGCCATGTTCGTGCGTGGGGTGTCTCGCGAAGCGAAATCCAAACAAGGAACCCCCCCGATACACTACTATGCAGCAAGGTCGATCTTTGAGATCCGCCAGTCCCTCAGTACAGAAAGATATATAATATATATACCATAACATTTAATAATATAAGAGCATTAAGGATTAAACTTCTCCCCAGTCTCAACACAGTACCATATTCGTGCGTGGGGTGTCTCGCGAAGCGAAATCCAAACAAGGAACCCCCCCGATACACTACTATGCGGCACGGTCGATCGTCGGGATTCATTAGACCCTCGGCACCCAATTTATACATATACATACATCTACAATATACTTTCGGATAATATAAATATCTCCCGGACTGAGGATTACTTGATACATAAAGTATTTATAAATACTTATCCTTTTCATTTCAAAAACTTCCATTTCCCTTCTCATATCCAGGAAATGTATTTAAAAGCCAATCCATTATCATGAATTGCTTTAATAAATCATATACCTTTTAAAAGCCAGTTTTATTATCATAAAATGCTTTTCCTTATCAAAATATCCCATTTCCCTTTTTATACTCAGGAAATGTATTCAAAGACATTTTCATTATCATAAAAATGCTTTGATCAAAACATATGCTTCCACATCCCTTCTTCCATCCGGGAAGTGTTACCGAAGCCAATTTATATATAACCTATTTCCCTTCCTATATCCAGGAAATGTAATTAAAGCAAATCCATTATTATGAACTGCTTTAATAAACGCGTTCTAAGACCGCCCGTCCGGATTTCTCCACTGTGCGCGCCCCTAAATAGCTATCATCTTCCAGGGCCTCCAAGACAACCTGGGATCCTATATCGAAAGACGTCGGGAAGCGGCCATGAGCCTGCGTGGTAGCCAAGACCACACCCGGAATCTCCCTACCCCCGCAGAAAAATATACAACCATAAGCGCTCCCATGGCCTAGGACTATATCCACCCTGCGTCATTAGCCAGGGGGCTTCACCATACGAACGCAACTTCCCTTATGATAGAGATTTAGAGAGGTGTGTAATCCATATTTTATTAATTATGAAAAACATTTCTCTTTCCATTTTGAAAATATTCATTTATATATTTTCAAAATCATTACCATCATCATATATATATATACCTAAAACACACAGTATGTACATAACCGATATATTCTTCCTAGAATATATATATAAACGGCCTTAGTGGCCTATAGCATCTAACGATGATAATAATCCCAAAGATTCCCTCCGGGAATCATAATCATGCATTGATATTAGCATGATTCTAAATCCAGAGTATTTCTTTACTTTGTTCAATACTAATTACCTCAATCATCTCTTAAAGGTTTATTTATCCTCAAAACCCTTATTTAGGAATCTCCATAAAAATCCCAAATGGTAATTCAACTCCCCATACTCTTAAAGGGAGAAAACTAGAAATTCTGACCTAAGCGAATCGATTCGCCCCTTTAGCGAATCGATTCGGGTGGGCGAATCGATTCGGTTCCCAATCCGAATCGATTCGGAAAGTATTCTACAAACAGGTCTGTAAATGGCGAATCGATTCGGTCAGTACCCGAATCGATTCGGCCCATTGCAGAGACCCAATTCCCCTTAGGCGAATCGATTCGGCCTGTTCGAGGGTCACAGTTTGGGCGATTTCTCAAACTCCAAAATACCCAAAAATCAATCCAAATTCATTTTCATGGTTTCTACTCTACACCAAAAATCATCCCAAACATCTACACAATAATTTCTAGCCTTTATTTTTCCAATTCCCGATTTGATTTCCAAGTTGGTACTTTCAATCGGGAGCTGTCATCTTGTAAAAATCATATCAAATCAAGGAAAAATCAGAAAAATACGCGGTCAGCGCCCACGCGACCGTATCGAAAAGATCTACAACTTTTGTGTTTTGGCCGAAAGCTAAATGATTTATCTTCTTGGCCGAAAATGACCCCAAAGGCTGCGGGTTACTATTCATTATCTCTCCCAAAATCCCAAACTCCATTTTTGTCCATTTTTGTTGTTTCTAACATCACCCAACAACTCAATAAATATCTAATCTATGTTTTACAACTAACACATCAATTATTTCGGGGTATTAAATCATTTCTCTTAGTTTTTTTGAATCTTAAAACCCCAAACCCTAGATTTGACATTTCTCCCATTTCAATTACATCTATTACTCCATTAACATGGTTTTAATACTAGAAATCATTAAGAGTTTACACTACATCAATGTGTAAACTCATAATCAACTTTTACCCAATTTATTTTAAGGGTTCAACCCCAAAATCATATTTTTACCAACTATGATATGAGATTAATGCACAAAAGTAAATAAAGCAAGTAAACACTTGCCTCGTGGATAAAATCCGACGACCTCGAGTCGAATCCGGCGGAGTTTGGCCCAAATCTCCCTTTTCTCCCCTCTTTTCTCCTTCCTCTCTCTCTTCTCTCTCTTTTCTTTCTTTCTTTCTTTCTTCTTTTCTCCCTCTCTCCCTCTTTATAAAGAAAGAAAAAGGGTTTAAACCCTTAAAACCCAAAAACGACTCGTTTACCCAATTACGAGTTACTTTTACCTCTAAAATCACCCGAAACTTATTTTCGACAATCAGACACTCTTTTCCGACTATCTCGGACCTTCTGAGAATTATGGCGCAGTCGAAATTCCCATCCGATGTATTTGACCGCAAATCACTATTCCAACCCAAAAAAAATAAATGCGGGTTTTCTACTCAAAATCTTACCTCTTTTGTCGCAATACTCCACGGCGACATATAATTAAATTATTTCGACCTATATAGTCCCAAAATAATTTATATCATACTTCGAAAATTATTAAATCCTCGAAAATCCCAAAAATCACTATTTCGAGAAATTCTCCAAATTGCCAATTTATATTAAATTAGGGAATTTAATTGTCTCTAAAAAGGACGGGTTGTTACACTCCCCCCCTTACAACGGAATTTCGTCCTCGAAATTCAAATGCGACCTACACCACCAATCTTAGGATCACTCCAAATCCTAATACCTCAAGGGAAACGATACTAACCCAACGGTTCCCAACCATATGCTACACGACTATCACGATCGCAAAGTGACTCTTATACGTCACATAATACCCATCATCTATAATGCCTATCGGCATGAATTTCAACCTTATATACTACGCCCATTCTATTTCAGGCGGTATATAAACCAACCTACCAAGGTGCCCATACACCTTTCTAACTTGTGCACATCTGCACATCCGTAGTGAACGTCTAACATGTAACACTCTCTCCCAATAAGGATCTCCTCTCCTTGGTGTAATACTCACCTATGGGTCCTCCGAACCCGCGCATTTCAATACTCCTAACCTTGGCGCTGCTAATACTAGCGAACCTATATCCTAAAAATGCTACGATCTAAGCGTTACCCTACCTACACGAAACTAATATAATCCTAAGTATGTCCCTAGTGCCCAAGGCCTCTCTCAACTCCCGACAATTGCTTGGTTTCATGCGTGGGACATCTCGCCAAGGCGAAATCCAAACAAGGAACCCTCCCGTTACACTACTCCCTCGCGTAGTCGGTCATCGAGATATAACGACCCAAGGCACAGAAGCGGGACGTCCTAAATCCTACTAGGCTAGCCTATGAACGCATTCCTACCATCTTATCCTTCCGCCCATACAGAAGGAAACCTAGCTAATCAAGTGCCCACTTTCTGTAGAAAGTGTCACGAACATAATACCCAAAATGTAGCTCCTCGAAACTTGCCTTTTCATTAAGGCCTGACTATTGTTCTCAAATAAATTTCTCTAAGTCCAACCTTACCCACCCATTTGTGGCGAAGGGATCATTTTAGTGCTTTTCCATAGCACAATTTTCCATAAGTATTTTGACATTATGTGGCTCATAGTCTATAGTGGTTCATCTACACTATGCGACCATTCCACAAGATCGACATCCTTGCATCTCATAACAGCTCCCCACTCCCGACGCCGTTAAGAGTCATGTGTGGAGTGTCTCGCAAAGCGAAATCCAAACAAGGAACCCCTCCACACATTAACCCTTGACTTCGTTGGTTGTGGAGTTCAGTCATTTCAACATGCAACCGGGATAACCCTATCCCCTAATCCAACAAAAGGTGATCTGAACTCCTAACTCTAACTAAGAGTCATACCACCCTGCGCTCGCACTCATTCCTAAGTCCTTGCGCAAACTAATACTGAGATAAATCTTATCGCTCAACAACGATTCTGTGGGCCTTAAATTATATCTATAAGGTTGCCACATATACCATCCAAAATAAGGAAGCCTCTGCTCATCGAGGTTCCATAAATCCATAATAACAAAGGTGTACTCAACCTGTATCAAGATGAGACACCACAATAACAACCTGTTCCCTCCAGGAACTGCGGACACGATAGACTTGCCATTATTAGCCTTCTATCGCTCCGTTACACCATATACCGTATACGTATATATACAAAATATAGGCACCCGCCTCTATGGCGAATGAAGGGAAATAAAATTCCTCTATTGCGGAAAACACATAGTCATACATTAAAATGTTATCGAGACCGCCACAACTCAAAATACACACACGAGTCTAGGGCTAACTAATACCGCGACTTTATCTAGTCATGCCAAATATACCTCCTCAATTGAGGTAAAACTCATAACAACATCTTCGCCCTTATTCACCGTCGGCCTCTGGCTGGACCTTAGGCGAATAGTTCCCAAAACTGCATACTTCTCATCCTACTGATTCATGGGGACTCACGGTTAGAACTATCCGTAAGATCCCTTTAGAACCCTTATCTCCACGGGGAAATCCAACTTGAGTACCACTTTCTATCACAGTAGTACTTGGTTGTTCATAACTACTATACTTTAGTAATCGTCGCAACAGTCCTTAGCATTTTCCATAAGGAAAGAGGCATCAACTAATGTCCTCGGCCCCGTCTTCTACCAGCTCCCCCAGCTAAGATCCTACTCCTGCTGCCCTCCGAGCTCCGCACATAATTCTCAACGAGCGCGTAACAGATTTCTATAATCTTCTAATATGGCAGGAGATCGAAATCTCACAAGAGATATCAACAATCCTAATCCTGGGGCTCTATACAAATCGAGAGCAACGCTGAAAGCGTAGTACGTCCGCACAGATTCCTAAAGACACTAAAACCTGATGCTCTGATACCATCTGTAACAACCCGCCTAATAAGATACCGGGCGATCACTCCAATATTAAATTAAAACAGGAGTTTCATATGGATCATTCTTAGCATCACTGTCGAAAATCCATTTAATTACTAATATCCTATTAGGTGGTCGTTAAAAACTTTTATCTAACTACTCTTTTTAGCGCACAAATTAAAACATTCAGAATTAAATGCGTAATGAACTGAAATAGAAAAGAAAGGAACTAAAATAACCGAACACTCGGTCCAAATAATACAACCATATCGAATGCTGTACTGAAAGAATAAATAAATGCAATTGAGCCATTGGCTCGAGTGTTTATACAATAACTCCTATCTAGAGTACAAGGAAAGAAACGTCTACCGATAACCTGCAAGCATCCACAGCTGCTGCAGCAGGCGTCTGACTCGAAAGAGTTCCCATCCAGGCGTCCCTGTGTCTGGACACCTATATATATACAGTATAGAGAAAGAAAGGAGAGTAGACAAACGGGTCAGGGCCCGAATGTTTAGAAAATATTTTGCAAGTGCATAGATGCTTTATTTTTAGAAAAAGAGTTTTATCCCATATTTAAATTGGTATCGCACTCTCGTGAGATACCCCTCACCTCTCCCCTAACAGTGCACACCTAGCGCATCCCTAAAAACATCCTAGTCAGGCTACCCTGCTAAACTAGTCTAATACCCAACCACTATCTAACCTAGATAGTCAAATAGATGTACTAAGGGCTAAACTTCACTTTAATCTCGACGCTATGCCATGTTCGTGCGTGGGGTGTCTCGCGAAGCGAAATCCAAACAAGGAACCCCCCCGATACACTACTATGCAGCAAGGTCGATCTTTGAGATCCGCCAGTCCCTCAGTACAGAAAGATATATAATATATATACCATAACATTTAATAATATAAGACCACTAAGGATTAAACTTCTCCCCAGTCTCAACACAGTGCCATATTCGTGCGTGGGGTGTCTCGCGAAGCGAAATCCAAACAAGGAACCCCCCCGATACACTACTATGCGGCACGGTCGATCGTCGGGATTCATTAGACCCTCGGCACCCAATTTATACATATACATACATCTACAATATACTTCCGGATAATATAAATATCTCCTGGACTGAGGATTACTTGATACATAAAGTATTTATAAATACTTATCCTTTTCATTTCAAAAACTTCCATTTCCCTTCTCATATCTAGGAAATGTATTTAAAAGCCAATCCATTATCATGAATTGCTTTAATAAATCATATACCTTTTAAAAGCCAGTTTTATTATCATAAAATGCTTTTCCTTATCAAAATATCCCATTTCCCTTTTTATACTCAGGAAATGTATTCAAAGACATTTTCATTATCATAAAAATGCTTTGATCAAAACATATGCTTCCACATCCCTTCTTCCATCCGGGAAGTGTTACCGAAGCCAATTTATATATAACCCATTTCCCTTCCTATATCCAGGAAATGTAATTAAAGCAAATCCATTATTATGAACTGCTTTAATAAATGCGTTCTAAGACCGCCCGTCCAGATTTCTCCACTGTGCGCTCCCCTAAATGGCTATCATCTTCCAGGGCCTCCAAGACAACCTGGGATCCTATATCGAAAGACGTCGGGAAGCGGCCATGAGCCTGCGTGGTAGCCAAGACCACACCCGGAATCTCCCTACCCCCGCAGAAAAATATACAACCATAAGCGCTCCCATGGCCTAGGACTATATCCACCCTGCGTCATTAGCCAGGGGGCTTCACCATACGAACGCAACTTCCCTTATGATAGCGATTTAGAGAGGTGTGTAATCCATATTTTATTAATTATGAAAAAAATTTCTCTTTCCATTTTGAAAATATTCATTTATATATTTTCAAAATCATTACCATCATCATATATATATATATACCTAAAACACACAGTATGTACATAACCGATATATTCTTCCTAGAATATATATATAAACGGCCTTAGTGGCCTATAGCATCTAACGATGATAATAATCCCAAAGATTCCCTCCGGGAATCATAATCATGCATTGATATTAGCATGATTCTAAATCCAGAGTATTTCTTTACTTTGTTCAATACTAATTACCTCAATCATCTCTTAAAGGTTTATTTATCCTCAAAACCCTTATTTAGGAATCCCCATAAAAATCCCAAATGGTAATTCAACTCCCCATACTCTTAAAGGGAGAAAACTAGAAATTCTGACCTAAGCGAATCGATTCGCCCCTTTAGCGAATCGATTCTGGTGGGCGAATCGATTCGGTTCCCAATCCGAATCGATTCGGAAAGTATTCTACAAACAGGTCTGTAAATGGCGAATCGATTCGGTCTGTACCCGAATCGATTCGGCCCATTGTAGAGACCCAATTCCCCTTAGGCGAATCGATTCGGCCTGTTCGAGGGTCACAGTTTGGGCGATTTCTCAAACTCCAAAATACCCAAAAATCAATCCAAATTCATTTTCATGGTTTCTACTCTACACCAAAAATCATCCCAAACATCTACACAATAATTTCTAGCCTTTATTTTTCCAATTCCCGATTTGATTTCCAAGTTGGTACTTTCAATCGGGAGCTGTCATCTTGTAAAAATCATATCAAATCAAGGAAAAATCAGAAAAATACGCGGTCAGCGCCCACGCGACCGTATCGAAAAGATCTACAACTTTTGTGTTTTGGCCGAAAGCTAAATGATTTATCTTCTTGGCCGAAAATGACCCCAAAGGCTGCGGGTTACTATTCATTATCTCTCCCAAAATCCCAAACTCCATTTTTGTCCATTTTTGTTGTTTCTAACATCACCCAACAACTCAATAAATATCTAATCTATGTTTTACAACTAACACATCAATTATTTCGGGGTATTAAATCATTTCTCTTAGTTTTTTTGAATCTTAAAACCCCAAACCCTAGATTTGACATTTCTCCCATTTCAATTACATCTATTACTCCATTAACATGGTTTTAATACTAGAAATCATTAAGAGTTTACACTACATCAATGTGTAAACTCATAATCAACTTTTACCCAATTTATTTTAAGGGTTCAACCCCAAAATCATATTTTTACCAACTATGATATGAGATTAATGCACAAAAGTAAATAAAGCAAGTAAACACTTGCCTCGTGGATAAAATCCGACGACCTCGAGTCGAATCCGGCGGAGTTTGGCCCAAATCTCCCTTTTCTCCCCTCTTTTCTCCTTCCTCTCTCTCTTCTCTCTCTTTTCTTTCTTTCTTTCTTTCTTCTTTTCTCCCTATCTCCCTCTTTATAAAGAAAGAAAAAGGGTTTAAACCCTTAAAACCCAAAAACGACTCGTTTACCCAATTACGAGTTACTTTTACCTCTAAAATCACCCGAAACTTATTTTCGACAATCAGACACTCTTTTCCGACTATCTCGGACCTTCTGAGAATTATGGCGCAGTCGAAATTCCCATCCGAGGTATTTGACCGCAAATCACTATTCCAACCCAAAAAAAATAAATGCGGGTTTTCTACTCAAAATCTTACCTCTTTTGTCGCAATACTCCACGGCGACATATAATTAAATTATTTCGACCTATATAGTCCCAAAATAATTTATAACATCTTTCGAAAATTATTAAATCCTCGAAAATCCCAAAAATCACTATTTCGAGAAATTCTCCAAATTGCCAATTTATATTAAATTAGGGAATTTAATTGTCTCTAAAAAGGACGGGTTGTTACAACTTTGTTATGTGGTCTTAAAACCCTTGGTTCAGTCGTTAAACCTAGTTCTTGTTTTCTTTTCAATTCATAATTAATCATAAGATCGATAGGGCCAAAAAAAAATTCACTTAATTGTCAATCCCAAGTTGTTTTCCCAATAATTTTTATCAATGTCTCGGTTAATCATGTCTTGAAAAGGTTCATGCTATCCTACAAGAAACCAAATTTTTGGCATGTTGTATGATTAACATCTTACTGGATGATGTCATATTAACATGGTTTTGTAGATATTTTATGTTTATAACCATTCCATAATGGCCCTACATATATATTTTGTGTGATTAGTTACTATAATGGCCTAGCCGTTGTTTGTTTTTGCTCATAGATTTGATATTGTTGTAATACATAAGTTTTTGTAATTATTTCATTATCGGGGTATTTGGACATTTGAATTGTGTTGTAATGTTTTTTAAATGTTGGAATCGTGTATTTACTTGGGTTTAAGGTTTGGAAAAAGTTTGATGAAGTTGTGTGAGGTTTGGGGATGGTTATAGAGATTTTTTCATGAAAATTCGAGAGATAAAAGGGCATCATATTTGAGAGCATTGATCGATCGATGACTCATCAATCGATGGCAGTTTACAGGTAGTTTTTCTCTAGAATTCTCTTGACACTGGAGGGTGATATTCTAATCATGAAGACCCTTAAGAACTCTTGAAATTGGTGAAGTCTATCTCATGTTGGACTCTTTCCCATAAGAAAGTCTTCTTCAAGAATTCTTTTGCATGAAGAGTTTTACTTCATGTAGAAGTCTAAGCAATAGTGGAAAGGGAATTTATGTCTTTTCATTATTTATTTTGCTACATTTAATTATTTAATTTCAAGCATGTCTCTTTACTTATATTATGTTGCAAAATTCATGTGCTAATTAAATGAAAAATTCGGAGCACCTGTTTGATGGACAACATGGATTATTTATTTTGAGATTGGCCTAGGTCATCAATTTTCTTCAAAAATTTATGTTGTGTTTTATTCTTTTCTTAATTGAATTAAACCTAGGCAATTAAATTTAATTTTTTTGAAATTAAATTCAGATCTCCAAAATTTTAATTTTGAAAAAGTTAAATTATAATTTAGTTTATAAGTAAATTAAAATGAGATCAAGATATGTAATTTACACAAGTAAATTTGGAAATTACAAAGGATTTCAGTTGGCCTTTCATAATTGAATAGATATTTTTGTAAAACCCTCAAAGTTTTAAATACTAATTGGGAGAGGGGTTACAAATTAAACTCCACGATCTCCATTAGTGTTTTATGAATTAGATGTGATTAATTCCTCCCATCAACTAGTCTTCCCCCTTCCCCGCCCCCAACCGATGAAATTAATCAGGGCATCAAGGATTCATTAAAACTCTTGAGTGATAATTTCGAGATTTAAATTGTGAGTGAGTTTGATCCGCTTAACGGGGAAGTCCGTCATGAGTGGCATGAAATGAACATGTCGCATACACTAATACATAATTTTTTTATACCCTACCAAATGGAGTTACTATAATTAGAGTGGGTCCAAGACACGCCGACTATTTATTACGTCGAAAAAAGGTTTTTGAATTATTTGAATAGCATAATAAAGATGAAAATTTGTTTGGTTCAAGGAGGGATGATTTAATCTCCCAACAAAAAATCTCATTTCATAAGGGAACTACGATGTTCAACAAGATTAATTTTAAAATTAGGTGGGTGAGGGATGCCACTTTAAATCTTAATCAAATTAATTACCACGTGTTAATTGGATTTTTTTTAATTTCTTAATTGTTAGCTTTGAAAATGAATTCAAAATTCTCTCACTATTTTATTCATAAAGTTTTAACTGTAATACATTTTGAGGATTAAAAATCTAATTGAACGTTGTTCTAACTTAAAGGGATCATAAAATTTTTATCCCACAATCGCCATCAATATATTAAAATAGTGATGTAATTAACTCCTTGTTCTAACTTCTACATATGCATTTTTTTATTAAAGAATTGACCGATGAGAATTTGTAAAACACCTTGATTGGTTAATGACACTCAAGTAAGAATTGTGACCGTAGAATGATTTTACCATTGGTCGAACAAAGGATTATTTAGATTAGAAATGGTGGGAAAATAGTTACATTTTCATCACCTGGGAGTTAGTGCCATTGGTATCCAAAGGTTCGTGTTACTTATTTGGTAAAGAGCTTTTCTTTTTTATTGAAGGGGATGTAGGATGATAAATCTAAGTCTCAGGTACAACGGTTTAGGTTGAGGAAGGTTCCTATTCCCTGATACTAATGAAATAGTTAAAAGGAAAATATTCTTACTATAATAGTCAGAACTCTTATAGCAACAGTGTTCGGTTTTTGCTTGATTTGTAAGGAAAATGACATGATAATGGTATATCTCTTAAAAGCAAATGGATTGTTTATGGTCTGATCTATGGTAACCTGGTATGTAGACTTAGGAACCACAAATCAGGAATTCAACTCGTCGTGAAGGTTCTAAGTAGCCAGGCAATTTCAATAATGAGAGATGTTTCCTGTTATGGGTAATTAGAGTAATGCAATGGTATTCTCAGTGGAGTTTTATTTTGAATTTTTGTGTACACATAAAGTTAACGAAGATAATGTACTCGATCTTTAGAAAAGTTGGTTTTGGTATTCTAAATTGGATTTGAACAAATGTTAGATTAATTTTAGAACTTATTTTTATCAAAACTGGATATCTTTTATCTGTTCTGCTACATTGTAAAAACAATTTATATATTATAAGATCTGTCTCACCAATACCGCTAGATACTAAATTGAATTGTTTTATTGGCAGTGATAATTAAAGAGAAAGTTTCCTTCTAAGAACTAAACACAGTATTTGCACTTATGCTTAGGTTATTTTGTTCTAAAGGGGAATTGAAGACTAGTTCAAAAGGGACAATTGAGTTCATTAGAAGTAAAGGAATTTTTTGTCTTCAACTCGATTTAGAAGGTAAATTGACCAAAGGGCCATCACGACCAATTGATAACTATGTCATGTTGTCTTGAAACCCTAGGTTTAGTATTTGAACATAGATCTTGTTTTATTTTCAATGCATGATTAATCAAAGATCCATAGTTTTGAAAATTTTCAGCAATTAAGTGTCAATCCCAAGTTATTTTTCACAACAATTGGTATCAAGTCCCTTAATGATCTTGTATTAAAATGGTCCATGTTGTCCAATAAGAAACCCGAGTTTTAACATGTTGTATGATTAAACATCTTTATGTATGGTGTCGTTCTAACATGGTTTTGTAGATATTCTATGTTTATAATCCTTCCATCATGGTTACACATATTAATTTTTTGTGATTGGTTACTACACTGGTTTATCCATAGTTATTTCTCTCTTCCAGATTTGATATGGTCGTAATACTTAGATTTTTATAATTATTTCACTATTGATGTAGTTAAAGATGTTTGGATAGGGTTGTAATGTTTCTTTAATGTTGGAACCATGTATTTACATGGCTTTAAGGTTTGGATAATGTTTCATGAAGTATCGTGATGTTTTAGGATGGCTATGGAGGGTTTTTCATGCAAACCCGAGAAAAATAATAGCACTAGATCTTGGAGCATCAATCGAACGATGCCTCATCAATTGATCGATGACTCCACTATCAACTATGTGGATTTTCCTTTTGATGTGGTTTTTTTATGGTGGTATCATGATGTCTCTTCTCTAGAATTTTTGTTGATGTAAAAAACTAGATCGCTCTAATTATTTAATCACAGATAAATAAATAAGACAAAGATTTTTAAAGTGGTTCGGCTAGGAATAAAGCCTACGTCCACTGTTATGTTATTGCTGAGTGTTTGTGGAATTCTTGATTACAAGTTCTCTCAAGAAATTCCGGTCCCTTTGAATGAGGGAGATACAAGGTATTTATAGCCTTGAGGCTGTACATGAAAGGGTCGATACATTAAATGATATACATATGAAAGGGTAATACATTTAATGCCCTTAGGCTTGTGCGTCAAGGATACTCATTTAATGAACCAGTTGGACTGTTCGTTATCTGGCAATCAATGCTGTGGCCGAGATGCAGCTCGGACCGTCTGAGTAGCTCGGGTCTGTTGGTCTTCCTGGTATTCAAGAGTTCCTCGGAGAGGTCTATTCCTCGGAGCCTGTGAGTTCCTCGGAGAGGTCTGTTCTTCGGAGCCTGTGAGTTCCTCGGAGTGAACATAACTTGGTCGGGGAATATTCTTCCACGTGTCTTCTTATTATTCGTCTATATCAGCATACTAATTTTGGTATCAACATAAGCCCCCAATGCTTCATGCTTGATGGTTTACTTGAAAGGATGGAGTATTTATTCTGCAGTGTTGCTCGGTGCTCGTGAAATTCTTGATCTACCTTCTTGATGTTTTGGACATAAAGGGCATTATCTCCTGGACGACATATGATGCCGCTTGTAGCTTATCATAATCTTCAAGTATGTTGATTGGTTTGCTAGCCGACCTACTGCATTCTGTGAGCTAGTGGTGGACTTTGAAACATTTTCTTGCAACTTCTTCTTCGATGTTGGTCGAGACAATAGTAGCAAAGATCTCAGTGATGTAGATGCTGATTTTAACTTCTACCTCTACTCGGGGGTGAGCAAGAGGTTCTCGGGGACGAGCAAGAGCTGCTCGGGGACGAGCAAGAGTTGCTCGGACAGACCATCTGTGATGAACATCAGAATGCTGAAATATCTTAACTTCATAAAATTCCCATTATGCTTTGGATGATCTTCCTGCTGGCGAGGAACCTGTTTCAAAATCAGAGGGAGAGAAACCAATAGAGTAGGAATCTCAATGTAATAGTTAGTACACAATTTAATATCAATGTAATAAATTTGCATAATTCATTTTGAATTCAGTGAAAGAATTTCATTTTTGTTCGCAAATTTGAATTTGCTATTGTTTTGTAAATATCAAACACTTTATTATTTGTGCTTGCATAACAATATTGTATGGTTCATCGACCAAAAAAGTTACAAGTATCAATGTTGCTTGATCACTTAATAATAAAGTAATGAAAAAATGTTTAGAATTTTTCCAACCAATCAAGGTTGTTAAATTATGCTTGTCGACCAACTACAGTTAGTGGGTTTTTATCCCCGACTAACCATACTTGGTATAGTTTGGAATATTTTGTTCTTTAAAGAACTTTTTGTAATAATGTTACCTCCCGACCAACATAAGTTGTAATGCGAGAATATATAAAGTCTTACCAACCGTAGTTGATCATGCTGGTGTATACCTCCTAGCCAAAGGAGTAGTAGGGTTCTTTCGAACTTTTTGGCTCCTTAGAGCATGGCTCCTTAGAGCGTGACTCCGTAGAGCATGGCTCCGTAGAGCATGTCCTCCTAACCAAAGGAGGTTGGCTACTTATAGCACTTTTGCTCCTTAGAGCGTGTCCTCCTAACCAAAGGAGGTTGGCTACTTATAGCACTTTTGCTCCGTAGAGCGTGGCTCCGTAGAGCATGGCTCCTTAGAGCAGTCTTCTTGGTTGATCCTGTAACATCCACAGGTTGATCAGCGAGCAATTTTTGTTTCTCGGGAGTATTAAGATCAGTAAACTCTGCTATAGCTTGTATTAATGGCATGTCGGTATGCATGGTATGGGCCTGGAAACACAGCCTCCTTCTTCTACTTGCTTTAATTAATGCCACTGCCAATTTTTCCAGCTTTGGGTATCTGATCTCTGCACCTCTTCTTTCGTTTTTGGGGATCGCAACCCTAAAAGGGCTTTGATTTTGTCTGGATTTGCTTCAACGTCTCGCTGGTTGATGATGTACCCGAGGAACATTCCTTCTCGTACTCCAAATGTGCACTTCGTCGGGTTGAGTTTCATTTGATAATTATCCAGTTGATCAAAAGTTTGACTCAAGTCAACCAAATGATCAGCAGCTTTCTTGCATGTCATCAACATAGACTTCCATACTGCAACTGATTGGCTCGGCAAAAACCTTGTTCATCAGCCGTTGTTATGTCGTTCCTTGTCTTCAGGTTTCATTTTGATCTGGTTGTAGCCAGAGTAAGTATCCATGAGCAGTTCGTGTCCCGAGGTAGCATCCACTGCCTTGTTGATATCGGTGAAATCAACACACATTCTTCATTTATTGTTTTTCTTCTGCCCGATGAGGAGATCTAGATCTCTCTCTTACTCGGTCTTCATTTCCTCTTGTATAGCTTGATTCTTCTCGGGGCTGGATACTCTTCTTCTCGTATGTCATGTCAATAAGTGGCTCAGCTTCTATCCACTTAGTAAAATAATCTACTGTGATGACGAGGTATTTGAATCTTCCTCGAATCGTCGGCAATGGTCCAACCAAATCAATCCCCACATAGAAAATGGCCAAGGATAAATGATGGATGTCAATAATGTTTGTGAAGTTCTTCTGATGGAGGAAAAGCGTTGGCACTTGTCACATTTCTTGGCATAGGCTATACAATCAGCTCTCATCGTCGGCCAGTAGTATCTCTGCGTCATCACCTTTTGCAAAAGTATTCGACCTGCTACATGGGCTCCACAGGACCCTTCATGGATCTCTTTAATCAATTCACCTCGGAGGGATGTACACATCTTTGCAAACCTGCCATAATTCCTCGTCGAGCAGCTTTAAACTTCCATTTCTTGGCAGCGAGCTTATCTTCCGAATACCATTATACCGAGCAGCTTTAAACTTTGGTTCCTTAGCAGCGAGCTTATCCTCCGGTAATTGTTCCTCCTTAATATATGCTCTGATAGGATCCATCCAAGATGTTCCTAAATCAAGGGTAATAATATTCATCGTCAGGTCTTCATCTATGCTCCGTCTTTCTAATGCTTCAATCTCAGCTCGGTACGAGTAGCTGATGCTAATCGGGCCAAGGCGTATGCTCTCACATTCTCCATTCTTGATATTCTTACTAGTTGAACAGCAACAAACTCTGATACCAACTCCATCACCTTTGCTTGATACTTGATCATCAATTCTCCTTTGGATGCATATATTCCCAACATTTGGTTTACGATCAATTGAGAATCACTGAAGACAATAACCTGTTGTGCCTCC
The DNA here is from genome assembly GCA_949130495.1 of Sambucus nigra. Taxonomy (NCBI): domain Eukaryota; kingdom Viridiplantae; phylum Streptophyta; class Magnoliopsida; order Dipsacales; family Adoxaceae; genus Sambucus; species Sambucus nigra. Next base: position 49,416,133 of record OX422223.1, on the reverse strand, counting down.
ATAGTATTTGACAAATTAAGACTTGCTATCATGTCCTCATACTCAACCTCATTATTAGAAGCTTTGAATTAGAAACGTAGGGCGTATTCCCTGTCGACCTCATCTGGGCTGTTCAAAACGATCCCTGCCCCACAGCCTGTAGTGAAAGATGATCCATCTACATATAGCCTCCATATAGGCAACTTGTCTTCTAATTTCTGGTCTGACAGAGTTCCTCGGTGGAATACTTTTCGCTTTCTTTCATCATGTCCTGATACTTCTGAATACACCTCTTGAATTTCAATATACTTCCTGAACTTCAATATTCCTCCTGAACTTCAATATACCTCCTGAACTTCAATATTCCTTCTGAACTTCAATATACGTCCTGAACTTCAATATTCCTCCTGAACTTCAATATACCTCCTGAACTTCAATATTCCTCCTGAACTTCAATATCAAAAGTAATTCCTGAGCAAGAAAAACAACTCCTGAATGATGATTAGTCGGGGCCCTGACCATGTGAGTTTGTGGATTTAAATTTGATGCTCGATTCCATGATGTTATAATAATGTGCCATCAAATGAACAAATATATCTGTAATAGAAGCCCCCAACTGTGGAATGTAAACTTTGAATGATATTTATCGACCAATACCAACCGGAGTTGGACTTTACCAACCGGAGTTGGATTTTTTCTACCAACCGGAGTTGGATTTTATCTACCAATCGGAGTTGGTGGTAATTGATAATAAATGATGAAGACTTCCTCGGAGCTGACCAACAGATTGTTGGGAATAAGATAATATAAATGCTGGAGTCTTCCTCGGCGCTGACCAACAGATTTGTTGGGAATAAGATAATATAAATGCAGGATACCTCCTTGGAGATGACCAACAGATTGTTGGGAATAAGATATAATAAATGCAAGATACCTCCTCGGCGATGACCAACAGATTGTTGGGAATAAGATATAATAAATGCAGGATACCTCCTCAGCGATGACCAACAAATTGTTGGAAATAAGATATAATAAATGTAGGATACCTCCTCGGCGATGACCAACAGATTGTTGGGAATAAGATATAATAAGTGCAGGATACCTCCTCGGCGATGACCAACAGATTGTTGGGAATAAGATATAATAAATGCAGGATACCTCCTCGGCGATGACCAACAGATTGTTGGGAATAAGATAATATAAATGCAGGATACCTCCTTGGCGATGACCAACAGATTGTTGGGAATAAGATATAATAAATGCTGGAGATATCCTTGGAGCTGAATAAGATATAATAAATGCTGGAGACATCCTTGGAGGTGAATAAGATATAATAAATGCTGGAGATATCCTTGGAGCTGAATAAGATATAATAAATATTTGTCGAGCTCCATGCTGAAATGAGAATAGAATATGCATCCAAATAGATATAAAGAATAATTAAAAATAATAAAGTGCCTCGCCGATCAGTCGAGGTAGAATCATATAATGCCGAACAAGAATAAGATCTTTCAGAACATAAGAATATGGCCGAGAACGTTGTCAGGCCTGAATATAAATAAGAATTATCCGAACGAATGTTGTAATTCTTCTTAAAGCTGAATAAGTATCTTGTCGAGGCATAATTGCAGAATGCCGAATAAGAATAATATTTTCCAGAACATAAGAATATGGCCGAGAACTTTTCTGGGCCTGCATATAAATAAGAATTACCCCGACCAACTATCCGTTGGGGGTGAAATATAATAAATGTTGTAGCTTTTCCTCGGAGCCGAATATATATAGAGAGAAGAAATTTTTCGAGCTCCATGCTGAGATAAATATAAAATATGAATCCGAACGGATATAGAATAATTTGTGCTTCAGCATTCGTCGGCATTGAATCTTGTGCCTGTAAAAATTAATAATTTGCTCTACCATATGTGTAGGCTGAATTGATTAGTCATGAGAATAATTTACTCATCCAATCAATATATGATATGTATCAGCATAAAAATTTCAAAATATGAAATAATATGTTTTATGCCAAATGTTTTATGCCAAATATGATTTGGTATGTATATGCTTGAGAAATAAAAATATTAATTTCAAAATATCAGGGGTGCTTAGCATTTTTTAATACCCCAAGATTCTACTACAGCCGACAAACAACATGGATGTTGCCGACCAACATTTAAGGATATCTCAAATTATGAATATATGGTTGGATGACTAGAATATCTCAAATCTTTAGATCAAAAAATAACATTCAATGTAAAATTTAAGCATTAATAATGTTGATTAAAAGAATAAATATATAACCCACTAGATCGTGTGATTTCGTCAAAGAAACCTTGTGATGTGATGAACGAGGGGCCAAAATATCAAATTTGCTCCCAGTCTTGATATGGTCATGATTGTTTTACTGATCCTCTTTTACAAGAGGTGGGTAATGATTTTTCAGGTGAGAGAAAATTATTTTTTTATATTGATCCCTTCCTATTTCCAATTTGGAGAGATAAAAATATGGTCAATGATTAAAGTCATTACCAAATTTATATAAAAAATCAATCAATTTGACTTTATTGACATAGATGGAAGATGAACCAAATTAAGTATATAATTCATAAAAATGAATACAAAGAGACTTAAACTTGTGAATGCAAAGAGACTCAAACTTAAAGAGAGAGAGAATATATATGGGTCATGATTTCCATGAGAAGACTTTTCATTGTCTTTAACCTTTTCCCATTCTTTTATTAAAAATATGATGGGAATATGAATAGACAATGAAATATCTTACAAAATTTATTTCAAAATCAACAATGAAAATGATTAGATCTCATCATCGTCGTATATATTGGTATATGTAATCATTTAAAATATTTATTCCATGATTAAAACTTAAGAATCAAGCAAAGAATTATGATTTATGAAATCTACTATTTTTCAGATTTCTAAATAAGGATGAATCTAACAGTTATGATTTAAAAATCATGATATGCAACATTTTGCAGATAAAAATTGGACAATTAATTTATGTATATAAACATAAAAATCACGATTCAATCAAAAGATGTATGTATAATTGATTATACGTAGAGAAAATAAAAACTTAGCTTTTGGTGGAGAACAACGCTTGTAACACGTTCCCACAGACGGCTCCAATCTGTTGATGTAAAAAACTAGATCGCTCTAATTATTTAATCACAGATAAATAAATAAGACAAAGATTTTTAAAGTGGTTCGGCTAGGAATAAAGCCTACGTCCACTGTTATGTTATTGCTGAGTGTTTGTGGAATTCTTGATTACAAGTTCTCTCAAGAAATTCCGGTCCCTTTGAATGAGGGAGATACAAGGTATTTATAGCCTTGAGGCTGTACATGAAAGGGTCGATACATTAAATGATATACATATGAAAGGGTAATACATTTAATGCCCTTAGGCTTGTGCGTCAAGGATACTCATTTAATGAACCAGTTGGACTGTTCGTTATCTGGCAATCAATGCTGTGGCCGAGATGCAGCTCGGACCGTCTGAGTAGCTCGGGTCTGTTGGTCTTCCTGGTATTCAAGAGTTCCTCGGAGAGGTCTATTCCTCGGAGCCTGTGAGTTCCTCGGAGAGGTCTGTTCTTCGGAGCCTGTGAGTTCCTCGGAGTGAACATAACTTGGTCGGGGAATATTCTTCCACGTGTCTTCTTATTATTCGTCTATATCAGCATACTAATTTTGGTATCAACAATGTTGTATGATGATATTCCAATCATTAAGACCCCAAGAACTATTGGATTTGATGAACTCAAATTCAAGTTGGACTCTTGCACATAAGAAAGTGTTCTTCAACTAGAATTCTTTTGCGTGGAGAGTTTTAATTCATGTAGAAGTCTAGGTTATGGTTGAAAGGGCATTCATGTCTTTTCATGATTTATTTTACTGCATTTAACTTGTATGTATCTTTATTTATATTATGTTGCATAATGCGTCTGCTAATTAAATGGAATTTTAAGAACATCCATGTTATGGACAAAACATATTATTTATTTTATGACTCGCCTAGATCACTGATATTCTCCAAAAATTTGTGTTCTGAATTATTCTTTTCTAAATTTAATTAAATAGGGGTAATTAAATTTAAAGGTGTGATTTTATATTGAGATCTCTGAAATCATTATTTTGGAAAATTGAAATTATATATTAATTTTAAGAAAATTAAAATGAGATAAAGATATATAATTCACATAAATAAATTTATGAATTACAAGGAGTTTAAATTTGGTTTTGTATAATTGAATAAAAGATTTGTTCTAAACAATCAAAATTTTAAAATACTAAGTGGGAGAGGAGTTTCAACGTAAACCCCACAGCCTCCATCGGTGTTTTATGAATCGAATGTGATTGTGCCTCGCTTTAGATAGTATGCCCCCCTAACCGATGGAACTAGTTAGTGCATTAAGAATTCATTAAAACTCTTCAGTGATAATTCCAAGATTTAGATTGTGAGCAAGTACAATCCCCTCAACGAGGAAGTCCATCACAAGAGGATTCTATTTCGAGGAATGAACCAATGGTATGCACTTAGACATAACTTTTGATATCCTCCGTAATGAAGTCTCTGACATTAGGAGTGGGACCAAAACTCACTATTTATTCATTATATTGGACAAAAGGGTCTCAAATTGTCTGAATATACAAATGAAAGATGAAAATATTTATGGTTCATAGTGGGGTGATTTAACAATCCAACAATCAATCTCAACTCATAAGGGAACTAGGATGACCTACGAGATTAATTTTAAAATTTTGTGGTTAAGGGATGCCACTTTAAAATTTTATCAAATTAATTCACATGTGATAATAGGAAATTAATTTTTAATTTATTAATTATGAGATTTCAAAATGAATTCAACTTTTTCTCAATGTTTTAGTCTTAAAGGTTTAATTGGAATTAAGTTTCAAGGACTGAAAATCTAATTGGACAATGTTCAAACTAAAGGGGGTAATAAACTGTTTTAACCCACAATCCCCATCAACATTTTAAAATAGTGATGTAATTAACTCCATGCGTTAGCTCGTCTGGCCCCCAATGGCTGATTTTAATCATATAATCAAGATATTTTAAAATACTTGGTAATTATTTTAAATTAAGTGTTACATGTGTTCGATCCCCACAACAGGAAAGTACTATATGTGCGTCTTTGATTTAAAGAATTGACCAATGAGAATTTGTAAGACACATGTGATTGGTTAATGAAAATCAAGTATGAATCGTGATATTAGAATGATTTATCATTGGTTGAACAAAGGATTCATTGGATTAGAGATTGTGGGGAAAGGTATTGTTTGTTATTTGAGAAAGAACTTTGCTTCTTTCCCGAAGGGGAGGTAGGAGGATGAGGCTATGTCTCAGGTATATCAATTTAGGTTAAGTAAGGTTCATATTCCTTGATAGTAGTGAAATAGATAAAAAGGAAAGTATTCTCATTACAATTAGTTCGAAATTTTACAACAACGGTATCTAGATTTTTCTTGATTTTTGAGGAAAAGGACATGGTAATGGTATTTCGCTGAAAGGTAAATAGATGATTTATGGTCTGATCTATGGTAACCTTGTATGTAGATTCTAGAACAACAAATTAGAATTGCAACTTATTGAAAGGTGTTACAAGTAACTGGTAAATTACTTTTAAGTATATATGTTTCTAGTTATGGGCAATAAGAATAATGCCACGGTAGTGTCGGTGGAATATTATTACTAATTTTGGTGTATAAATAAAGTTAATGAAGGTAAATTATTTAATGTACTGAAGTTTTAGAAGAGTAGGTTTTTGTTTAACAAAATAGATATGAACATATATTGGATTAATTTAAGAAACTTGCTTTTATAAAAGTTTTATATATCTTTTATCTATTCTGGTGCATTGCGAAATAATTTATACATTATGTGATTTGTCTCACCGATACTGCTAAATTCTTAGTTGAATTTTTAATAGGCAAAGATCATTAAAGAGAAAGTTTCCTTGTACGAAAAAAACACAATATTTGCACTTAGATTAGGTTATTTTCTTGAAAAAGGAAATCGAAGACTAATTCAAAACGGATAATTGAGTTCAATGGAAGTGGAGGCTTTTTTATTCTTTAACTCCATTTAGAAGGAAAACTGACCAAGAGGCCTTCCCGGCCAAAAGCTAAAGACCAGAATGTGTGTTGGAAGGGGTTTTAATGAAAATAATGGCTCGTGAGGGACTGATAGGGGAGAGATAAAATATTATTCTCATTTTTAGTGAATATCTAGAGGAAAACCACCATATCTCAAGTTTTATTAAATGCTTTCATCTCAAAAGGTGTCACTCGCTTACCTGACTTTGGGGAGAATGATACACTAGAAGATCCTAAGGCACGAAATATTTAATCAATGTTTTTCGAATACCTTAGTGGGAAGTAGAGATTTCATAATCATGTACCTTTGTCTCCTCTTACGAATGAAAATAAGATTTTCTTTGTTATGTTGTCTTAAAACCTTTGGTTTAGTCTTCAAACCTAATTCTTATTTTTTTTTAATTTCTGATTAAACAAAGATCCATGGGGATAAAAACTTTACGCACTTAAATGTCAATCATAAGTTGTTTTTCACAATAATTGGTATCAAAGTATCAGTAGATCATGTATTGAAAAGGTTGATGTTATCCTAGAAGAAACCCTAGTCTTGGCATGTTGTATGATTATTCATCTTGGTGTATGGTGTCATACTAATGTAGTTTTGCAGAGATTATATGTTTATAACCATTCCATATATGGTCACACATATATATTTTGTGTGATTAATACCTATAGTGACTTAGCCGTAGCTATTTTCGCTCCTAGATTCGATATGGTCGTAATACACTGTATTTTATAAATATTTCAATATTAATATATTTAGAGGCATTTGAATAGGTTTGTAATGATTTTTTACTATTGGAATCGTGGATTTATATGGGTTTAAGGTTTGGAAAAAGTTTCATGAAGTGTTGTGAAGTTTCGGGATGCCTATGGAGGGTTTTTCATGCAAATCGGAGAGAGAAATGAGCATCATATTTGGGAGCTTTGATTGATCGGTGCCTCATCAATCGATCCATTAATCTGATGTCATCCAAGTGGATTTGTCTTTCGAGGTGTTTTTTGGTGGTGGTTTCATGGTAGTTCTTCTCCGAAATTATATTGACACTAGAGTGTGACATTCCAATCATCAAGACCCTCAAGAACTCTTAAATTTGTTAAGTCTACGTGACAACCCGCTCAAAATAATAACGGGTGGCTAGCCCTATACTACATTAAATCAGGTATCTCAGATGGAACAGTCTCAACATCAACTGTCAATACTAAAATAATATAAGGCTAACTACCCGAAATCATTAAAAGTGGATTGTCAAAAATTTAAAACTTTTATTTAACAGCACAACAAAACCAACTATGCAACCATAACCAACAATAAACATCTAACTATGATGAGTGATATGTGCAAACTCCAATAATATGAAAGGGTACAGTACAATGTACAACAAAATCTCTTCAATGAAATACCCGAATAAGCTGTCGGGTCACAGATAATACAATAATCTGAAAAATGAAATATAAAAGTGTTAATCCACAACACTTGAGTATAAACCTGATATACAAACTGAATCCTAATATAGATATACAAAGATAGGAATCGACTAAAACAAGGAGCCGCAATAGTCCGCTACTGTCACAGCTCCACGAATACACTGGATGGATGAATATCAATGGCGTCCTTGCGGAGGAACACCTAAATTAATACAATATATATACATGGAGGGAGAAAATATAAATCGGTCAGAGCCCGAGTTGAAAACATTTTATAGCAAGTGCATTAGAATGCATAATAATTATAAATGCATTATTACATGATTAAGGTAGAATCTAACTCTTCTTTAAAATCCAACTCACCTCTGAACTAAAGCACGCAACTAAACGTATGCACGTGATCTCCAAAAGGAATCCCAAATCTAGTTAGGCAAAAGAGTCTAACTTAAACCCAATGGGATTATTTAATTAAAACCATCTAACCTATCTCCCAATCGACTCCTATTTATATTCTTTAAATCATCTACTTTAACTTTAAATGTTATAGTACTCTTTATATTTGTTCATTTGTTGAACATATAAAGTTTCATAATCAACTTAATAATAACATCATCACAATACATCAACATTATCTTTTCCTAGATTTTCATATATTCTAGTTATGCCCTCATTGGAATGTAAACATATATATAATTAATTATATATGAGCTATTAGCATCAAATTCTAAGGACTAAACTTCTCCCGATTCTCAATACGGCACTGCGTTTCATGCGTGGGACGTCTCGCCGAGTCGAAATCCAAATAAGGAACCCCCCGTTACACTACTCCTAATAGTATTGATCCTCGAGATTCATTATGCCCTCAATGCATGATGCATGTAACCCAAATTATTAATACTCCATTTTAATTAATTAACATTCCCAATTCTCAACAGTACACAGCGTTTCATGCGTGGGACGTCTCGCCGAAGCGAAATCCAAACAAGGAACCCCCTCGTTACACTACTCCTTGCACTGTCAATTGTCGGGATAGGTGATATATATCTAAATATGAGCATTAAGGACTAATTTCTCCCCAATTTCCAACATTACACTGCGGTTCGTGCGTGGTACGTCTCGTCAAGACGAAATCCAAACAAGTAACCCCCCCCCCCCCCCGATACACTAATCCTGGCAATGTTAGTCGTTGAGGTCCATTATTCCCTCAATACCCAAATACAAGCACAATCAATAACCATCCAACCGAGATATAACTCGAGGACGCAGGCTCACATGCTATCATCTTCCAGCAGCCCATACACGTAGCAAACTGGGGCCACCTGGTGGGGCTCAACGACACCCACCTCGTGATCTACTCACGCACACGACGTCCCAGGAAGCGGTCATAGCTCCTAATCGGCAGGTGAGAACGACACATACCCATGACTTCTCACCCCCAAAATAAATAATGTATATCATATAATAATCGCATGGACGACTATAACCTGGGGAATATCCACATCCTGCTCATCGAGCCAGGATGCTCACCCTCAACGCACGTAACTTCCCAATGATAGCAAGGCGGGGGTATGCTTCACTATATATATATATATATATATATATATATATATATATATATATATATATATATATATATATATAAGGTATACAAACATCATCACATCGTATAAAGATATACCATCATATAAGGTATACCTATCACATCATTTTCATATTTATTATACGCTCTTAGGCGCAATTGAATTAATATCATTGTTTAGTATATTTCCCTCTTGATATTGTGACACCCCGCCAAATTAAATACCGGGCGATCACTCCCTTATTAAATTAAAATCAAGGTGAACAGTTGGTTCATTCTTAGCATCACTGTCGAAAAATAACTTTTCCAAATTAAACATCCTAATTAATTAAGCTAAGTGTCAAAACCATTTTTAGACATTACTTTCCAAACTTTATTTTTATGTAAGCCAACATTTAAATCTTTACATAATTTAATTTTAAAGAATCACATCACAATTATCCTGGAACATATAATCCAAATGACTTAAACATTCAACAACTAAGTCCCAACATTTAAAACTTAAAGTAAAACATCCAGACAATAATAAATCCCAAAGTGACAATACTAGAAATAAATGAATCACAATGTCCAATAAAACAACTAGATAATGGAAACGGGCGACACTTGCCCAACTGAATAAATATGACAAGAGTGGAATCAAATGAATGAATCCGTCTAAGCAAGAGGCCTGCAACTCCCACCTAAGCTGCAGCGCTTTCCTTCTAAAGGATCCTATGCAAGACGCCCCTGTGGCTGGGCACCTGTAATATATACATATATATATATATATATATATATATATACAAGAGAGAAGAAAAGTGGAAACTGGGTCAGAGCCCGATAGTGAAAATGATTAAAATTTGTTTAGCAAGTATTTAAAATGTTTACAGGCCAATGCAACAACATATTAGTACGACACTCTCTTGAGAAATTCTCACCTCTCTTCTAATGTGCACACCTATCGCACTAACCTTCCCAACGGTTTAACTTAACTTATCTTAGTTGCTCGTAAGATTTAAACTGGCGATTCAATTGTTTAAGAGGTTAATTTCATTAGATCACAAAGTTCTCATTTAAACCTTAATTGCCAATAAAGTCTCCAAGTGTCATATTATACTTTTTAAAACAAGTATCTCCAAATTGAAGTCATTATTCATTTCTTACTTACCATAACCACAGTAGGAAGTTCTCAATTTCATAATTAAATATATATGTTAAACACTCGTATAATATATATATATATATATATATATATATATATATATATATATATATATATATATATATATATATATATATATTCTAACAGCACCCCACATAAAAATTATGGTGTGGGCATACTCTGCTATCCAATCCCCGTCTCACTCGTACAAAGGGAAATACAAGTTCAGAATCACTCTCAAACGGTATTAACACATACACAAACAATATTGAAGCGAAGCATAGATTCCAAGTCTCTAAGAGGTCAGTACATACCCTCACGTCTCTTAGGACCGTTTGACCATCGATCAGATAGCCTGTACCAAGGATATCTATCTTCTAGGGTACGAGTCAATATCCCCCATAAAGGCACATCGAGATAAGACTGTCCCAGCGCGGTAACCTCAGGGATAGCAAGTAGCGCGGGCATGATTTCACACGTATATAGTATATGCATAAACACTATCATATCAATATACTACTATTACCATATCTCTTTAGATACCTTTCATCACCCATAATATAATATTTATCATCATTACTCAATCTTTAGTTATCACGTATAACGGTTCGTCTCTTACTTTATTTCAGGGATTAATCCAACTTACTACGTAGCATTCATGGAATCTATCCTCCCAAGTGTAGAATTCAGTAGCTACTCATCTATTTTCTAACGTAGCTATTTTACGCGTCTCTCCCTTTAATACACAACCCCATCGTCCCTTATGTGTAAGCATCCCAAAAATGTAAATTTCGTCTTAGATTAAAGGTCTCATAGTTGTGAATAAGTTCTACTGGTCTCCTTTATCTTCCAAAGTATTTTAATAAGGATGCCCAAAGATTTTCACTCATTTAATTTGAATTTAACAATTTAAAAGGGGAAATATGAGTCTGCCAGGAGGGGTCGATCGATCGAGGGTAGGGGCTCGATCGATCGAAGCTCTTGGCTCGATCGATCGATCAAGCAGGTATGGCGAATTCTGTAGGAAACCAGTTACGGGTTCTATCATACAACCTCATCCAAATCCAGATTTTTCAATCCCAATCGCCCAGAAATTTGTACTACTAACAGTATAAACCCATATTATACAACTTCTACGTCAAGCATGCAAATTTTCGTCAATAACTATGGATTAATAGGCCAAAAACTCATATTAATCTCAAGAACCCTAGAATTTCTTTAACCTTGTTATAATCAATATTTTTCCAGAATTTCTTCTTCTAAAACATCATAAATTCGTGGTTCAACCTCTACATATAAAAGGGGATTTCCAGATTTCCATTTTATAACATTTCTACATGAAATTTCCTATCTCCAACTTGGGTTTTCTTCCATGAAACTCATCCTAATCAACCCTAGACTAACATGAGTGGTGAATTAACGAAAATAAGCAAGATAAACACTTGCCTGGAAATTCAAAATTCTGATTTCTGGATGATTTTGGTGTGGTTGCGTTCCCCGTCGCGCGATCTACGCGTTGGTGGTGGTGGCAGTGCAATCGGATGACTTTTTGGCCTTGGATTGCTTGGAAAGCTTTCTCCTTCCCTCTCCTATGGCCGTTCGAAAGTTTTGAGTATGATAACCCTAAAGGACTCTTCCAAATGGATGATATAGCCTAATAATTTTCGTGGGTTTAATTACCCAAAAATGCAAAATGTCCAAAATGCCCTCCCGGGGTGCTAAATAGGCTTAAAAATGCCCCGATACCCAAACTAAACCCCCGAGTACACTTTTCTGACTATCTCGACCCTTCTGGACACGTTGGCACACTCAAAACGACCATACGGATAGCGTAAAAATATTTCACTTTATTAATCAATATTTAGTCCCGACACGACACGGGCGCGTCCCGACTCAAATTTCCAAAATTATCATTTTATTCACTTGTGACATTTCATAGAACCAATATTATATTACTTTACTCATTTGTAATATTCAACAAGTTTCCCATAATTACTAACTCACATCACGTTAATAATTATAAAGTAAATAAATTTCCGGATTCATATTAAATTAATAACTCACATTAAATTTAATAAATACCCAAATTAATAAAGCATAAAAATATGGGATATTACATACTTCCCCCCTAATAACGGAGTTTCGTCCCGAAATTCGAAAAATAAGGCATACCTAGTAAGAATAAATCTGGATATCTCTCGCGTATATTTGCCTCGCGCTCCCAAGTGCATTCATCCACATTATGATGCTCCCACTGGACCCGTACAAGTGGAACTACCTTCGATCTCAATCTCCTCTCTCTATGGTCTAGGATAGCCACCGGTCTCTCCTCGTAAGAGCTATCGGGCTGTAAGTCTATCTCCTCTATCGCGATGTGGGTGTGAGCCATGTCATCCCGAAGATATCGTCTCAACGACGAGATGTGGAATACATCATGGATACGATGCAAATGCTCTGGCAGACCCAATCTGTATGCCACCGACCCAATCCTCTCGATAATGGGAAATGGTCCCACGTACCTCGAGGCCACTTTCCCTTTCTTCCAGAACCTCATCACTCCTTTCATAGGAGATACACGTAGTAATACTTGGTCCCCCACATTAAACTCTCGGAAGAACCGTTTTGCATCGGCGTAGCTTTTCTGCCTGTCCTGGGCTACTCGGATACGATCCCTGATCATCTCAATCCTCGCGGAGGTTTCCTGAATCACCTCTGGTCCTAGCATCTTGTTATCCCCCACCTCTAGCCAACAAGTTGGGGAACGACAAGGTCTTCCATACAAAGCCTCGAATGGAGCCATGCCAATCGTGAACTGATAAGAGTTATTATAAGAGAACTCTACCAGTGGAAGATGTGGCTCCCAACCTCCTCCAAAATCAAGAACACACATGCGTAGCATATCCTCTAACATCTGATTAGTACGCTCTGTCTGTCCATCTGTCTGCGGGTGATAAGCTGAACTCAACCTCAACTCTGTTACCATAGCCTCCTGAAATCTCTCCCAGAACCGCGACACCAAAATCTTGTCCCTATCTGACAAAATATTCAGGGGCACCCCATGTAATCTGAAAATCTCATCAATGAACAACTAAGCATACTGACCCGTGGTATAGTCTGTCCGTACCGGCAGAAAATGAGCCACCTTGGTCAAACGGTCTACAATCACCCAGATAGAGTCGTGGCCCCGCTGTGATGGAGGTAACCCTGTAATAAAGTCCATAGAAATACTCTCCCAGTTCCACGTGGGTATTTCCAATGGCTGAAGCAACCCTGACGGTCTCTGATGGTCCACCTTTACCAGCTGGTAGGTAGAACACTTGGACACGAACTCAGCAATGTCCTTCTTCATCCCACTCCCCCGGTATTGTCGCCTCATATCCTGGTACATCTTATCTCCTCCAGGATGTATCGCAAATCGGGACCCGTGAGACTGGGTTATCACTGCATGACGTAATTCTGATCCTTCTGGGACCACCAATCTCCCATTAAACCTCAAACCCCCATCAGAACTAACAGAATAGGACTCATCACCCTCAGCTAAAAGTCATACGATCTGCTCCTGGAAAAACGGGTCTGTGGTCTGTACCTGTACCACCCTCGTAACAATCTCGGGTGTCACTGTCATGACAGATACGAAGGAACGGGCTACTGCATCCTGGTGACCCAACTCTTTCCACTTTGCTTTCTAGATGTTCGCTACATCGTCTAACGGTCTACAGCTCAACGCATCAACAACTACGTTGGCATTCCCCGGATGGTACTGTATGTCAAATTGATAGTCCTTCACAAACTCTAACCATCTGCGCTGACGCATATTCAGCTCTCGCTGAGTGAACAGGTACTGCAGTGACTTGTGGTCTGTGAACAAGAGAAACTTCTCCCCCAATAAATAGTGCCTCCATATCCTCAATGCAAAAATGACCGCTGCTAACTCCAAGTCGTGGGTGGGGTAATTCTTCTCATGCGGCTTAATCTTGCGGGAGGCAAAAGCTATAGCCTTCTCCTCCTACTGAAGTACTCCCCCAAGTCCCCGTAAAGAGGCATTGGTGTAAACCAGGTACTCCACGCTCGGCTTAGGTAAAGCAAGAACTGGTGCTGAAGTAAGCTTGTCTTTCAGCTCGTCGAAAGCCAATTGACAAGCATCATCCCAAACATATGGTACTCCTTTACGAGTCAGGTTCATCAATGGACCCGCTATTTTGGAGAATCCCCGAATGAATCTCCTGTAGTATCCGACTAACCCTAAGAAACTACGCACTTTTGTCGGTGTCGTGGGTTGTCCCCACTCCCTCACCGCTGACACTTTACTCGGGTTGACTGCTATCCCCTGCTCAGAAACAACATGGCCCAAGAACTGTACTTCTCGCAACCAGAATCCGCACTTCTCGTACTTGGCATACAGCTGATGCTCTCATAGAGTCTGAAGAACCTGTCTCAAGTGCTCGGCATGCTCCTCCTCGGAGTGTGAATATATCAAAATGTCATCTATGAAGACGATGACAAACTGATCCAAGAACTCTCTGAAAACTCGGTTCATTAAGTCCATGAACATGGCTGGAGCATTTGTGAGGCCAAATGGCATCACCCTGAACTCATAGGACCCATATCTCGACAAGAAGGAAGTCTTTGAAACATCCTGCTCCCTAATATGTAACTGATGGTACCCTGATCTCAGATCTATCTTCGAAAAGAAAGTCGCTCCCCTCAGCTGGTCGAACAGATCATCGATTCGAGGCAACGGATACTTGTTCCGTATCGTGCCCTTGTGCAGCTCCCGGTAGTCCACACACAGCCTCAGTGAACCATCTCTCTTTTTCACAAACAAATTGGAGCGCCCAAGGTGAGGTACTCCTGTGAATGAAGCCCTTACCTAACAGCTGCTCTATCTGATCTCGTAACTCTCGCATCTCCGCCGGAGCCATACGGTATGGAGTGCGTGCTATCGGTCTAGTATACGGTAATAAACCTATGACAAAGTCTATCTCTCGACTGGGGGGTAGGCCTGGTATCTCCCAAAATACATCGGAATACTCACGGACAACTGGGATCGAGTCTAAAGGAATCACAACCTCCTTAGAGATATCCTCCTCTATGTAATACAAATGAGCGGTCGAGCCTCCCTCTGGGAGAGGCATCGCCACTACAAACATCTCTTACCCCGGAATGGCAAAGACAATACTCCCACCAAAACAATCTATCATGGCCCTGTAAGCAGCGAGCCAATCCATACCGATAATGACGTCATGCTCATGCATATCTAAGACTAACATGTTTGTATGTAATACCAAGCTACCAATCTCTACCCCCACACCCCGACATATAAAGAAAATAAGAGAACCACTCCCTAGTGGTGAGTCTACACACGTCACAATGCTCTCTGCTGTGGCTAATAACCCTAAGGCCTTCGCAAAATGAGTGGCTATAAAATAGTGCGTCGCCCCAGTATTAAATAAAACTCGACCCATAGTACCATGAATAGGAAACATACCCTCAATCGCGGGTGGTGCCTGTGGAGCTGCTGCCTAGTGGACGTTATAGACACGTCCATACTGTAACTGACCCTGCTGCACTGGAGCTGCTGGAATGGCTGGTAGGGCTGGTACCTGGGCTAGTACTGGGAGGGTGGCTGGAAAAAGTGGCCTATGTGGCTCATTACGGGCACCCTGCTACTGTGGGGCCCTATCACCCTCTGGGAAATCCTGGCACTTATGGACATGCTTTTCGCATAGAAAACATCGGCCTCTAAAGTTACCTCCCCTCTGGCCCTGCTGACCACGGCCCTGGTGGCCGTTACCGCCCCGCCACTGGCCCTGTTGGCCCTGATGGAAACGCTGCTGGCCCTGTTGGCCCTGCTGCTGACCTTGCTGCTGATAGTGTCGGCCTTGCTGGCCCTGCTGATTAGGCTGGCCCTGCTGACCCTGCCTATAACCCCCAAATCCCTGCCTGGAATCACCTAATCGGAAGCGCTTCGCAGGGTCCCCCTGATGGGAACTTTGCTCATGCTGACGAGTCTATCCCTGGGATGTCGGTGCTCCACCAGCGCCACTACCCCCTGTCCTTCCCTGTTGGCCGGACTCTCCTGCTCGCTTGCTTCCCTGCAGATGGAAGCGGTGATCCTGGCAG
The DNA here is from genome assembly GCA_949130495.1 of Sambucus nigra. Lineage (NCBI taxonomy): Eukaryota > Viridiplantae > Streptophyta > Magnoliopsida > Dipsacales > Adoxaceae > Sambucus > Sambucus nigra. The sequence continues at coordinate 49,399,745 of OX422223.1, read as the reverse complement.
TGTAGTAAAGCAGCATTGAGTACATCTATGAAAGTACTCAGAGATAGATTCCCTACAAGGTGATGACGGATCATCCAAGCTAACCCATCCACAAACAACATTATCTTCTTACCCTCAGTAGGTGCCTCATCTGGCACTATGGTGAGAAGTCTCGTGAACTCCTCCTCACACTCAGTAATGGTAGAAGTTCAGTAACTTCCACCTCATCTCAGTCTGCACGGCGGGTGGAAAGTACTTGCGATCAAACCGCTCCCAGAATACCTGAATAGGAATAGTAGCCCTCTCCTCCAAGGTGGTGGTGGACTCCCACCACTGCAAAGCAACCCCCACTAGCATAAAGGAAGACAACAACTGTCTCTGCACGTATGTGCACTCATACATACGAAGATGCCACTGGATATCATTCTTCCATTGGCTGACGATGACAACATCTGAACTACCCGACAACTCAGGGGGATGCGCCTTCTGAAAGGCATCCCTAACCCGCTCCCATCCAGATGGAAGTTGTGCATGTACTGGCGCCACTGCCTGAATCTTGGGTGGAGACTGCTGTACCACCGCTAGCGTGACATTCACCGCCTGAGCAACAATAGTGGCTACCTCATTAGCATTCATCATACCCTGTGCCGGAGCTGTTGGCTGCTCGGCTGGGACACGCCTATCCTTTGGTGCACGTCTCAGAGGCATCTGAAACGTGAAGAAATTTATTAGTCTACAGTTATTATCAAATCTCAAATAGCTGAAGACGTAAACGTAAAAGCAAGAGTACAATAATCCTAAAATAGGTCTCTATAGCAAAAATGTTAAGCTGAAAGCGAAATAAGTCGTACCGATCCTAAGGACACTAGAACCTGATGCTCTAATACCACCCGTGACACCCCGCCTAATTAAATCTTGGGCGATCACTCCTTTATTAAATTAAAATCAAGGTGAACAGTTGATTCATTCTTAGCATCACTGTCGAAAAATAACTTTTCCAAATTAAACACCCTAATTAATTAAGCTAAGTGTCAAAACCATTTTTAGACATTACTTTCCAAATTTTATTTTTATGTAAACCAACATTTAAATCTTTACATAATTCAATTTTAAAGAACCACATCACAATTATCCTGGAACATATAATCCAAATGATTTAAACATTCAACAACTAAGTCCCAACATTTAAAACTTAAAGTAAAACATCGAGACAGTAATAAATCGCAAAGTGACAATACTAGAAATAAATGAATCACAATGTCCAATAAAACAACTAGATAATGGAAACGGGCGACACATGCCCAACTGAATAAATATGATAAGAGTGGACTCAAATAAATGAAGCCGTCTAAGCAAGACGCTTGCAACTCCCACCTAAGCTGCAGGGCGCTCCTTCCAAAGGATCCTATGCAAGACGCCCCTGTGGCTGGGAACCTATAATATATACATATATATATATACAAGAGAGAAGAAAAGTGGAAAACGGGTCAGAGCCCGATAGTGAAAATGATTAAAATTTGTTTAGTAAGTATTTAAAATGTTTACAGGCCAATGCAACAACATATTAGTACGACACTCTCTTGATAAATTCTCACCTCTCTTCTAATGTGCACACCTATAGCACTAACCTTCCCAACGGATTAACTTAACTTATCTTAGTTGCTCGTAAGATTTAAACTAGGGATTCAACTGTGTAAGAGGTTAATTTCATTAGATCACAAAGTTCTCATTTAAACCTTAATTACCAATAAAGTCTCCGAGTGTTATATTATACTTTTTAAAACAAGTATTTCCAAATTGAAGTCATTATCAATTTCTTACTTACCACAACCACAGTAGGAAGTTCTCAATTTCAGAATTAAATATATATATTAAACACTCGTATAATATATATATATATATATATATATATATATATATATATATATATATATATATATATATATATATATTCTAACAGCACCCCACATAAAAATTATGGTGCGGGCATACTCTACTATCCAATCCCTGTCTCACTCGTACTAAGGGAAATACAAGTTCGGAATCACTCTCGAACTGTATTAACACATACACAAACAATTTTGAGGCGAAGCATAGATTCCAAGTCTCTAAGAGGTCAGTACATACCCTCACGTCTATTAGGACCGTCTGACCATCGATCAGATAGCCTGTACCAAGGATATATATCTTCTAGGGTACGAGTTAATATCCCCCATAAAGGCACATCGAGATAAGACTGTCCCAGCGCGGTAACCTCAGGGATAGCAAGTAGTGCGGGCATAATTTCACACGTATATAGTATATGCATAAACACTGTCATATAAATATACTACTATTACCATATCTCTTTAGGTACCTTTCATCACCCATAATATAATATTTATCATTATTACTCAATCTTTAGTTATCACGTATAACGGTTCGTCTCTTACTTTAATTTAGGGATTAATCTAACTTACTACGTAACATTCATGGACTCTATCCTCCCAAGTGTAGAATTCAGTAGGTAGTCATCTATTTTCCAACGTAGCTATTTTACGCGTCTCTCCCTTTAATACACAACCCCATCGTCCCTTATGTGTAAGCATCCAAAAAATGTAAATTTCGTCTTAGATTAAAGGTCTCATAGTTGTTAATAAGTCCTACTGGTCTCCTTTATCTTCCAAAGTATTTTAATAAGGATGCCCAAAGATTTTCACTCATTTAATTTGAATTTAACAATTTAAAAGGGGAAATATGAGTCTGCCAGGAGGGGTCGATCGATCGAGGGCAGGGGCTCGATCGATCGAAGCTCTTGGCTCGATCGATCGATCAAGCAGGTATGGCGAATTCTGCAGGAAACCAGTTACGAGTTCTATCATACAACCTCATCCAAATCCATATTTTTCATTCCCAATCGCCCAGAAATTTGTACTACTAACAGTATAAACCCATATTATACAACTTCTACCTCAAGCATGCAAATTTTCATCAATAATTATGGATTAATAGGCCAAAAACTCATATTAATCTTAAGAACCCTAGAATTTCTTTAACCTTGTTCTAATCAATATTTTTCCAGAATTTCTTCTTTTAAAACATCATAAATTCGTGGTTCAACCTCTACATATAAAGGGGGATTTCCGGATTTCCATTTTATAACATTAGTACATGAAATTTCCTATCTTCATCTTGGGTTTTCTTCCATGAAACTCATCCTAATCAACCCTAGACTAACACGAGTGATGCATTAACAAAACTAAGCAAGATAAACACTTGCCTGGAATTTCAGAATTCTGATTTCTGGATGATTTTGGTGTGGTTGTGCTCCCCGTCGCGCGATCTACGCATTGGTGGTGGTGGCGGTGCAATCGGATGACTTTTTGGCCTTGGATTGCTTGGAAAGCTTTCTCCTTCCCACTCCTATGGTCATTCTAAAGTTTTGAGCCTGATAACCCTAAAGGACTCTTCCAAATGGCTGATATAGCCTAATAATTTTCGTGGGTTTAATTACCCAAAAATGCAAAATGTCCAAAATGCCCTCCCGGGGTGCTACCCCGAGACCCAAACTAAACCCCCGAGTACACTTTTCTAACTATCTCCACCCTTCCGGACACGTTGGCACACTCAAAACGGCCATACTGATAGCTTAAAAATATTTCACTTTATTAATCAATATTTAGTCCCGACACGACACGGGTGCGTTCCGATTCAAATTTCCAAAATTGTCATTTTATTCACTCGTGACAATTCATAGAACCAATATTATATTACTTTAGTCATTTGTAATATTCAACAATTTTCCCATAATTACTAACTCACATCACGTTAATAATTATAAAGTAAATAAATTTTCGGATTTATATTAAATTAATAACTCACATTAAATTTAATAAATCCCCAAATTAATAAAGCATAAAAATACGGGGTATTACAGATATACTAATCGTCAATTCTCACCCATCTTCCCCACTTAGTATACACTATACTATTTCTCGCTTGAAGCTCACATGTCGCTTCTAATTATGAATTGTCTCTCAATTCTATTTAAGTTAAGCATATTCTTTATCCTAATGCACCTCAATTAGCATTTCTCATTTGTGTGAGATATCTCCCTAATCAATCATCAATAAGGATATTTCTATATCCGTATGCACATCAATTAACATTTATAATTCTCCATCCATAATAGGGTTCAATTCATTTATGAACCTTTAAATTTATCCCTTTGGGATTGGATCCTAAGATCTGGTATCTCTAAGTTATTCTCATTCTTTCATATGAATTTATTATCTCCAAGTAGAATCTCCAATAAAGGTGGGCTTCCCCACTTAGAATATACGAAAATATCTAATCAGTATTCCTCAAATTTAGTCAACATGACTCCAATAATTTCTTATAAGGGAAACTCTCTAAAAGTCTCCAAAACATACTCCAATTAACTCCTATAGAGGTTCCCAATTGATAACCTTAGATGAAACGGGATGAAATTCTTCCAAGAAAAATATCTCCAAAAATTCTCCTGTTTTCGAATCGATTCGTCCCCTCCGAATCGGTTCGACCCTAATAGCGAATCGATTCGGCCCATCCGAATCGATTCGGTCCTATAGACTTGGGAGTTTGTTACAACCCGAATCGATTCGCAAGGGGCGAATCGATTCAATCCTGAAGACCTGTGGCTTCTGCAGCAGCCGAATCGATTCGGAAGGGGCGAATCGATTCGGTAAGTGCAGCAAGCTACGAAATGGGCTATTTTCCTCAAAACCCAAAATTCCCAAAAATGATTTATATCATCATCCAAACATTTTGTATCAACCCAATCACATATACACCATTATAATTCATCCAAGAACACATGTAAACTATTTTCTAACCTCAAATCTATTTATACCCTACAAATCGAAGGTTTTCCAAAAAAGTTAGGTTTTGATAAACTAAACCTAAAACCCATAAATTCAATCCACAAATCATGCAATAAATGGTACCCAACAATTATTTAGCAAGTTTAATCACTTGCCTCGGATTCGTAGGGTCTGAAACCGCCTTGAGATCGCGTATTTGCCAAAAATCTCCACTTTCTCTCTCTTTTCTTCTTCCTTTTCTTCTTCTTTCTTTCTTTCTATTTCTCTTTCTCTCTTTGGAGAAATGAATCTCCCGTAGGCTAAATAAGCCTTATCTCCCAATGTACACATCTTTAAATGATAATGCACACTTTAAATGACTCGGTAACTTTAATTCGAGTCAAACAGTCCTAAATTATTTCGAAACCTAAATAGACCCCAAGTACAGTCATTTTGACTTTCTCAACCCTTTCGAGCACAACTACACCCTCAGAATCGCCATTTGACACACTTTCTAACGACTCCAAATTTTGACCTCAATTGCCAATTTAATTATTCTCCAATAAAATAATATTTATTTCTCCCAAAATAAATGAATCATCGTCTCCATGACCTCGGGTTGTTACAAACTTCCCCACTTACAAAAATTTCGTCCTCGAAATTTTAGCTAAGCCTAGTCCTCCAAAGCTCAACTAGTTCTTACCACACTTATCCTCACTAATCCTATCTCCAAACTTCTAACTTCCCACGACGAATTTATTTTAATTTACTTTATTTTAAGTCAATGTTGAGTTTTATAAAACCAATTTCCACAACTAGGACGCCCATACACCCTTTATATTCGAGCTTTATGCTCGTACCAATCATAAAGAGACGTCATTTGCCTCCAAAATTCCACAATTCCATAGGTATATAAAGTATACAAGCATATTAATAGTGTAAAAATTTTGAATGGTCCAAAGAAATAACTCATCTCAATTCCTGACATTCGCCACTTTCGTGCGGGGGACGTCTCGCAAAAGCGAAATCCAAACAAGGAACCCTCCCAATACACTACTATGTAGTGATGTCGGGGATTGAGAGTTTGTTAAATCCGGACTAGGGTTTGAAAGAAATAATTTTATGAAAATCATTTTGAAAATGGCCCAAAGGCCGATAAAAAGTTTTATTTTTAAAACAATTTAGTTTGAAAATGGTTTACGTATTACAATCTTCATATAAAATGCCTTATGTCCAACACAAGGTCTTAACAATCAGTATACATATAACAATATGTAGCTCACAAAAATTAGCATAATTATGAGCTAAACTTTCCTGCGTCCCAACAATCCACACTTTAAACTCTTATCAGAAACAACATCTTACATCATTTTAATATATTGCCATTTATAAGGCTCATCCATATCTGGAATACAACAATTACATAAGTCTAACATGAGTATATAAAAGACGTAGCTTTATCATTACTACTTATTACACAATAACCATTCTTACATTCACCACAAGGTTTATAGATCTTTTTGAACGTATTACAAAATTATCTATCCTTACAAAAGATAATAACATAAGATCCTAACTTGCTCAAAATTCCCCTTAGGGTCATTACATACATAATAGGGCTATAGCACTACCCTCTCGTCAATATCTCCCATACGATATTCTCAAAAATCCATTTTAGTAATTATCCTATTCATAAAGGAAAATAACTTACATCATTAATCTCCAGTCTGATTGCCCTTCCGCATCAATGGGCTCCCATACGTAGTCCCCCGATCTAAAATGACCTCGAATCTGTTGTAGGGGTTGCACTTCCAAAACTTCATCAAACTGTGGTCCTTTACCTCTTTTAGGACAATCTCTCTTTCTATCACCTAGTTCTTTACAAAAGAAACATCTGCCCGAAATTCCTCTCGACTCACCTTGAGGAACAAAGCGTCGTTGTGACTCTCTATAGTCCGACTTATACCCACTCGCATTACTGGCACTCTCATCACCAAACTTACTTGGTGAAATTGAATATTCAAAGTTCTTACCCTCTTGCGAACGAAGACGATATTCATGACACTTTAGTAGTGCCGCATTTACTACATCAATGAAAGTCACTAATATAAGACTCTCTAACAAATGTTGTCGGATTTTCCAATCTAAACCTCGAACAAACTTCAATATGCGCTTCTCTTCCGTATTTACCTCATCAGGTATTAATTTCTCCCATTTAGAAAAATCTTCCTCATATTCTGCCACCATTCTATTACCCAGAAAAATCATCATATCCCGAGTAGGGGAAGGAAAATACCTTCGATCGAAAAGTTCCCAAAATCTTATTATAGGTAAAGTATCTCTCTGTTCAGAGGTGGTGACAGACTCCCACCATTGAAGAGCTACACCCGATAACTTAAAGGTGGCTAAAAATTTCTTCTGCACCTCACTACACCCAACCATACGGAGGTGCCTCTGCATACTATTTTTCCATTGACTTGCAGCCATTGCATCAACTCCCCCTGAGAAATCGAGAGGATGCCCCTTACTAAAATCTTCCTTCACTCTATCCCATAAAGACAATCCTAAATGGGGTTGGGCTGCTCGAATGGCAGATTGTTGCACCATCGTAGAATTGGCAGTAGTTACTACTTATGCCATAATATTGGTAACTTCGTCTGTAGTCATGTTCCTTTGAGGCATTTGGGGTTGCACATTTTCAGCCCCTTTATTTGCCCTGACTGAACGACCTTTCTTCGATGGCATCTGAAACAAGAACAATTGTATCAGAATGCCTTTCAAATATTTCATATCGCAGAAGAAATATGGACGTAATAATGCAACCGTCCTAAAAATAAGGCTCTACATCAAGAACGCTTACGGAAGATCGTAGTAACGCACACAGATCCTAAAGACACTAGAACCTGATGCTCTGATACCATCTTTGACAACCCGCTCAAAATAATGACGGGTTGCCAGCCCTATACTACATTAAATCAGATATCTCAAATGGCACAGTCTCAACATCAACTGTCAATACTAAAATAATATAAGGCTAACTACCCAAAATCATCAAAAGTGGATTGTCAAAATTTTATAACTTTTATTTAACACCATAATAAAACTAACTATGCAACCATAACTAATAATACACATCTAACTATGATGTTTGATATGTGCAAACTCCAATAATATGAAAGGGTACAATATAATGTACAACAAAATCTCTACAATGAAATACCTGAATAAGCTGTCGGGTCACAGACAATACAATAATCTGAGAAATGAAATATAAAAGTGTTAATCCACAGCACTTGAGTATAAAATTGATATACAAACTGAATCCTAATATAGATATACAAAGATAGGAATCGACTAAAATAAGGTGCCGCAACAGTTCGCTATTGCCACAGCTCCACGAATACACTGGATGGATGAACATCAATGGCGTCCTTGCGGAGTAACACCTAAATTAATACAATATATATACATGGAGGGAGAAAATATAAATGGGTCAGAGCCCGAGTTGAAAACATTTTATAGCAAGTGCATTGAAATGCATAATAATTATAAATGCATTATTACATGATTAAGGTGGAATCGAACTCTTCTTTAAAATCCAACTCACCTCTCAACTAAAGCGCGCAACTAAACGTATACACATGATCTCCAAAAGGATGCCCAAATCTAGTTAAGCAAAAGAGGTCTAACTTAAACCCAATGGGATTATTTAATTAAAACCATCTAACCTATCTCCCAATCTACTCCTATTTATATTCTTTAAATCATCTACTTTAACTTTAAATGTTATACTACTCTTTATATTTGTTCATTTGTTGAACATATAAAGTTGCATAATCAACTTCATAATAATATCATCACAATACATCAACATTCTCTTTTACTAGAAATTCATATATTCTAGTTATGCCCTCATTGGCATGTAAACATATATATAATTAATTATATATGAGCTATTATAATCAAGTGCTAAGTACTAAACTTCTCCCGATTCTCAATACGGCACTGCGTTTCGTCCATGGGACGTCTCGCCGAGGTGAAATCCAAATAAGGAACCCCCCCATTACACTACTCCTGATAGTATTGATCCTCGAGATTCATTATGCCCTCAATGCATGATGCATGTAACCCAAATTATTATTACTCCATTTTAATTAATTAATATTCCCAATTCTCAACAGTACATGGCGTTTCATGGGTGGGACGTCTCGCCGAAGCAAAATCCAAATAAGGAACCCCCCCGTTACACTACTCTTGGCACTGTCAATTGTCGGGATAGGTGATATATATATAAATATGAGCATTAAGGGCTAATTTCTCCCCAATTTCCAATATTACACTGCGGTTCGTGCGTGGGACGTCTCGCCGAGGCAAAATCCAAACAAGGAAACCCCCCCCCCGATACACTAATCCTAGCAATGTTAGTCGTTGAGGTCTATTATGCCCTCGATACCCAAATACAAGCACAATCAATAACCATCCAACCGAGCTATAACTCGAGGACGCAAGCTCACATGCTATCATCTTCCAGCAGCCCATCCACGTAGCAAACTGGGCCCACCTGGTGGGGTTCAACGACACGCACCTGGTGATCCACTCACGCACATGACGTCACGGGAAGCGGTCATAGCTCCTAACCGGCAGGTGAGAACGGCACATACCCATGACTTCTCACCCCCAAAATAAATAATGTATATCATATAATAATCACATGGACGACTATGGCCTGGGGAATATCCACACCCTGCTCATCGAGCCAGGATGCTCACCCTCAACGCACGCAACTTCCAAATGATAGTAAGGAGGGGGTATGCTTCACTATATATTTATATATATTCCATCATATAAGGTATACATACATCATCACATCGTATAAAGATATACCATCATATAAGATATACCTATCACATCATTTTCATATTTATTATACGCTCTTAGGCGCAATTAAATTAATATCATTGTTTAGTATATTTCCCTCTTGATATACTAATCGTCAATTCTCACACATCTTCCCCACTTAGTATACACTATACTATTTCTCGCTTGAAGCTTACATGTCGCTTCTAATTATGAATTGTCTCTCAATTCTATTTAAGTTAAGGATATTCATTATCCTAATGCACCTCAATTAGCATTTCTCATTTGTGTGAGATATCTCCCAAATCAATCATCAATGAGGATATTTCTATATCCGTATGCACATCAATTAGCATTTATAATTCTCCATCCATAATAGGGTTCAATGAATTTATGAACCTTTAAAGTTATCCATTTGGTATTGGATCCTAAGATCCGGTATCTCTAAGTTATTCTCATTCTTTCATATGAATTTATTATCTCCAAGTAGAATCTCCAATAAAGGTGGGCTTCCCCACTTAGAATATACCAAAATATCTAATCCGTATTCCTCAAATTTAGTCAATATGACTCCAATAATTTCTTATAAGGGAAACTCTCTAAAAGTCTCCAAAACATACTCCAATTAACTCCTATAGAGGTTCCCAATCGATAACCTTAGACGAAACGGGATGAAATTCTTCCTAGAAAAACATCTCCAAAAATTCTCCTGTTTTCGAATCGATTATGCCCCTCCGAATGGATTCGTCCCTAAAAGCGAATGGATTCGGCCCATCCGAATCGATTCGGTCCTATAGACCTGGGATTCTGTTACATGCCGAATTGATTCGCAAGGGTCGAATCGATTCAGACCTGAAGACCTGTGGCTTTTGCAACAGACCGAGTCGATTCGGTAAGTGCAGCAAGCTACGAAATGGGTTATTTTCCTCAAAACCCAAAATTCCCAAAAATCATTTATATCATCATCCAACCATTTTTCATCAACCCAATAACATATACACCATTATAATTCATCCAAGAACACATGTAAACTAATTTCTAACCTCAAATCTATTTATACCCTACAAATATAAGGTTTTCCCAAAAAGTTACGTTTTGATAAACTAAACCTAAAACCCATAAATTCAATCCACAAATCATGTACTTGCCGAAAATCTCCACTTTTTCTCTCTTTTCTCCTTCCTTTTCTTCTTCTTTCTTTCTTTATTTCTTTCTTTCTTTCTTTCTATTTCTCTTTCTCTCTTTGGAGAAATGCATCTCCCGTAGGCTAAATAAGCCTTATCTCCCAATGTACACATCTTTAAATGATAATACACACTTTAAATGACTCAGTAACTTCAATTCGAGTAAAACGGTCCTAAATTATTTGAGAACCTAAATGGACCCCAAGTACAGTCATTTTGACTTTCTCGACCCTTCCGGGCGCAACTACACCCTCAAAATCGTCATTTGACACAGTTTCTAACGACTCCAAATTTTTACCTCAATTGCCAATTTAATTATTCTCGAATAAAATAATATTTATTTCTCCCAAAATAAATGAATCATCGTCTCTAAGACCTCGGGTTGTTACAGTCTAATTCAAGTTGGGTTGTTGACCATAGTAAAGTCATCTTCGATAAACATTCTTTTGCACTGAGAGTTTTACTTCATGTTGACGTATATGCCATTGTGGAAAGGGAATTTATGTCTTTTCATTATTTATTTTGTTGCATTTAATTATTTAATTTCTTGCATGCCATTTTATTTATATTATGTTGCATATTTTTTGTGCTAATTAAATGCAAAAATAGGAGCACCCATTTTATGGACGACATGGATTATTTATTTTGAGACTAGCCTAGATCATCGATTTTCTTCAAAAATTTATGTTGTGTTTTATTATTTTCTAAACTGAATTAAAGTAAGGTAGTTAAATTTAATCGTGTGAATTTAAATTGAGATCTGTAAAATTTAAATTTTAGAAAATTTAAAATATAATTTAATTTAAGAAAATTAAAATGAGAACAAAATATTTAATTTACATGAGTAAATTTGAAAATTACAAAGGAATTTAGTTTGGTCTTTATAATTGAATAATTATTTTTCCAATACCCTCAAATTTTTAAAATACTAAGTAGGAGAGGGGTTTCAAAATAATCTTCATGATCTCCATTAGTGTTTATGAATCATATGTGATTAATTCCTCGAGTTAGCTAGTCTGGCTCCCCAAGGGATGAATTAATCAGGACATCAAGGATTAATTAAAACTCTTAAGTGATAATTATGAGATTTAGATTGTGAGTGAGTTCGATCCTCTCAACGGGGAAGTCTATTCCGAGTGGGTTCCATGTTAAGGAATATATATGTGGTATACACAAGACATAATTTTTTATATTCTACCCAATGAAGTCACTGTAATTAAGAGTGGGTTCAAAACACACCAACTATTCACTGTGTCAGAAAAAAGGGTTATGATTTGTCCGAATAGCATAATGAAAGATGAAATTTATTTCGTTGAAGGTGGGGTGATTTAATCTCCCAATAAGAAATCTCATGTCATAAGCGAACTACCATGTCCGGCGAGATCCATTTTAAAATTAGGGAGTTGAGGGATGCAAAATTAAAATTTAATAAAATTAATATTCATGTGTTGATTAGAAATTAAGTTTTTAATCTCTTGATTCTATGATTTCAAAATGAATTCAACTTTTTCTCACTGTTTATTCTAAAAGGTTTAATCGGTATATGTTTAAAGGATTAAAAATATAATTAGACATTGTTCTAACTTAAGGGGATAATAAAATATTTATCCCACAATCCCCATCAATATTTTAAAATAGTAATGTAATTAACTCCTTGTTCTAACTTTTATATGTGCATATTTGATTTAAAGAATGAGAATTTGTAAAACACATTTGATTGTTTAATGACACTCAAGTAAGAATTGTGATCCTAGAATGATTTTATCAATAGTGGAACAAAAGGTTCCTTACAATGAAACCGATGAGAAAACCCAATACCATTTCTTAACTTGGGAGTTTGTGCCATCGGTAGCCAAAGGTTAGTGTTAGTTGTTTGGTAAAGATCATTTCTTTTCTATGGAAGGGGAGGTATGATGTTAAGGCTAAGTCTTAGGTACGACGATTTAGGTTAAGGAAGGTTCGTATTCCTCGATTGTAGTGAAATAGTCGAAAGGAAAGTATTATCGCTATAAGTAGTTAGAACTCTTATAGCAATGGTGTCTGGTTTTTCCTTGATTTGTAAGGAAAATAACGTGGTAATGGTATTTCTTTTAAAAGAAAATGGATGATTTATGGTTAGATCTATGGTAACCTCGTATATAGACTCAGGAACCACAAATCAAGATTTTAAATCATTCCAGAGGTTCTAGGTAACCAGGCAATTACTTTAAAGAAATGCTCCCATTATGGGTAATTAGAGTAATGCAACACTATAGTCAGTAGAATATTATTATGAATTTTGGTGTAGATATAAAGTTAATGAAGGTTGAATTTTTAATGCACCTGAGTTTTAGAAGAGTTGGTTTCGGTATTCTAAATTGGATTTGAGAAAATATTTGATTAATTTTTTAAACTTATTTTGTCAAAACTGGATATATTTTATATGTTCTGCTTCATAGGGAATATAATTTATATATAATAAGATTTGTCTATGTTCCTAGATACTAAATGAATATTTTATGGGCAATGATCATTAAAGATAAGGTTTACTTGTAAGAACCAAACACAATATTGGACCTCATGCTTTGATTATTTTTTTTTAAATTGAAATCAAAGACTAGTTAAAAATGGAAAATTTAGTTCATTGGAAGTGAATGCACTTCTAGTCTTTAACTTCATTTAGAAGGTAAACTGACCAAGTGGGCTTCACAACCAAAAGCATAAGCGCCAAATGTGTCTTGGAAATGGTTCATTTCTATAAATATGGTGTGTCATTTGAGTGATTCATCGATTTCATTGATGATTACTCAATTTTACGAATCTGTTTACCTAATGCACCATAGTTTGAGACCTTTTATTAGTTAAAAATGTGAAAGTACAAAGTGGATAATGGGTGAGGTAAACTAATATGAGTTATCATATAGGTGTTTACCTCTTGGGATTGTTGAGGTATATTTATCGAATGAGTGAGATTTTATCCTAGTTGTCCACATTAGGCCTTCCACTTCAGAATGGTGTAGAAAAAAAATAAAGGAATAAGGATCTTTTGGTTATGATAAGGTCCATGGTGGGTTATTGAGGATTGAGACATTATTGTTGGGATTTTTTTATGTAAAAGATGAGAACTTACATTTTAGTTTAGTTTCATCTTAATTGGTCCTTTCATCTCCTATTGAATATAAGAGTGGGAACAATCTCAGTCCATGGCATATTTGGATTTGGGGGTAACCGACACTCATGCCATGGAAGGGACCTAAGGAAGTTGAGATTAAGAGAAGATGTATGTATCTTAATTGGTTATACCAAAGGTTATAAATGTAGTTTATATCATATTCCTAATAACAATAAGATAGTTTTTATAAGGGGATTATGTAATAAACCACATGCCCAAGTGTGAGTTGGACTTGCAAGATAAAATGGAACATCATATTATCAATGATGCTAGGCCAACCATATATGATTAAATACAACCTAATAGTGATAATAAACTCCCTTATCATAATGGGAGAATTATGAATGATTAGGGTGCATGTGTCACTTATATTAAATACCAAGCACAACCACATCGTAGTGGGACCATCAGGAGTATCCTGAATGGTTAGTATTTTGGTTGATCATTTTAAGATGATTTAAGGAAAAACACAAACCGCATCCTCAGGAACTACAATGAGGCATTCGAAGAAAAATACTTTTGTTTGAATTTTGACTATGGGTACCAAAAGATATTCTATGTATTATAATCAAGTTTTGGGACTTGTAGACTTATTTATTGGGTAAAGCCCACCAGGCAGAAGTGTACCTACAGGAAGTTAAAAGAAAGATGGATGGGAAGGCGCAAACCTACAAGGAAAGTTTTACGAAAGGTTTTTCTCGAAAAGAAAGGTATTCAATATAAGAAAACCTTATCACGATATCCATACTAAAATTTAATGAAATTATTTTAACGCTAAGACTGCGTTTTTGAAATATCATCTTAATAACTACATAGTAAGAAGTCGAGAAAATAGAAAGGATGTAAGCTTGTGACATCCATTTACGGAGTTAAGATAAAATTAAAATATTGGTTCATTCATTTTTATTAGTTAATTTAGTCTCGATTATTATCAAAGATGGAAAAATCACTTGTGTGTATAAGAAGTTTTGCGAAAACGTGATGGTATTTGTAGTCAAGTTTGTTGATAGTGCTTGCATAATCGGGAAAGATGTTGTAGTATTGTCTTATCTAGGAGCTTGGTTGTCTGGATATTTGATATAACTCACTTAAGAGAATCCATACACATCTTTATGATCCAGCCTTCACTAGATCAATTGCAAAGGATCTTGTGATTATGCTAAGTCGATTATATCAAAGTTGTATACACATGATTAGCATCGGGATTCCATGAAAATGTTTTTTTCTCAAGTATGGAATAATTCAGTATGGAAGTAAATGTCTTAGTACACTTGATTATATAAATGTCTTAGTGAACTTGATGATATGGATGGAATGAGTAATATACCAAATGTTTCAGTGATGGGCAGCCTCATGAAGGTTATATATTCTATGTTAGACAAAAACTTATCATGTCTTTGACATGGTTGGAAGATTTAAGTCTAATAGTCTTGTACCTTTTAGGCACAAAGAGTATGGTTTTCAATTATACAAGGATTCTAAGACTTGTACCTAGGAGTGTTTGTTTACCCAAGGAAGTTGATCTATGAGTTGGAGGAGTGCGAAGCAATTTTGTATTGCATAATACACCAGGGAGGACAAAGTTGTTATCACTTCAGAGATAACTCAAGAGGATATATGGATTGGTTATTTTTTAATTATCTTCAATGAGGTTCATTCAAGTGCAATTTGATATTAGACCTTTTCAGTTAATATGGCAGTACAATTGCAAAGTCATGAGAACTCGTAACCCATAACTGGGTTAAGAAAATTAGTAAAGGTTTCACCAAGTTTGAGAGATAAAAAGGAATGGGTAATAAGCTTATCTCAAGGTTGTATCGAATAACATGTGATTAATCAGTCTACCGAATGTGTGTAGAAAACTACCATGTAGGTGGGTTTGGAGTTTGAGACATCGATTTACGATTGAGTGGGAGATTGTTGGGGTTTTATTTTTGAAATCGTAGATGACGGTTACCTTTTGGATAAGGCGTGTCAGTTCATTTTGAAATAAGAATAATGGTTATGAGAATACCTTATATTTTGTTTAAATATATTATAGACATGTCGGTCAATAGATCTCAGTAGGAATTTTGGTGAGTTAACTTCTGGTTGATCACAAGGATAAATAAATTTAATTCTAGAACTATTAAAACATTAACAACCTAGATAGGCAGTTTACATCCTATTAGAATGGTCGCGCTACAATCCTAATAGTTAATCTCAAACTATAGGAACCTGCTTGATGGTTTGAGAACTTATTTGATAGTTCGATAGAGTATTGTGATCGGTACATGCCAAGAAGGTATTGAAGGATAGTAGTGTTAATATGGTCTATGAAACTTTGTAAATGGGTGAGGTGTAACCCTCTCCAATGGAAACAATCTTCAAGATAATAATATTTGAACAAAAAGAGTAGATACAAAAACTATCTTTTCTACTATAATAATGAAGTTTTTTTGTTATGAGAAATGAGAAACTAACTATTAAATACAACTTTCAAAAATAAAGTAGGGAATTCATTGAGAGCAGTGATTCTCTTAGAGAGGAAAGGTAACCACCTCAATATCTAGTTAAGCGAAGGGATATATTGTATGCATGAGTTTGTGAAGCATAATAATGCCTTTTTCTTATTTTTTAGAGTTGTGACATAGTGCTCTATTTATAGCAAAATGTTAGGGCTGAGGTGGCGTATGTGATCCCAAAGGAATATTTCATAAAACATTTTTTGTCCTTATCTTTTAATGTTTATCCACAATTTTTTCAATACTGTGATACATGGCGTGGTAGTGGAATAAAAGGTGTTCTAGTCAGCCTTGATTCCAAAAAGTGCTATTTTGTCTATTTATAAAAAAAAATTATTTCTTAAGTAAGTTTGAAAACTTTGCAAGTGAGATTTAGGGTCATTCGCTACTTTTAATGATCAAAATGTTTTACCACGAAACCAAGTTAGACCCAAACAATTCTACGTTTGCACATATTGCAAAAGGAGAGGCCAACTTAGAAAATTTTGCTACAAGTTAGGGAGAAGTAAATGTACACATACTCCTGTGTACCGCTATAACGGTTTTTCTAGTCTTAGATAGCAAGTTAAGTTCCTAGTCGCTCCTTTTCAAAGATTAATGGAAGAATTTCAAAGGGTGTATATGACTTTTGAGAACACTTTTAATGCTACGATTAGAGCCAAAATGATAAAGGCAAAAAAAGTCTACTTCCACTTGGGTAACTAAGCAAGAAGACAAAGCCCTTGTTGTTCGGTTTGCTCTTAAGGTTCCGAATACTTCTCAATGGTATTTTAATAGTACGTACTCTAGGCACATGGCTGGAGACAAGTCGTACATTACCAACCATATGGAATATAATGACGAAAAATTATCCTTGGGATATGAGAGTAGGTATAGTATGTAAGGATGAGGTTGCATTAAAATACTTGAATTTCCTGAACTAGATAATGTGGTGTACGTGGAAGGGTTGAAAGAAAACTTGATTAGCATAATCTAACTTTGCACCATAAACTTTGCGGTAAAGTTCGACCGATCTGAGTGTTACATATATGATCAATATTGTGAACTATTATTTCAAGGAGTGAGGACCTATGATAATTGCTATGGGATCATTCCAAAATCGTCATTTGTGTGCAATAATTCCACGATATCCTCTATGGACCTTTGGCATCAATGATTGGGTCATGTGAACTCTAGAGATATTAGTGGATTAGCAAAGAAGGACCTTGTTCGTGGCTTTCCATCATTTGGGAAACCAACGTCCTCAATTTGTGGTCTTTTGTAACAAGGAAAAAAAATTCAAAGTTGCATCAAAAGTTGATTACCATGACCGCTTGTCATGTGTTGGAGTTGATATATTTGGATCTTATGGGTTCTACTCGTATGGAGAGCTTAGGTGGTAAAAGATAAATTCTCATGATGGTCGATGACGTTTTGAGATACTCTATCCGGGGGTTTCTTAGAGAAAAGTTTAATGTGATTGAGTCCCTAACAACCATGAACCGTGTCATATAAAACAAACATGGACTCACTATTATTTGGATGCATAGTGACAACGACACTAAATTTAAAAAAGACAGAGTGGGTAGCTATTGTGGAGAATTAATCATGATTTTTTGTATGTTCGTAATCCCCAATAAAATGGGATAGTTGAGAGGAAGAACCAGACGATACAAGAGATGACTAAATCCATTCTTCTTGGAAGAAACGTGCCTAGACTTTTTTGGGCTGAGGAAATGAGTACCTCATGCCATACGATCAATAGGGTATGTCTTCATCCACACATGTTACACACGCTATGTTGACAGGGAAGAAGCCCAACCTATCGTATTTTCTTTTCTTTGGGAGTACTTGCTACATCTTGAGAGATAAAGGGCACTTAGGAAACTATGAATCCCAGAGTGATGAGTAGATATTTTTAGGTTATCCATAATCAAGTACTGTTTATAAGGTGTTTAACCTTGAAAGCTATAAGTTTATGGAGACAATAAACGTCACAATTAAAGACGATGACCCACTGACATCTATTGGCCGTGATCCCGAGTGTGAGGATGATATACCAATGGTGATGATCCCATCATTATCCATACTACCTTGGTGGACCCCACTCTTGATTTAGAGGATCCACCCTCTTGGGTTCGAAAGAATCATGACCCCTCTACTATACTTGGTGATTCCACACTAGGTGTCAAGACTCGCACTCAACTTGATAATGTGGTTATATACTTTTACTACAAATTTTTAGTGGAGCCCATGAATTTGAAAGAAGCACTGAAGGACGAGCATTGGATATTCTCAATGCAATAAGAGTTGCTTCAGTTTTCAAAGAATAATGTTTGGGACGTAGTCCCCCAATCTAGCGAGACAAATGTGACTAGTACCACGTGTATCTACAAGAATAAAATGGATGATAATGGTACCATAGTACGCAATAAGGCTAGGTTGGTCGCTCAAGGCTACACATATATTGAGGGTGTAGACATTGACGAGACATTCACTCATGTTTCTTGGCTTAAGTTCATCCCTTTACTACTCTCTATAGCATGTCATCTACTCTTCAAGTTATATTAAATGGATGTCAAGAGTGTCTTCCTTAACAGCATTCTATTGGAGGAAGTGTATATGGAACAACAAAAGGGGTTTGAAGACCTAAATCACCTGGGACACATCTTTTATATTAAAAAGGCCCTGTATGGTTTGAAGCAAGCACCCCATTCTTGGCACGAGAGGCTCATTTCCTATCTC
Source organism: Sambucus nigra (assembly GCA_949130495.1). NCBI lineage: Eukaryota > Viridiplantae > Streptophyta > Magnoliopsida > Dipsacales > Adoxaceae > Sambucus > Sambucus nigra. The sequence continues at coordinate 49,380,526 of OX422223.1, read as the reverse complement.
TCAGCTCGCATCTTTAAGAGAGGGGGAGTGGATCAATATTGTTTGTAATGAGATAAAGTGGGGCTATATTGGTTTCCTAAGTCTATGTGGATGACATAATATTTGGATCCACGTGCTCCCTATATGCTCACACTTTTGAGGAGGGTATGAAGAACGAGTTTAAGATGAGCATGGTTGGTGAGCTTACGCTTTTCTTAGGTCTTAAGGTGTATCAATTAGTGGGTGGGATATTCATATTTCAATCCAAATATGCTAGAGACCTACTGAAGAATTTTATTTTAGATTCTGCTAAGCACTCACACACTTCTATGAGTACATCGACTAAGCTTATCGAATATGCTTTAGGCGAGGACGTAGAGAAAACCCTTTATATGAGCATGATAGGTAGTCTACTCTACTCGACGTCTAGTTGTCCTGGCATTGTGTTTATCATTGGAGTTTGTGCACATTACCAAGCGTACTGAAATAGTAAAATTATCATTAAATACGTGAGTGGAACTCTTTCATATGATATTTGGTAATCCTTTAATACTGATGTCTGTTTGTCCTCCTATTCAGATATTGATTATGTCGTGGATGTTTATGGTCGTAGGAGCACCTCAGGTGGGTGTTTTTACTTTGAGAATTATCACGTCTTTTAATTGAGCAAGAAGCAAAACTCGATATGTTTTTCCACGGAGGAGCCCGATTATATAGCCTTCGAGATTATGTATGAAGCAAATGTTGGAAGATTATGGGATTTTCGTAGGCACAATGAGTATTTCCTGTAATAATACGAGTGTAATTCATATATCCCATAATTCGGTCCAACACTACTGCTCAAAGCACATTAGGATATGTGAAGATTTTATTCGTGATATCTTAGAGGAGAATGTCATGTATTAAGCATTGTGAGCACCAAACATCAATTAGCCAATATATTCATGAAATATTTATATGCACTTATATTTCGAGACTCTTAGGAAGTCTTTGGGTATTTTCTTCGTTGATTGAGTTCAGGTACTTTATCTGGTGTAGGATGATTATTATGTTCATATCATTTATCCATATTACTAGATTCTAATTCTAGTGTATTCTTATGTTTATACACGCTTTTTCTTTTTCATATATTTTGAAAAATCTTAACAGATTTTTACATTTTTTTGAAAAAGCTTGAAAATTGCAAAACGATTTTATTTATGATATAATTTTTAAGAAATATAAAACGATTTTTGTATTTTCATCTTACACCATATATGGATGTGCATTTAAGACATTTGGATCACCCCTACATTCCATCCATTCATATGACTTTTTCATGGTTCTTTGCGACATGGCTTCATTTTTTAGTCTGCTTAATAAAGTGTGAAAAATATTTCATGGTTCATTGGTGATTACTTTCTTCATGTTAGACTCTTTATCACCTTTATTTCACACGTGCACAATTTTTTTTAGCATTATACTTAGTTGTCATATATCGAATATGGTGTTCTCATCTTAATCATTCTTGATAACAAATCAAATGTCAAAAGTGATAAGTTGTGCTTGTAAGAACCATTACTCGGATTTCGTTTTTCGGGAAAGATTATTATAAGAAATTGAAAGGGGTTGCGAAAGATAAAAATTCTCTTTGCATTAAAATCCATCATTTCCAAAAAGAGCCTAAAAGATTAACGACATAACAAAACATAAGTGCCAAGCCATTTATTCTATATTCATTGATGCTTCGCTATGTATAAGCATTATGATATCTTCAAAAATATTTGGGAATGAATTCATATATATTAGAGATTTTGTGGGTGTTACAAAGTAAAAGATCATCGGGTTTTCACAAATGACTCTCTTGAAAAGCATTAAATATTCCGACCTTATTGATTTGAGAATCATTTAAATTCATAAAATATTGCATAAGTCGAGTCAATTTAATTTAAGTTCAACATTCTTACAGCTAAGGTTGAAATTGATTTCTATCTTTAGAAGTATCTCATATTTTTCGTGCGCCTATGTTATGAATGCCTTGTAACAATCCGCCTATTTTAATATTGGGTGGCCAATCCTCTACTAAAATAAAACATGCATCTCAGTATGGTTCATTCTCAACATCATTGTCACAATAACAATATAGCAAAAATAATACAAGCAAATCATAAAATGATAAAGAATAAAATAATCACCATGCATAAGTAGATAATAAGAGTGAACCAAATAAACCATCAGTCGCCAAATAAAATATCCAGAGTAATTGAATAAATAAATTGAGTACTGAATTACAAATGTCTAACAGTATACAAAAGTCTAATTGTAAAATAAAAGCCTATCCATCTACGATAGCATGACTTATTGTAAAATGAAATGACTGATCCTATCTAGATAAATTAGATTGAGGCGTCTAAATAAGGATATAACATCCATAGTTACGGCACGACAAGAGTGATCTATCCCGGTTGTTACTACAGCACACCTAGGATAATAAAACAAACACAAGAAAACAAAAAAAACTTCGGGTCAAAGACCGATGAGTAGAAATTATTTTGCAAATAAATGATTGTCTTAAATCTTTAAAATAGTAGTGTATTACTTTTAGGATTAACTAGCCACACTCACTCGAGATAAAACTCACCTATCAACTATAATGAGCACTTAACGAGTTCATTTCTATTTATCATATCTAAATTACCCGCTCTAACTACGCTAGACAACTTCTACCCAAGCCTAAATCCCTCTAATACTTTCTATTATATAAGTATACTACCTTCTATATGTATATGTTCATAAACAGTATGTAGCGACACCTTTACTAGAAATAAATATTTACGTCATAATCTTAACATAGCTACGCTTGTACTATAAAGAGATATACACACAATGTCATAAGCATATATATATATATATATATATATATATATATATACGTAACATCATATCACAAGATCATGGAGCTTACGGATACATTCATGGTTTTCTATCTGGCTCCAGGAATCACGCCTCACACCGAGCTACCGGGTTAGAATCTCACCAACAACACCAAAGGAAATACATATACAATGGAGTCAGTCATAGATATACATCCATGGGTCACAACAATACCACATCACGCCCAACCGGCCTCAAAACTAGCATTTATTCATACACATGGATAATGGTCATGAAATAATATTATAACCTGGGCAGTCGTCCCAACACATGATAGTCATTGTCAGGGTGGATTACCCACTATGCACAACCTCTTACGATGGTACTCCCGAGTGGGTATGTTTAAATAAAACGAGTAGCATAGACACATACATATAAATACACGTCACTCTAATTTGTATATATATCTAGTAAACATCGTACTCGTACGCATGTCCCACCGCGTATATTTCACCTAATCATAAAGTTCACCCCAACTTCTCGATTAATTACTTAACTAGTCCCTTACTTGAGAACCTTGTTAATTATTAAATTCCCAACTAATAAATAGTGACACAAAACTATTTTTAATTAATTATCCACTCACTTGGATAACCTCCCACATACTTGCTCGAGTTCATAAAAATTCTTGGGACATTTTCTTGATCCCAACTCGACCCAACCCCATGAGTTGTTCAAACAAACTCGTATCTCGTTCGAATAAAAACCACATCTTGTTCGAAAAAAATACACATCTCTTTCGAAAGAAAATCTAATGAGACGAAAAAAATCTAGAGCTTATGTGTTTTTCCTATAGGGGATTCATCACCAAAAACCTAATTTAGTTTATGGGGTTTATCCGACAAAAAATTCAAGAACTATAAATCATATATCATCAAGAACACATAAGCCCATCATTATATATTTGATTCTTACATTGAAACACTCAAAAATTCAAGATCATAATTCCTTTATTAAATTGATTTTTAATGATTCCATCTTTTATCTATGTTCTACATCTTCTTTAATTAAAACCCAAAATTTGATTTCTAATTATAATTATATTCAATCCCAATTAATCATTAGTTTAAGATCATTCATCCTTTATCATTTAGGTTTCCACATCAAATCATTAAGCTACAATATTTCATACTATACATATATCCAATAACTATATTCACACTAAGAAAGTAATTAACTACAATAAAATTACGATACAAAGCAAGCATCTACTTGCTTTGTTGGATTACAAATTCAATGTATTCTAACCCGGGTTGAATCCTCTTCTTCTCCTTTTCAAGATCCCTCTTCTTTTTCTCTTTTTCTCTTCTCTAGGGTTCTCTCTCTCAATATTTTATTTGGAATATTCAAGGTGGCTTGTCATCCACCTTTCTAAACCCTTAAATGTGCCCCCAAAAACCTACTCCCGTTTTTCCTCTTAGCCCTAAGTCTAAAATGACCCTCATACCCTTATACGGGTTCTTTTTTTCCCAAAAAGCCCCTATAACCCAAACATAACACCTAGGTACCTATTTTAGACTATTTCAACCCTTCTCAAATCACCGGTACATTCCGAAAGGTCATTCGAGTCACCTAACTCCAAATATGTTAACTTTTTCATTGATTGGTCCCAATACATGCATACCCTACGTGTTTCCCATAAATTATATCAATTCGACGATGTCACCCACTATCGACATATAATAATAAAGCGTCACTATCACTCAATACGCGATATATAAGATATCACATAATTATTTAATTATCACACATGAGTAAATAATAATTTTAATAATTATTAATCATTTATCTCTCTTGTTAACATTTACTAAATTCAAATTTCATTTTCCCCAATTAAATTAATAATATAAAGCACACTGAAATTAATTAATAATAAAAGTATGGCATATTACATTCTTCCACCTAGAATTTCTTTCTCGAAATTCAAGCGTACCTGCCATGAAGAGCTTCAGATACTTTTCCTGCATGGCATCCTCATGCTCCCATGTCAGCTCAGTAAGATTGTGGTGTCCTCACTATACAGGCATTAATGGCACCACCTTTGATTGAAGCTTATGCTTGCTAAGATCCAAAATGGAAACATGTCTCTCTTCATATAAGATATCTGGCTGCAAGTAAATATCCTCTAACTTTATTTGCCACTAAGCCATGTCATCCATGAGATACTCTTCAACAATGACACATGGAACACGTTATAGATCTTTTATAATTTCTTTGAAAACTCGAGCCTATACGCAACCTGTCTAAGACTCTCGATAAAGGGAAAAGGCCTCACATACCTCAATGTAAACTTCTCCTTCTTCCATAACCACATCACTCCCTTCATGGTAGATACCCGCAGTGACACCTGATCACCCAGATCAAACTCTATAAACCTCAGATTCAAAATTGGCATAACTCTTCTACCTATCCCGAGCTATCCAATCTGACTCCTGATCAACTCCTTCTTCGCTGATGCCTCCTGAATCGAATTCGGCCTGAGTAACTTGTAGTCCCTCACCTCAAACCAATAAGTGGGAGAATGGCAAGGAATCCTGTACAAAGCTTCAAACAGCGACATGCCTATAGCAACCTGGTATGAGTTGTTATACGCAAACTCAATCAAAGGAAAATACTACTCCCAACCACCCTTAAAGTCCAGAGTACACACTCACAACATATTCTCCATCATCTGATTCACCCTCTTTATTTGACCATCGGGTTGTGGGTGATACTCCATGCCAAAATGAAACTTTGTCCCCATCACTTTCTGAAAAAATACTACTAAAAGTGGGACACAAAGATTATCATAATTCAAAACAATGTTGAGAGTCACCTCATGAAGGCTCACTCTCTTTGTGTAATGAAAAGTTGGGCACGCTGCTTGATCTTGTATTTCATTAGAACTAGCCCATATTATCCCACTAATACTGTCTCATCACATCCTGGTACATCTTATACCTTTAGAGATTCACCAAAAAACATAACCCGTGTTCCTCTTCCATAACTGCATGTTAGGTCCTCGTTATCTGGAACAATCAACTTCTTATTGAAGCTTAAGCCACCCTCAGAACTAACTGAGTAGGGCTCCACCCCTCCTACCAATAACTTCTGAATCCTCTCATGATAAGAGGGATCCCTTGTTTGGTCCTTATACTTTCCCTTCCAAAATTACTCCCAACTGACCTACAAGCATACAACTCCACGTACTTACCACCACATTAGCCTTTCCCGAATGATACTAAACAACAAACTGATTGGTCACCCATAAACCCTATACTATGCGCACCCACGCGTAAAGTTTACCAATGTAACTCACATACATCCAAAAATAAACAATACATATCATATATGACCATGCAATAAAGGTGTACCCAACTAACCTACTAATCATGACTAAAATCTTCTTAAGATTGCCCCACTTATTCTACTAGTGGTGCACACATCTCTGAGTGCTCTGGACATTGCACTCATTGGCTCTGCTGGCATTAAATCACTTAATATGTCAATGCTCGATGTTATATCTTCATACATTTAATGCCAAACGTAATAAAATTGATGTCCTAGAACCCAATGTCTCTCAACTCCCGACACTTACTAAGCCTCATGTGTGGGACGTATCGTAAGTAAAATCCAAACAAATAATCCTTCCAATAAACTATCTCGTGCTCTGTTAGTTTTCAAGATTCATTGGCTTGAGACACAGTATTGGGGAACCCCAAGACAAAGTAACCCTATGGACAAAACCCTGCCCCAAAATCTATAAAATTGGAACTTTCAACTCCTGCATATCTAAAGGATTCATATAATATGGCGCTCGCACTATCGCTTAGTCTCTGATGCTAAGTCAGTAACATACTTAATCTCCCAACTCGAAGGTAGCCCCAGTATCTCTTAAATCACATCAGTAATGTCCCTAAATATGGGGATAAAATATGACGAGACAATTATACTCTCCAAAGTCTCATCCTCGATGTAAAATATAAACTCATGCTCGAGCCTCCATTAGGACAATGAAATGCCAAGAGAAACCTATCCTTCATTGGAATAGTAAGAACAATAGTCCTACTATAATAGTTCATCATCGCTCTAGCCATAACTAACCAATCCATACCCAGGATAACATCATAATCTTACATCACTAAAATGAGTAGATCTACTAAAAACATAACCTCCTAATGTCCACACCCACTCCCTGTAGATGGAACGAATGAGAGCCCCACTAACCAATGCTAAATATATGATCATTATAATATCTAGCATTGTATCCACTAAGCCCGTCTCACATGCGAATTTAGTGTAAAAAAAGAATGTGATGAACCCGTGTCATATAAAACTCACCCCATGTGTCCATTAATACAAAAACATACCCTTAATCGCTAATGGCGCTGGATGTAAAATTTGTCCAAGAACGTAATACACAGTCCCAAACTGCCCCTGTGGAGGTGGAAATGCTAGAACTACCGACGAGGATGGAAGCTGATATAACTTATACCATTACTGGGTATCCTGCTGCTGACCCTCACCCTATTTGGCCATGCACTTCGCATGTAGACATGCTCTCCACATATGAATCATATCCCTATAAAATCTCCCACTCTACCCCTACTGACCTTAACGAGGTTGTCCCTAACTCTAGGACTAAAAACCCTGGACCTATTGGCCTCTGATCTACTTACCTTAGCCCTACTAGCCTTGAGGGGTATGTTTTTGTCCCTCATGTCCCTGCCTATAATTAGCATTACCTAGCCTAAACATCCACTACACAGAAACTGTCGAGTTATCACGTTCATTTACCATGACAAGTCTAACTTGTTAAGGTAAATGACCATGACAAGTATAGGGGTGATAACTTTTGTTGGCATGGACTTGTCATAGTCTTTGATCGTGATAAGTTCATTAAACGCATCACGGTCTTTGACCTTGAGTTTTTTTTATCACGATCAAAAGATCGTGACAAGTCGGTGACAAAAAAAATCATCACGATCAAAGACCGTGACAAGTTTTTTTGTCACGGTTTTTTACCATGACAATTCGAGGCACAATTTAAAAAAAACTGTTGGGCAGTATGGCCACCGCCACTGCCCAACAGTATATTTATACCAGTTATAACAAAATTGTACCTGTCCAAACATCATATATCCATATAAAATACAAATAATATACGAAATCATGGCATATATAATCCACATCCAAATAAAATAAAAATGAAAACATCCATATCCAAACCAACATGTACCAAAATAAAAAAAATACATATATAATCCAATATCCAAACAAAAAAGATAGAAATAATGCCAATCTTCAGCAGGTCGAAGGAGGAAGGAAGGCCACATGACATATGAATTGAGACACCCCGCAATATGATGAACGCCGCATTGTTCGTGCAACCAAAAATGTGAGTTCCCCTTTCCCTCCACCACATGCATGACGTGCACTCTTTCCTCAATGTCTTAGAGGGGACATCCATGAATCTACATACTTGGGAGGAATCTAGGATCCCTTAACCCCCTCGCTATCAGCAACCCATAATTTATCTAGAGTAGATGCATGCTCGACCAACTGATTGTTGACATAGGCCTCTAGACGAGGGTCACGATGGGAAATGGATCATCATATGGCACCGAGTCCATGCGTATCGGATGAAGTAGTGGAATCGGCGTCCTCTTCCTCATCCTCGTCTACCTCTACCACATTATCCTTTCCATTGACCTTGCCCTTGACCAACCTATGCTTCATGAAGGCATACATATCTCGGACCGTCGCCTCTAACCTTAATAGCTTATCATCATAGGAGTCCACCTTATGTGCCAACCTGGTGTTGCTCGTCTCCATGTCGATGGTCCTATACTTCCCCACCCACGAGCTCACCCACTTGTCCTCCCAATGCAATCCGGCCCGAGCACTTGGTTGAGTGCATCCGTAGCCAAAGATGCTTTGTTGGCATCAGACTGTGACTCATGAACTTCCTTCAGCTTTGCCAGACAAAACAAAAAGTAAACGATTAATTAATTAGGTAAATAAAAAAACTTTAACATAATTAAAAAAAATTAGACATTTATAGATTACAATGGTGGTTGCGACGCTCGGGGAAACCTCATTGTCCTTGCCCTTCTTTATTCGAATTTCCACATACGCATCGACCCTATGTGGCCTACCCCCAGGGCCACTCCCCGTTTCCTGAAATAAAATAATACAGAACTTGTAAGTAATGCAAAGTAATGCTAAAATAGAATAACTAAAATTAAAGAAAAATAAAAACTTACCATTTTGTGCTCCACTTCGGCGTAAGATGTCCGCTCGGAGTAGTGAACATCCACCTTTTTTTCCCGGTTGTTCCTCCCCGATTGGCGAGATTCCAATTGTCTCACGCTGGTCTCATTGTCGATAAAATTTTGCCATTGTGCCAATGAGATCGTCTCCTGGGCCGGGGGGGTCACGGAGTCTCATAATCGACTCCCGGGTCTTCCCAATGTATCGTGCTCGCAAAATTTTCTTACACGTCTTATATTGATCCCTAAATTTCTCCAACCTGGGATTGCGGAGATATGCGTGTATGCCAAATTTTTCTTGTCAAAAAAATAAAACCATCATGTAAGTAAGTTTTATAATTATAAATATAAATATAAATGGCCTCATTTTGTTCATTTTTTTCAAGACTTTTAGCGAAAACGAATTCCCAATATCTGAACCAAAAGTTCTCATTTTTGTGTTCTAAAAAAATACTTTTTTTTCCAAATCAATCATCACTTATATGATTTTTTGAGTTTGTTCAAACCCAAGTTCCATAGTTACAATACCAAACCTTTGTAGAGTTATACCATATTGTATATTAGTGGAGTCGAGACCTTACAGACGAAAAAGAAACGATCGTGCATCCTGAGGCTGATTAGTGAATACCATTTCTTGTGGATGGTGATGGACTATGTCCTAACTATTGAAGAACTGAATATTTTGCATTATAAATAATGGATCTCCAAGTAGTCTGTAATTCATCGAGTACGTCAATTTCTTAAATAGTGTTGAAATCTAGGTTTTGTCTATAAGTGATTTTTTCTCAATCTTCTTCGTGTGTTTCTTTGGTTTGTTTATTTGTGTGGGTTAGCATAAATAGTTTGGATATTGTATTTCATGCACACCTAATTGCTAATCAAGATAAAATTTGGTTAAATTTTAATTTGTGTGTAAGTAACCTAGTATACGAACCATCCTCAAATATCGCTTGATCACATGCTATTAATGGGGATCATTCGATTGAGTCCCCATTTGTTTCATTAGTTTCAATAGTTTCAAGGCATGCGACGAAGTTGGGGCATTCAATCAGTTATCCTTACAAGTTGATGATATATTTCCATTCCTCAACTAGACCGACCGATGGACTATTACCTTACGAGCAAGTTCATTGCTCGAAATCGATAAGTGTTTGCTATAACGCTTGTCTGGGTTTATTTCATTAGTCTTTAATCTTCAACTAGTGCTATTATTATTTCTTTTTTTCTTAATAGGTTTCTTATGTGGGAACAAATGAAGTTTTATTACCTCAAGTGTTGGTTCTCCTATTGTTCCTCCTCGTGCTCCATTTTGGAAGGAGATGAATTTTATGTTACCGTCTTCCTTCCTTAATTTTATCACTAGAGGTACGTATCTTTTGATAACCTTTTTATATCCCCATGCTCAAAAGGGAGCTAGTGTAAAATATCATAAATTGAATTTATAGTTTTTTATGAAGCATTGAACCATGTTCCCCTAAACTATTCAGAGTTCTTCTATAAGCACTTGTGCTACTGTTCGTGGAACTAACATTTCTCAGGTGTTTAAAAGATCCATTTTTCTCAAGATAAAAAAAGAACAAATTTGAACTTTATGTTCATTTTTTCTTCCATTAATAGATGTATGTTGTGAACCAAGCCTCTTGGCTGAGTGGTATAAGGCTTCCACGAACCGCGAATGGGGATTAGTCAAGGTGCACGCAAGCTATCCCGGACACCGCATGGTATGCTACAAAAAAAAAGATAGATGTATGTTGTACCATCAACATCTCCTAGTGGCCCAATTGCTTCTTTGGGGATGAGAGTTTCATCTTTCCAGCACCCATCTAGTACAGAAACTTGCTCAGGTGAGGTAATTTTATTTTAAACTTTTGCTTTCTTTTGGTAATTTTCTACTTTTGACTACTCGTGACATTATTTGTGACTTTCACTTTTAAGGACCCGCGACGAGTGCCCTGCTTACCTCTTGAGGGATTATTTTACCCACTGGAGCAAGGGAAGAAGTTTGGTGTCTCTAAGACATCAAATTGTTGATGTCTTAGAGATGTGATTGGTCAATCCCACTGGTGCAGACCCATTTTCATAGGAAATGTGGATCCACATCAGCACTATTGACCAATCACATCTCTAAGACATCGTCTTAGAGACATCAAAATTTTTTCCCTGGAGTGATTAATCCAAATTTTCCCTTCTCATACAGAATATATGTCCTAAGGGTTTGTTTACCAATGGATAACAAGCCTTAAGTTCACTCCATTTGCACTCAACCCATTCTGGGGCGGCTTCGAGTGGACCCACATTACCTCTTACTCATTTTAAAGCTAGTAACCTACTTTTAATGCCTTATCATGAGGTTTACCCTACAAAAGGTCTTTATATAAATCATTAACTAGAACTAACATTTGACACATTTTATTTCTTTTGTTGGAAGGTTGGTGCGAGTGATCCTTCCTTTCGTGTCAGTTTGTCTGTTGGGTTTTAGAAGAACGCTATGATCGACTTCAGCCTTTCCCCTTTATTTTATCATTCTTTTGAACTTATCTTATGGCTTAACTTCCTATTTTCTTATTTATTTTCAGACTGAGACTTTAGTTAGCTTGGACATGTCTGGTTTTGGGGAAATTCATATACGTGGCCTCATTTTCTTACACCTCTACTTGAATTTAATTAATTTGTCTCACGAGACTAAACATTTAATTACTTTCTGTAATACCCCGTACTTTTGGCTATAATTATTTTTGGGATTAATTAATTAAATGCGTATTAATTGGAAATTAATCCGGGTTATAAATATTAATGAGATCCGAATTGGTATTTGATTATGTGCATATATGATTATATATGTATCTGGTACTATAAAATTTGTCGTGAGATTTATATACGGCATTTTAGAAATTTTGTTGACGCGTGGGACCGCCGCGTCACGGTATAATATATTGATGATAAAAGTGAATTTAAAATCTATAATCCGTATGGTCGTTTTGAGTGCGTCAATGCGTCCGGAAGGGTCGAGATAGTCAGAAAACACTAGCCGGTGGTATAGTTTGGGTCCCGGGGTATTTTTAGGCCATACCAGTAACTTAAAGGGTATTTTAGTAATTTGGTATTTTGGGGTAATTAAAAGTGACGAAAATTGAGAGTTGTAATCTGATAAGGAATTGACCCAACCAACCCTTTATTAACCCCATAAGCTACGTAGGTTATCATTTAGTCTTCCAACTCTCCCACAGCAAACCCTAGCCACCATAGCCTTTTGGAGAAGAAAGCTTGGAGAAGGAGAGAGAGAGAGGAATTCTGCAGAGATTGTTCACCAAATCAACACCAAATCCGAAATCAAACCAAGGCAAGTGATTTATTCCATTTAAATTTCAGAATGCTTCTTCCATGTTAGATTATTCATAAATTTTGTATGTTCTTGGAAGATAATGAAAAACCCATAAGATTGGAGTTATTAGTTTAAATTTTGGGATATAGGTTGCATGTAGAATGTTACTGGACGATTATATTAAGAGAAATACTGCCTTTTGTGATATCAAATACGGATTTAAGATGAAGTTATGAATGTTGTTGAGATAAAATCTGGAAACTAGGTTTTTGATGAAGATTGATCCATATGTAGCCTTTAGTTGTTGAATTATTGGTTTGTGGACGTTAGTAATATTGTATGATGGTTATGAGACATTACTATAACGTTATATTAGAGAATCATGCCTTAAAAATAAGTTTTGGGACGTTTTCAAATCTGCAAAACGAAGCAGTCCGTAGCCATACCTGTTCGATCGATCGATCGACATTCATCAGTCGATCGATCGACTAGATCGATCGATTGATATTCATAGGTCGATCGATCGACCTTCCCAGAATGAGTAAAATTTTCCTTAATTTGATTTTATTGGTGGAAACCCTCGGAGAATATGTTTGGAGAACTTATGAATACCCTCACCCTTAAGGAAGACCAGTAGGTGTGATTATTATAGTGGACTTTAATTAGAATGCAATTCGAGGAATTATTCTAGATTATTGAAATTCGTTATGTGAGATAATAATTGGGTTAATAGTACCAATTGGAATAAGTTGATGAAATAAGGTTTAGGGCAGAAGTAAAGACCTTAGGTATAAAGATGTTATATTTGAGAATAATCGGAACCTAATAATCTATTATAGATAGGTTTTAAGGATAAGGGATTACGACGTGAGACGTGTCGACCATTTAAATTATATATTATCGGGATACTTGAAATATATGGATTTGGAATAATGGTATAATGATGTAGAGTATGACTTTATTAATATTGAGATATCTAAGATGTGTGAATGCTTAGCATAAAATCTTGTGTGTATGACATACCTACCATACTTGCTATCACGGGAGGTTACGTTCGCTTAGGACCCTATAATCCTTGTGTGCCTACGGGGGGGATATAGACTGGTACCTTGATGAACATAGGTCATAGAAGGACTTATTGTGATATTAATAAGTCTGCATGATCATGGGAGCGTAGGTATGTGCGTGACCCATGTGATGGTGACTGTGTTCGCCTCCACTATTTGTGATTTGTGTTATCTGAACTATTCCTGAGAGATTCGGAATATGTGATCCTTATGTACGTGATGTACCGGGATGGATAGCAGAGTATGTGTGCACTACAGCTTAGTTGCGGGGTGCTTGTATTGTATATTTATGATGTGAATAATATACATTTAATTAATGAGAATCATCATGTTAATGTTGTAATTATATTACGGTATTGTTTCGAGAAATATAACGAGCTAATTGACAGTTATAAATATTGCACATTGAGTATCTGAGTTGACGTTAAACCCCTATTTAATTACGAGCATTATTAGGTAAATGGAACCAAGTATTATTGGCAGGACCTTTGGCAGTCTAGCTAGATATGTTGTCACTTAGCTAGTAGTATGGGTAGTTATAGATGGGTACTTGCGTTAGGAGTTCACAGTTAGACGAGAGGTGAGAATATAATGTGAGTGCACGTCCTAACATGTACTTTGCATTTAATGTTTTAAATGTTTTTAAAGCACTTGCAGGTTTTTAGAATATAACTCCACATTCGGGCTCTGACCCGTTTGCTTTTCAAATCTATTTTTCTTGTAAAACCATTTTAGATGCCCAGCCACAAGGACACCAAGCATAGGATTCTCATTCAGAAGACGAGTTGTAGCTGTTTGTGGAAGCTACAGGGACTTGCATTTAGACGCCTCTCTCATTTGGATTCCAGTCTCAGCATCTATCAGTTGTAGGGCATGTTGCCCAATTCTATTAGACATTTTGACATTTCAGTTTTCAGACTCTAGCATGTATTTCTCAGTATTCAGTTTTAGTTATTTATTTCAGTTTACTTATCAGTTGTGGGATTTGTATTGAGGAGTTTTTCCTCCAGAGTTTATTTACATGTTGTGATGGTTATTCGTTTTACTTCAGTATGGTTTATGGTGTTATTTAGTTATTCATTACTCTTGTTGCATGTTAATCAGATTTAATAAAATTTGGCACTTGCTTTTTAAATACTAGGTGGTTAGTAATAATAAAATGTTTTCGACAGTGATGCTATTAACTGAGCCAACTTGGCATTTTGAATTAATTTTATAAAGGAGTAGCTACCCGGTATTTAATTAGTCGGGGTGTCACAGGTGGTATCAGAGCATCAGGTTCTAGTGTCCTTTAGGATCTGTACGGCTATTATGTTTCCGCTACGTTTCTTTGATATAGAGCCCTATATTTTAGGACTGTTGTATTCTTTTTGTGTATGCTTCGTTCTTCAGCTATTTTAAGTTTATAAACCGTGAACTTATAAACTTTGTTCATATTTCAGATGCCTCCACGACGTGCACGACGAGTTCCCAGGAATGCAACGCCCGAACCCCAGCCCGCTCCAGTTTAGGGCATGTTGAACGCCGCTGAGGTTGCAGCTATAGTAGCTCAAGCGGTAAATGCCGCGATTGCCGTTATTCAGCAGGCACCACCACCGGCGCCGGTTGTCGCGCCAGTACAGGTTAATGCATTCCCGTCTGCTTGGGAGCGTGTACGTGACTCTTTTCAGAAAGCGCATCCGCCAGAGTTTGCAGGAAGCTCAGATATGGTTGTCTCGAGCCAATGGAGGAAGGACATGCAGAGGCATTTGAGGATGCATGAGTGCACTGATGTTCAGAAACAGGTGCTAGCTACTTTCAAGCTAGTGGGATCTGCGCTACAGTGGTGGGAGTCTATTACCACCGCGGAGGAGAGGGATACCCTCACGATTCAGGAGTTCTGGGTGCGGTTCGACCACAAATACTTTCCGTCCGCAGTTCATACAGAGATGAGGAGGAAGCTGATGAGTTTGAGGCAGGAGGGCAAGACAGTGGCCGAGTATGAGGCCGAGTTTACTAACCTGTTGAATATCGTTCCAGATGAGATTCCAACGGAGAAGAAGAAGATTGAGAAGTTCACTGATGGGTTGAATTGTAGGATCCGTCAGCATCTGCTTGGGAACCTATTGTTGGCCACGTATTCTGATGTGGTTAACGCTGCATTACTACACTGCCAGGACCACCGTTTTCATATGGCCGAGGGCAAGCGGTCGGGAGAGTCTAGCCATCAGGGCAGGACTGGAGGACATGGTGCCAGCGGGGCACAATCTGGTCAGAGGCAGAGGCAGAGTGAGCAGGGCTCCCAGCAGGGGGACAATAAGAGGTTCCGGTCAGGGAACTACCAGCAGGGACAGGGAGAATTCCGTCAGGGCCATCAGGGTCCAAACGGCCATCAGGGCCAGCAGGGGCAGAATGGGCAGCAGTTCCATCAGGGCCAGCAGGGCCAAGGGAGGAATGGTAACGGCCACCAGGGCCGGGGTCAGCAAGGGCAGAGAGGAGGGAACTTCCCAGGGAAGTGCTTTACTTGTGGCAAGACTGGCCATAAGAAGCAGGATTGTCCTGATAGGGGCAGGGCCCCACAGCAGCAGCAGCAGGGTGCTCGCCAGGAGCCACAGAGACCTATGTTTCCTGCCGCTCTTCCTGCACCGCCACAGATGGCAGCATTTCCACCCATTCCAGCAGTCCCAGCTCAGCAGGGGCAGCTATAGTATGGACGTGTCTACAACGTTCACCAGGCTGCAGATCCACAGGCACCGCCCGCGATCGAGGATACGTTTCCTATCCATGGCACTATGGGTCTGGTGTTATTTGATACGGGTGCTACACATTGTTTTATAGCTACACACTTCGCGAAAGCTTTAGGATTGTTAGCTACGGCAGAGAGCACAGTGACGTGTGTCGACTCACCATTAGGGAGTGGGTCACTTATATTCTTTATATGCCGGGGAGTCGGGGTAGAGGTTGGTGGTTTGGTATTACCTGCGGACATGTTAGTGTTAGACATGCATGTTCACGATGTGATCATTGGTATGGATTGGCTCGTAGCATATAGGGCCATGATTGATTGCTTCAGCGGAAGCATTGTTTTTGCCATTCCGGGGCAGGAGATGTTTATAGTGGCGATGCCTCACCCAGAGGGAGGATCGACCGCTCATCTGTATTACATAGAGGAGGATACCTCTAAGGAGGTTGTGATTCCTTTGGATTCGATCCCGGTTGTCAGGGAGTATTCAGATGTGTTTCAGGAGATACCAGGCTTACCACCCAGTCGAGAGATAGACTTCGTTATAGACTTGCTACCGGGTACGAGACCTATAGCACGTGCACCGTACCGTATGGCTCCGGCTGAAATGCGAGAGTTACGGGATCAGATAGAGCAGCTGTTAGGGCAGGGCTTTATTCGTAGGAGTACCTCACCTTGGGGCGCTCCAGTTTTGTTTGTGAAGAAGAGGGATGGTTCACTTAGATTGTGCGTGGACTACCGAGAGTTGAATAAGGTCACGATACGGAATAAGTATCCGTTGCCTCGAATCGATGACTTATTCGACCAGTTGAGAGGAGCTTCTTTCTTCTCGAAGATTGATTTGAGATCGGGATACCATCAGTTGCGTATCAGGGAGGAGGATGTCTCGAAGACTGCGTTCTTGTCGAGATATGGTTCTTACGAGTTTCGGGTTATGCCTTTCGGCTTGACCAACGCTTCAGTGTTTATGGACTTGATGAACAGAGTGTTCAGAGATTTCCTCGATCAGTTTGTCATTGTCTTCATTGATGACATTCTGGTCTACTCTCAGACAGAGGAGGAGCACGCCGAACATTTGAGGCAGGTTTTGCAGACACTTCGTCAGAACGAGCTGTATGCAAAATATGAGAAGTACGGGTTTTGGCTGAAGGAGGTCCAGTTCTTGGGTCACATTATTTCCGACCAGGGAATATCAGTTGATCCAGGGAAGGTGTCAGCGGTGAGGGAGTGGGGAAAACCCACGACACCAACGGAGATTCGTAGTTTCTTGGGTCTAGCAGGATACTACAGGAGATTTATTCGGGGATTCTCAGAGATAGCAGGTCCTTTGACACATCTTACTCGTAAGGGTGTGCCCTACGTCTGGAGTGATGCCTGTCAGTTGGCATTCGATGAACTGAAGGACAAATTGACCTCAGCACCTGTGTTAGCATTGCCGAGATCGGGAGTTGAGTATTTGGTTTACACCGATGCATCTTTGCAAGGACTGGGAGGTGTATTGCAGCAGGAGAGACAGGCCATAGCTTATGCTTCCCGTAAACTAAAGCCTCATGAGAAGAATTACCCCACGCATGATTTGGAGTTGGCAGCAGTGGTATTTGCCTTACGGATTTGGAGGCACTATCTTTTGGGGGAGAAGTTTCAGCTGTTCACGGACCACAAGTCACTACAGTATCTGTTCACGCAGAAGGAATTGAATATGCGGCTGCGTAGGTGGCTTGAGTTTGTGAAGGACTACCAGTTTGACATCCAGTACCACCCGGGTAAGGCTAACGTGGTAGCAGACGCGTTGAGCCGTAGGCCAGCAGATGAGGTGGCAGAGGTGTGGAAAGCTAAGTGGAAGGAATTGGAACACCAGGATGCAGTGGCCCGATCTTTCATGTCTGTGATGACCGTTACACCGCAAATTGTCACGAAGGTAGTACGGGCACAGGCCGATGATTCGTTCTGTCAGGAGCAGATAGTTCGATTACTTGCAGAGGGAGCCGAGTCCTATACCGTTAGCTCAGACGGGGGATTGCGCTTCAATGGGAGATTGGTAGTTCCGGAAGGGGAAGAATTGCGGCACGATGTTATGGCTAAGTCGCACGGCTCACGGTTCGCGGTACATCCCGGAGGGGACAAAATGTACCAAGACATGAGGTTGCAATATTGGTGGAGCGGTATGAAGAGAGATATCGCTGAGTTTGTCTCGAAATGCGCCACTTGTCAGCTTGTAATAGTGGATCATCAGAGACCAGCAGGATTGCTACAGCCGTTGGAGGTTCCGGTGTGGATGTGGGAGAGCATATCCATGGATTTTGTCACGGGGTTGCCTACGTCGCAGAGGGGTCACGACTCCGTTTGGGTAATTATGGACAGGTTGTCCAAGGTCGCTCACTTCTTACCCGTAAGGACTGACTACACTACGGGACAGTATGCCCAGCTCTTCATTTCAGAAATTGTGAGACTTCACGGTGTGCCCCTGAATATCGTGTCTGACAGAGACAAGATATTTGTTTCGAGGTTTTGGGAGAGTTTTCAGGAGGCCATGGGCACGGAATTGCGGTTGAGTACGACTTATCATCCGCAGATCGATGGGCAGACAGAGCGCACCAACCAGATGTTGGAAGACATGCTACGCATGTGCATTATTGACTTCGGGGGTGGATGGGAGCAGTACCTTCCACTGGTGGAGTTTGCTTACAACAACTCCTATCAGTTCACGATTGGCATGGCTCCATTCGAGGCATTGTACGGTAGGCCTTGTCGTTCCCCAGCATGTTGGTTGGAGGTGGGGGACAACAAACTACTTGGGCCGGAAGTGATTCAGGATACTTCGGCAAGGATTGAGTTGATTCGGAGTCGCATTCGGGTAGCTCAAGACAGGCAGAAAAGTTATGCTGATGCGAAGAGGTTTTTCAGAGAGTTCCAAGTGGGGGACCAGGTTTTGCTCAGGGTTTCTCCGATGAAGGGGATTATGCGATTCGGGAAGAAGGGGAATTTGGCACCGAGGTATGTGGGGCCGTTTCCTATTATTGAGCGGATCGGACCGGTTGCGTATAGACTGGGACTACCGGAGCACTTGCATCGGATTCACGACGTGTTCCATATTTCCTCACTGAGGAAATACCTTAGAGATAATTTGGCTCATTCTCACATTGCTGTGGAGGACATTGATCTCCAGCCGGATAGCTCCTACGAGGAGGGGCCAATTGCTATTTTGGACCGAAGCGAGAGGAAACTGCGGTCAAAGATAGTCCCGTTAGTGCGTGTTCAGTGGCGACATCACAATGTCGAGGAGTCCACATGGGAGCACGAGGATGAGATGCGCGAGCGTTATCCAGAACTGTTTTTAGCAGGTACTTTCTAGTTTCGAATTTCGGGACGAAATTCAGTTATTAGGGGGGAAGTATGTAATACCCCGTACTTTTGGCTATAATTATTTTTGGGATTAATTAATTAAATGCGTATTAATTGGAAATTAATCCGGGTTATAAATACTAATGAGATGCGAATTGGTATTTGATTATGTGCATATATGATTATATATGTATCTGGTACTATAAAATTTGTCGTGAGATTTATATACGGCATTTTAGAAATTTTGTTGACGCGTGGGACCGTCGCGTCACGGTATAATATATTGATGATAAAAGTGAATTTAAAATCTATAATCCGTATGGTCGTTTTGAGTGCGTCAACGCGTCCGAAAGGGTCGAGATAGTCAGAAAACACTAGCCGGGGGTATAGTTTGGGTCCCGGGGTATTTTTAGGCCATACCGGTAACTTAAAGGGTATTTTAGTAATTTGGTATTTTTGGGTAATTAAAAGTGACGAAAATTGAGAGTTGTAATCTGATAAGGAATTGACCCAACCAACCCTTTATTAACCCCATAAGCTACGTAGGTTATAATTTAGTCTTCCAACTCTCCCACAGCAAACCCTAGCCACCATAGCCTTTTGGAGAAGAAAGCTTGGAGAAGGAGAGAGAGAGAGGAATTCTGCAGAGATTCTTCACCAAATCAACACCAAATCCGAAATCAAACCAAGGCAAGTGATTTATTCCATTTAAATTTCAGAATGCTTCTTCCATGTTAGATTATTCATAAATTTTGTATGTTCTTGGAAGATAATGAAAAACCCATAAGATTGGAGTTATTAGTTTAAATTTTGGGATATAGGTTGCATGTAGAATGTTACTGGACGATTATATTAAGAGAAATAATGCCTTTTGTGATATCAAATACGGATTTAAGATGAAGTTATGAATGTTGTTGAGATAAAATCTGAAAACTAGGTTTTTGATGAAGATTGATCCATATGTAGCCTTTAGTTGTTGAATTATTGGTTTGTGGACGTTAGTAATATTGTATGATGGTTATGAGACATTACTATAACGTTATATTAGAGAATCATGCCTTAAAAATAAGTTTTGGGACGTTTTCAAATCTGCAAAACGAAGCAGTCCGTAGCCATACCTGTTCGATCGATCGATCGACATTCATCAGTCGATCGATCGACTAGATCGATCGATCGACATTCATCAGTCGATCGATCGACCTTCCCAGAATGAGTAAAATTTTCCTTAATTTGATTTTATTGGTGGAAACCCTCGGAGAATATGTTTGGAGAACTTATGAATACCCTCACCCTTAAGGAAGACCAGTAGGTGTGATTATTATAGTGGACTTTAATTAGAATGCAATTCGAGGAATTATTCTAGATTATTGAAATTCGTTATGTGAGATAATAATTGGGTTAATAGTACCAATTGGAATAAGTTGATGAAATAAGGTTTAGGGCAGAAGTAAAGACCTTAGGTATAAAGATGTTATATTTGAGAATAATCGGAACCTAATAATCTATTGTAGATAGGTTTTAAGGATAAGGGATTACGACGTGAGACGTGTCGACCATTTAAATTATATATTATCGGGATACTTGAAATATATGGATTTGGAATAATGGTATAATGATGTAGAGTATGACTTTATTAATATTGAGATATCTAAGATGTGTGAATGCTTAGCATAAAATCTTGTGTGTATGACATACCTACCATACTTGCTATCACGGGAGGTTACGTTCGCTTAGGACCCTATAATCCTTGTGTGCCTACGGGGGGATATAGACTGGTACCTTGATGAACATAGGTCATAGAAGGACTTATTGTGATATTAATAAGTCTGCATGATCATGGGAGCGTAGGTATGTGCGTGACCCATGTGATGGTGACTGTGTTCGCCTCCACTATTTGTGATTTGTGTTATCTGAACTATTCCTGAGAGATTCGGAATATGTGATCCTTATGTACGTGATGTACCGGGATGGATAGCAGAGTATGTGTGCACTACAGCTTAGTTGCGGGGTGCTTGTATTGTATATTTATGATGTGAATAATATACATTTAATTAATGAGAATCATCATGTTAATGTTGTAATTATATTACGGTATTGTTTCGAGAAATATAACGAGCTAATTGACAGTTATAAATATTGCACATTGAGTATCTGAGTTGACGTTAAACCCCTATTTAATTACGAGCATTATTAGGTAAATGGAACCAAGTATTATTGGCAGGACCTTTGGCAGTCTAGCTAGATATGTTGTCACTTAGCTAGTAGTATGGGTAGTTATAGATGGGTACTTGCGTTAGGAGTTCACAGTTAGACGAGAGGTGAGAATATAATGTGAGTGCACGTCCTAACATGTACTTTGCATTTAATGTTTTAAATGTTTTTAAATCACTTGCAGGTTTTTAGAATATAACTCCACATTCGGGCTCTGACCCGTTTGCTTTTCAAATCTATTTTTCTTGTAAAACCATTTTAGGTGCCCAGCCACAAGGACACCAAGCATAGGATTCTCATTCAGAAGACGAGCTGTAGCTGTTTGTGGAAGCTACAGGGACTTGCATTTAGACGCCTCTCTCATTTGGATTCCAGTCTCAGCATCTATCAGTTGTAGGGCATGTTGCCCAATTCTATTAGACATTTTGACATTTCAGTTTTCAGACTCTAGCATGTATTGCTCAGTATTCAGTTTTAGTTATTTATTTCAGTTTACTTATCAGTTGTGGGATTTGTATTGAGGAGTTTTTCCTCCAGAGTTTATTTACATGTTGTGATGGTTATTCGTTTTACTTCAGTATGGTGTATGGTGTTATTTAGTTATTCATTACTCTTGTTGCATGTTAATCAGATTTAATAAAATTTGGCACTTGCTTTTTAAATACTAGGTGGTTAGTAATAATAAATGTTTTCGACAGTGATGCTATTAACTGAGCCAACTTGGCATTTTGAATTAATTTTATAAAGGAGTAGCTACCCGGTATTTAATTAGTCGGGGTGTCACACTTTCAAGTCTCCTCACAAACTATATTCAAGTGCTCCTATGCTAGAGAAGCTACAGGTATTTATACTTTTATACCTCTTTATTTTTTTTATTTTTTTTTTGCCTATACAATTTCTTGAGCAGTCACGCCTCATGTTTCCTTACATTCAAGTGAGTATTGCGGGTGATCCTACGGATGTGGAGCCTCAGGTATTAAACTAGCATACCTTCGTATTTATTTATGTTTTTCTTTAAAAATGTTTGAGTAATTGCTCAACTTGTTTCTTTGTTTTACTGTAAGTACTACAAGTGCTCCTATGGTTGTGGAGTCTCAGGTACTATACTGGCATACCTTTGTATTCATTTCTTTTACTTTGCAAATGTTTGAGTAGCCCCTTATCATGGTTTTGTCTTTTTAGTTAACTAATACATGAGACCCTATCGTTGGGGAGCCTCAAGTATTGTATTGGCATACCTTTGCATTTATTTTCTTTTACTTTGAAAATAATTGAATTCTCTTCTCAAACAGTTTTTTTGATTTTAAGTTGATACTACGAGTGCGCCCACGTATGTGGAGCCTCGGGTATTAAGATCAAACACCTTTTATTTATTTTCTTACACTTTGAAATTAAGTCAATACTATTTTTAACCTATTTCTTTTTTTTATGTTAAGACTATGAGTGCTCCCATGTCTGTGGAGCCACAAATTGGACAAAGAGATTAACACATGATCTCAAGTAGATTTTTAACTCCCATTGACATGCGAGTGAGTTTCCTTTCTTAATTATCATAGATCCTTTTAATTTTTTACTTCGTGTGTTTATCCCTTTCATATTTTGTTCTCGAGATCAGGAAAATGAGGAAGAAGAAGCTGGTGATGAGGATGCATAATAATCTGAACCACTCACTCCAATGTGGTTAAGGATGAGCAAACTAGCGAGGACATTGTTGTTAACTCTAAATCCAGCTCTTTGGATACTTAATTTGACAATGTAGAAATGGATGCTCTTGACGTTTATAGAGAGGACATACGGTGCGAGCGACATTTGGATAGGTTTCTTACGAAAAAAATGAGTTATCCTAGATCTGATCTTCGAGCATCATCCCAATTTTTTTTATGAGAGAATCAATTTATAATATGGAAGAAATTTCTATTAACAATTTGAAGACACACACTAGTAACACTCATCAGTTTACTTTAATTTCCCCAAGCTAGATCACTCATTTGTGTGCTCTTATATTCTTGGCTACTATCAAGGACCTAACGATCTGCTACCATTTTAAATTGGATTGGATGGATGCTATTTTTCGTAACCTCATCCATCCTACTATGGGGAGGTTGATGAAAGATCAGTCTTTTGACAATGTTAGAGATGAGCAATCTCGTCGGTGAGCAGATGCATTTAGAGAGCAGAACAATTCTCTTGAAACTCAGTTGAGCATAGCTTTATCTGACGAGGAAGAAGGTGGTTCTCATCTTGCTAAGATTGAAGAAGGCATGAAGTGAGAAGTATGTGCTTCTTAGGAGGGTTTCTATAGGAAATATAACCTCACTTTTCTTGTCATATTGAATTAGCCTTATGTATCTCGTTACTCGCATATTTATGTGAAGATTTGTAACACCCTTGCCTATCTTTCGAGAATGTTATTTTTGTGAAAGCAAATGTCAAATGTAATTTATCTTGTGTTTGTACTTTTCACTTCTTCTTTCATTGCCTTTAAGAAAATGATATGGGTCCGAAATAAGTTGTGCATTTATTTTGCACTAGGCATTTATTATTATATTGTTTTTCCCTTAAACCTTGGGACTTCTCGCTTGCTAAACCTTTTTGTGAGACATTTGCGTGTAATCATATGTTAATTAGTTCAAAGAATTTTTCGTTGTTCTATGGGAACTCACTGTTATGTTCACTATATATATATATATATATATATATATATATATATATATATATTGGTTTTAAGCTTGTGCCATTATAACCGTGCAAGTGTACCCCTTCAAATTATTGTGAGTACAGATAGACATGAAAGTTTTATACTTTTGTGCTAACTATACTTTTTTGTTGGTATTTAATCTTGAAAATACATCCCCTCGCAATTTTGCAAGAAACAATATGGACATTTTATTTCCTTATATTGCGGAAATTTCGTGCAACATTGGTCATTATATTTTGTCACGAGGACTTTAAATTGAAAGTATATCCCCCCAAAATATTGCAAGTGATCCTTTCTTGTCACTCAGTCTGTTGGGTTTCGGAAAAATGTTATTATTGACTTAAGCCTTTCTCCTTCCTTGAGGGCTTAGGTATATATGCTCGTCCATTTTATCATTCTTTTGAACTTATCTTATGGCTCAACTTCCTATTTTATTCTTTATTTTCATACTAAGACTTTAGTTAGCTTGGATCCGTCTGGTTCTGGGAAAATTCATATACTTGGCCTCATTTTCTTACACCTTTACTTGAATTTAATTCGTCTCAAGTTACTAAACATTTTATTACTTTTAGGGATCCTCACAGACTAGATGTAATTCCCTGCATTTTTCTCTTAATTAATTAGTGGAAAATATTCCTTAATCTAATAAGTAACGAATTTTAGAAAATTTAATCAAAATAAATATCTAATTCGAATGTGTTAAGTGGAAGCTTATTATTTGGTATACTTGTGTGTATTATTCATTTTGTGCGTGAATATATTATTTGCATATCATAAAATAAAATTTTATAATTTATGTGCGACACAATAAAAAGTAATAATTTTGGCATAAATAATTTAGAGCACGTTTTGGGACTTATATGAACTCGTTTAAGTGGTTTAAACCTTTAAAAATGGTATTGGGTCAATAACATATAGTTTGAAAGAGTTTTGGACTAATTAGAAAAGTAATTTGGGCTCATTTGGGGGTCCAAAAGTTGGACCCATAACCCAACTCCGGATTTGCACTTAATTTAGTGGTTTAGTGGGAGTAAACCACTCACCCATTATCACAAATAATAACTTAAGAAATCAACCACGGGATAGAGAAAAGAGAAACACCTAAAGGAAGGGAAAAGAAGAAGAACAAGGAGGGATCAAAGGCTTTCAACTTAATTTCTTAAGCATGGTTGAATGTTGGAAACTTAATTTCTTAAGCATCTGAGTGTAGCACCCCGCCCAAATAAATACCGGGTTTCCAGTCCCATACCAAATTAAAACAGAATATACAGTTGGCTCATTCTTAGCATCACTGTCGAAAACATTTACAACTCACCCAATACCCAATTAAGCTGGTATTAAAAACTTTCCAAATTTTAATTTCAACAAAATCCATTTTTAGTTTACAAATAACACTACACATTTTATTCTAAAACACTAATAACCGAACAGATAATGCAAAAGAATTTAAATGCAATTGGAATAAACATTCCCACATAATAAACCAATACAGTAATCCCAACAATAGATAATGTATTAAAATGACACGAATACAAGAGTATTTGACTCAGATAGAAAAGAGATAACTGAATTCCCTTGGGCGACATTCCCTAACTATACGAATACTGTGAATCAAATGAAGATAGGCGTCTAAGCAATACTCCATATCTCCATAGCTCGTCATAATCCGCGAAGGTTGGCGTCCCTGTTGCTGGACACCTGATATAAAAGGTACAATAGAAAAGAAAATATGAAAGGAAACGGGTCAGAGCCTGATGTGAAAATGATTTTAAAAATAGCAAGTATTTAATAAGTGCAATAAAGCATTTACTATGTACATGTTAGCATCCAACTCTCACTTGCTATTCTCACCTCTCAACTAGAGTGCACACGTAACGTTTCCTATTAACCTCCTAGTTAATGGTTCCTCTTCACAAATTTCCATAATATGATTTCATCCCATATCATAACCCGGTATGTCCCATACCATATGTGATATAATTATTCAGATACATTTTTCATTTATATGAATCGTTTCCCATTAACATGAATCGTTTCTCATTAATATGAATTAAGCTCTTCAATAAATATTCATTAATTTATTTCAATTATTTTCTTAAGTCACTGTTATCTACAATTATCACACAATAGATGATTTAACCACTATATACACATACATTTAATTCATTATATATATATATATATATACATATATAATACGGTACCTCGAGTCACAGCTGCGGTGCTATGCATTACTCTGTAATCATGTCCCAATATCGCGGGTCGTCAAATAGGGGACAAAAGGTTCGATAAGGATTTCTCCAAAACCACAAACATCAACACACAAATTGGAGGCGAACATAGTTCTCGTATCCATGGGTCACGTACATACCTATGTACCCATAGTCAGCGGACTTATCAACTCCCTGATAAGTCTTTCATAGACCTGTGTTCTTGAGCGACAAATCAAAGATCCCATGGATTCATTAGGATATGACGGCCCTCACGCGCAAACCTCCCGTCGATAGCAAGTAAGCTAGGTATTTCATACACATAAATCATCAATAAATCAAATAGGCATTATCATACTTACAATATAATATCAACAAGGTACTCACATTACCCTAAAATAGTTCCCATACGTAGTATTATATCTCTCAAATCCTACGTAATAAAATATTATGACTTTACTTCTTTAATTCAATTATCCCCGAGCCTCACTCATTACTCAAGGTTCAGATAGGTTTTCCTCAATAGTATATTCAGTAAGAAATCACTAATATCCTACTGGTCCATATCATCGTATCTCCCGAATTACTACGAATTAAACTCTCCCTTTAATTAGGGTTAAAAGCGATAGTTTCAAATCTCTTATAAACACATCTTCTATCACTTATAATTAAAACCTCTTGTAAACTTAAGGCTACCAAGGTGTTATATTCAATCACCACTACTGGACCTATCCTTGATCCTCATGTATATCAATTATAATCCGACAAATGAATCTAGCAACCGAAATACCTTTCAATATAATTATCGTCATTATAATCAAATTAATTTGAATCTTATCTCGGGCCTACTGATATTTTCTACGTCCCATAATATCCAATTAATAATCACCAAAGATCTACAAAAGGTTTGGGATAATAATCAACATTAAAAATAAACAACTTCAAAGATTCTGGGGAGGTCGATTGATCGATCTCCCAGGTAACAGCCCAATTTTTCTGCATTTGTTCTACTACGGGTTTAACCATTTTTTATCAATCAAACCTTCATATTAGCAATCCAACTGACTTATAATCCTTACTACATGATATATCAACATATATAAATTATTTCTAATGCTCTAAACATCCTAGAATCATCAAGAGATTGAATTAAAAGCATGTTTATATCCTCTTTTTCCAGAAAATTTTCAACATAATATCTTCAAGAACTCATCAATGGTTTTCGGAATTTCTTCAACAGATTTATGATTATTTCATGGATTATTATCTACCTACAACATGAGTTTGATTCCTATATATTTTCATATTCCAGAAATCCCTTTACAACTCCATCTTTATCTTCCAAACATGAAAAAATATCTATTTTAATAACTATTCTAACATGGACAATATACAAACTTAAATTGCAAATATAAAACACTTTCCTCTAATGAAGGTCTGGAAAGTGTTTCTCCCTTGGGGTGGTGTATCACAGGTGGTTCTCCCTTCTCCGGCCAACTTCTGATGGTGGTTGGTAGTGGTGACCTTTAGTCTTTGTTCTTCTCCTTCCCAAGTAAGCTTTTTCTCTTCCCAAGCAACCTTTCACTCTCTGTAGGAAGATGACTTCTCTATTTTGTGTAGAAGAGATGAATAACCCACGTACACTTAATCTCCAAATACTGATAATAGGTTAAAATCCTAAATCACTATTCATCCCCCCTACAAAAATGACCAAAATGCCCTTTTGGGTTGTTTTTTCATTTCCAAGTGACCGAGACTCAAAACTAACATCCAAATAGACTTTTCTGACTATTTCAAACCTTCCTAATGCAACAATGCATTCGAAATGACTATAAGGTCGATAGAAAATAACTTTCCTTTTTAATTTAACAAATTAGTCCCGACACGTCCCATACCACGCCCGTCTAAAAATTCAAATTACCGAATTAACAATTCACAGCAATATCAATAACATCACATTCATATATTACCTAAATATATTTAAGTAATATACATAATCATACATTTGAATATCCAAAATTCGGATAAAAC
Organism: Sambucus nigra; assembly: GCA_949130495.1. Lineage (NCBI taxonomy): Eukaryota > Viridiplantae > Streptophyta > Magnoliopsida > Dipsacales > Adoxaceae > Sambucus > Sambucus nigra. The sequence goes on along the minus strand of OX422223.1, from coordinate 49,351,780 downwards.
CCAAATGAATTAATTAATAAAATCTAATTAATCCATTAATTTAAAATCTAACCCATTTTAAAAGTCATTAAAATGACGGGGTATTACATTGAGTATATTAATGATGGTAACTAGGATTTTGTTTGAAAATTGGACTTAAGAATGTAAATTCCGTGTTGCTGTTAAGAGAAGTAAGAATGTTGGAAAAATCGGGGAAACCCAGAAACTGTGAAAGGCGGAGGTAGAAGACGACGCCTCGTTCGAACGACGTGGCAGGTCGTTCGAACAACATACCCTATTGTGCGAACGAGACCTTCAACCGTTCGAACGACGGGCCAGAATCTGTGACTTTTTGTCCTCTTCTACCTTACCCAATTCGGTACCTTCTCATGTTACTGTTATACCCTGTGGGTTGCATGAATACAAAATTTAGGAGGAAGTGTTGGTACACTGGGTTAATTTACTTACGGGTCTAATGAATTCACCCACACATAAATTAATAATAATTACTCTTAGTTAGGATGCTTAGTAATTATTTGTGGATAGAAATTAATAATTTATTAGACTTCAAATTATTAATAAAAGAGAAAATATTACGAATGATTAATTGAGGAATATTATTGGTAATTGTAGAGAAATTTCCTATGCATATTATAGAGATAAATACTATGTATTATTATGTATTTTTGTGGACATACCTTATTCCTGGATCATCCTATTGGCTCGGGGGTTCGCGCATTCGGGCCGCGTACTACACGTCGGCACTGGTGGGATTGATGTGTAGTCCATATAGGTACTACGTGTAGGCTCCATCTACTATAGGTAGGGTTGGCATTGACCATTCATGTATCCCCGCTAGGTATGGGCCGTATATATATGTCCAGCGTAGGGATCTCCCCCAACGTATGTGTGTTTTGTGTTGTCCATTTAGTAATAAGAGAATTCCTTCGGACTTGCCGATAGAGAACCAATAGACACCAACGGTAGATGCCCTTGTGTGTCACATATATGAAAGGACATATATTATTAATTGACCGGACTTGAAATTAAATAAATTTAATTGTCTAAGTCAAATAGACAATAATTATATATGATGTTCTTTAATGCATAATAGATGCTTATGCACTTTTTGAAAGATATATGATACTTGAATAATTGATTGTTGGTAACTTATTGTAGAAAGTACATTAAAATAATATATTACTATTGTCCTCGTTTAGAATTTGAGATATTTTCAACATTCATTGTTTGGGAATTGTTGGGGAACGAATGATATTTCGTTACATGAGGGGTGAGGTGTCACGCGTATGTGAGTCATGAAAATGGGGAATAATTAATGTGCATAGACTGTATAATTACATTCATATTTTATTCAAGTTAATTATTTCACACCTCCGGTTCTTACCCAAATATAAATGTTTTCTCCCCCCAAGTGCTCGTAGACTGGAATAGTTGGATTGTGTTGTGGCAGTCGTGCGATCTCGCTTACTCTTCAGATCCAGATTCAATTGTTTCTAGCATAGGTGCTTTTCATCTTCAGTCTTTTACTATTTGGAACTTTTGTAAGGGATTAAGCCCGATACTCTTTTATTTTATGTCGGTTGGGATTTTATCACTGTAGTTGGTTGTTATTATTATTATTATTATTATTATTATTATTATTATTATTATTATTATTATTATTATTATTATTATTATTATTATTATTATTATTATTATTATTATTATTATTATTATTGCTATGGTGGTTTGGAATATTGAACTATTGTGTATGTGCTCCTTATCTTACAAATGAAGAAATTTTGGAAAATAACTTATTTATAATTACTATGTGCTAAGGATGGTATTAATTGACAAACAAGCCCTATCTTCGGCGTATCGTGTCTAGCTAGCTTTTATGTAAGAAAACTGAGGTTGTTATAGTTGGTATTTTAGGATCTGTGTTTGCACTCATTACGTTTTGCGTTGCGACTTTTGATTTATAGAGCCTTTATTTAGGACTCATTGTATTCATGCGATTAATACTAATTCAAATCCTATTTTCTTTCAAATGGTAAACGGACGGAGGGGCAGACCCAGGAGAGTAGCCCCACCAGTTGGGGAGGAGGAGGCTCGTTAGGAGCCACCTCAGCCACCGCAACAACCACAGGCCCCATAGGTTCCGTAGGACCCATAGGCCCCACAACTAATTACTCCGACGGAGATAGCCACTATAGTGTCCCAGGCAGTGCCCAAAGCGATGGCTACTATGCTACATCATTTTTTGCCACCTCAGGCACCCCAGCATTTACCCCAGTAGGTGGCTATTCCAATGTAGGCATCGGGATACGTGTGGGACCGCGCAAGGGAGGCCTTTGTTAAAGGCCAGTCTCCAAAGTTTACAGGAGGCCTAGGGTCTGACACTCTGATTGCTAGTCATTTGAAGAAAGATATCGAGAGGCATTTAAGGATGATGCACTGCTTGCTTGTTCAGAAGCAGATGTTGGCATCCTTTAGGTTGGTGGGGGCTGCCCTTCAGTGGTGGGAGGAAGTGACGACGGTTGAGGAGAGGGACAACCTCATGATAGACCAATTCTGGGAAAGGTTTGAGGGGAAATACTTTCCCCTAGCTATGGAGTTTGAGATGGGGACTAGGTTTATGAATCTAAAGAAGGATGGACGTACAGTTGTAGAATACGAGGAGTAGCTCACCGCTCTCTCATATTTTGCAAAGTATGATGTTCGGACAAAGAAATTGGGGATGAACCATTTTATCAAGGGGTCAACTTGGCATATTAGGAAGGCTCTTTTAGGAAATCTAGCTTTCCTAAGGAACAACCAAATGGTTAATGTTGCACTTCTTCATTGTCAGGATTATAGGGCATTACTGAAAGGCAAAGAGGAAAAATTCCATAGGGAGAGTCTTATAGCCAGCAGGCCAAGGCGAGTGGGAGCAGTGGGTCTGGGGCCAAGAAGCATAGGGGCACCCCACCCACTGATTAGAGTAAGAAATTCAGAGGTGTAGATGACAGGAAGAGGTAGGGCCAATAGGGCCAACAGTATAGAGACCATCAGGGCCAACCGTATCGGGGCCATCAGGGCTGACGGACTGATAAGGGTCCATTGTGGCGAGAGGGGAGACACCTCGAGGAGTTGCACAAGAGGGGACTAGGCAGCCCAGGGATAAGGAGGCTAGATAGGACAGTAGGAGCCGCAGGGATATCACCCACCATTTTAAGCCTAGGGAACTGTAACACCATCCTCTCTAGCACTCGCCGTCCCACATCAGGGGCAATAGCCATTGCAATACGGTTGGGGCTACCATGTTGCAGCAGCAGATGGACTCGCACCTCCAGAGGCGGTTGAGGGTTTGTTTCCCATCTTTGGTCATGTTGGCGGTGAACTTTTTGACACGGGTGCATTGCACTATTTTTTTTTTGCAGGGGATTCGGGTATGATAGACTTTACTTCGGATTTAGTTTTGCATATAGACTCACTAGTGGGTAGGGGCACCAGTACAATCAGTGTGTCATGGGATTGGCATTGAGATAGGCCGACATACTTTTGTTATGAACTTACTAGTACTGGATATGCATGAGTATGACATCATTTTAGGGATGGACTAGTTAGCCACTTATAGGGCATGTGTATATTTCTTCGGGAGGTTCATCGTCTTTGCTATTACAGGGTAGGAGATGTACCTAGTTGCAATGCCTAACCCTGGGGGTGGGTCGAGCAGGCATGTGTATTATATTGAGGAGGATACCTCTTCGGAGGTTTTGGTGACTCTAGATTCCAATCTAGTGGTTAGGATTTTTCAGATTTTTTGGGGAGATTCCATGGTTACCACCAAGTCGGGAGATCGACTTTATGATAGATCTAATTCAAAGCACCAGACCTATTTCCCGCACTCCGTATAGGATGGATCCATTAGAGATGAGGGAGCTATAAGAGTAGATTTAGCGGTTATTAGGTCAAGGGTTCATTAGGAGGAGTACTTCGCCCTAGGGTGATCTAGTGTTGTTCGTCAAGAAAATGGTCATATCCTTACGGATTTTTGTCTACTACAGAGAGTTGAACAAATTCATGATTTGAAATAAATACCCGTTGCGATGCATAGATGATATTTTTCGATCAGTTGAGGGGTGTTGCCTACTTTTTGAAGATTGACTTGAGATCAGGATACCATCATTTGAGGGTTCAGGAGCAGGACGTCTCAAAGGCAACGTTTCTTACTCGTTATGGGTCGTATGAGTTTTTGGTGATGGCATTCGGGCTGACCAACGCACTGGTAGTGTTTATAGATTTGATGAACCGAATTTTTAGGGACTTTAAGGACCGATTCGTTATAGTATTAATTGATGAAATTCTGATATATTCTTGGACTGCGAAGGAGCATGCAGAGCATCTGCAGGTGGTCTTACAAACACTTTGGGATCACCAGCTGTATGTGCAGTTCGAGAAATATGGATTTTAGTTGATGAAAGTACGATTCTTGGGTCATGTTGTGTCCGAGCAGAGGATATCTGTGGACCCAGGGAAGGTTTTCACTCTGATGGAGTGGGGACAACTTATAAGGACATAATTTTATAAATGTCCAGGTTAGAATCTAGGAATTTTTTGCTTTCCCTAGATCATAGTTTATATGTCTGATACCGCTACATTCGGCGCATTAACATGATCATCCACGATGTCCTTTATTCGAATCCATGCATCCATCATCTTCACACGTGCATCATGCTACATGCGACGTACTGCTCAACCGTTTCCCACTACTCCACTACGCAATATTGGTAAAATGATTTATTGGAGTAGTTTATTTTTGCAAAAATATTTTGGAAATTTTTCAGAAAATGTTTTTTCGAAGTCTGAATTATTTGTATCAAAAGTAGAATTTTTTCTAAGTGTAGAAGAGGAGTACCTCGGTCGACGACCTTGTTCAAATGATCTAGCATTGTCGTTCGAGCGAGATAAGCATCTTGCGAGAAGTCGTTCGAATGACATGTGTCCTTCGTTCGAGCGAGATGCCTATCTAGTTCGAGCGACACTGCCACCTTAATTTTTGTATAAATACCAGTGTTCCTTCTACACGTTTTTCAAGTCTTTTCACTCCACGATTTTTGCGAAACATTGCCCAGAAACTGGACTTCACCTTTTAAGGTTTTACACCTTATTTATTCACATAAACACTCCCATATATATATATGTGAATTGTTAACACTTCAAGAGGATTGTTTTACTCATCTGGAGTAATTTTGTGGAGGAGACGCCTTCTTCTCTACTGCTGCCCACCTGGAGTTCTTGCGGGAGATTCCAGCCGAGACATCGTAACCGACGCCTGAGGGTATTTCGTATGTCGCTCTTATTTTCAGCGTAATTCTAGAAACCGTTTTTACAAATTATAGTGAAAATAAAAAGGTTTTGCCCCTTTGGGAGATTTTTCTTAGTTTGTATGTTTTGTGTGTGATTTATTCTTGCATGTTCATATTGATTTCAATCACACCTAGATGCATGTTTTAGGATTTAACTGAAAAACTAAGATTTAATTAAATAATTTCTTAATTTGAATGCAAGCGCACTCTTCAAATCGGTATCAGAGCCAATTACACAATTATACCGTGTAATTTTCAGTAAATTTTTTCTAAGATATCAATTTTCTAAAAAAATTGATTTATGAAAAAGGGTGTGTTCAATGGAGAAATAATATAATAAAATGCCAATTTTTGACGGGAGTAATTATGCTTAATCGAAAGCCTGCATGAAATCTTCTTTAAAGTCCATTGATGAAAGAGTTGGGATTTTTGTTGAAAGAGGGTGGACACCTCCCTCCATCACTGTTGAGAACGTGACTAGTTTAAAATCTGTCAATGCTTGGACTGAAGAAGAATTTAAATGGTCATCTTTTAATTCAAAGGGGTTAAGTGCTATTTTCGGATCCGTCACACCTGATGAGTTCCAATGAATAATGATGAGCACCACAACAAAAGAGGCATGGGATGTTTTACAACTACCCATGAAGGAACTAATGTTATGAAAGAGTGTAAACTGCAAAATTTAACAACTCAATTTGAAACAATCACCATGCTTGAGTCTGAATGTTTTGATGAATTTTATGATAGACTATCTGATATTGTAAACACTAGATTTAATCCTTGTGAACACATTCCTAATGCTAGAGTTGGTAAAAAGATTTTTAGATCGTTGCCTAAGCATTTTATCCCTAAAGTCACTGTGCTAAATTCTATGGGTAATTTAAACACGCTTGAATTGGAAGAAGTTGTAGGAGACTTACAAACGTATGAAATTGATATGTTTCCTAAATCTGTCAAGCCTAAAGATAACGGAATTGCACTTAATGCCCAGGATAGAAAGAGTGAGGGGTCGGCAAGAAAGAGAGTCGAGTCAGGTAAAAAAATAGAGATAGAAACGTCAGATTCTGAGTGTGACTTTGATTTAAATGATTTGGCCCTATTTGCTACAAATTTCAAGAAAATTCTCAAATTGAAGAAAAATGGTAATTTCAATGATAAAAAGAATTTTGAGAAAAATAATTTTGAAAAGAAAAATGAAAAATATTTTAAAGACCCTCGTAAGAAAGACAGTGAGAGATGTTATTAGTGCGACGGTAAGGGACATAAAATCTTTTCAGTGTGATACTAGGATGAACAGACTTGCGAAAGAAAGGGGAAAAGTTGTCCTTAATGCTACCCTTAGTGACGACAGTGAGGTCGAGTCCGTGGACTCTGGAGATGAGTCACCACATGAATGTAACTTCACCGCATTTATGGCTAGTCATGTAAGTATTTCTAGTGCTCCTCACGATGATGAGGATGCTTCTTCATAGGGACACCTCGACAATAAGAGCGATGTGAGTGAGGGGGAGGATGATGCAAGTGAGAGCGAGAGTAATCTTTAATGCGCCTATGCTGAGTTATATAATGAGTCTTTTAAAACCAAAAAGCATAACAAACCGTTAGTTCTTAGGATCACCACTTTAGAGGAAGATTTAGAAGAAGCGAGGGAGAGAGAGACTTCTCCACCTGTACTACCTTCAGAGAGAGAGAGTTTTCCTGTATTGAGAAAGAAAGTTTGCTTAGAGAGAGAGAGAGAGACTGTTTAGAGAGTGAGGGTGGTTTTAAGAAAGAGAAAGGGTACATGACTAAATAAGTGGCTAGTCTTACAAGTGAGATCCATTCCTCCCTAGAGACTCGGAAGAAACTTGAATCCCTTGTTGCCCATCTTACTCATGATCTTGAGAGAGCACGGGAAGTCAAGGTTCAAATCGAGGATAGATATGGAAAGATGGGAAAGATGCTCCTCGGACCCGCTTTAGGTTTTGGTGATAGGCAGGGAATTGGTTTTGATGGTGCCTCCATATCCCAAACTGCACCTGGACCAGTTCCGGAGTTTAATAAAACTCCATATGGCCATCGTCAAATACCACGAAGAAGAGTTTGACCAAGAAAAGCAAACCTAGGCCCGCTTAAGACTGTGTTAATTTGTACGTACTGTAAAAGAAAAGGCCACCTCAGGGAGTTCTGCTATAGTTTGGGTCGGACACGAAGTACTACTACTCCACCACATCATATTGATGATTTTTCCAGTCTCAGAGAGCGTGATGAGTTTTTAGCTTCCATATCATAGAGTTTGATGGAGGAATTCCGACGGATATCTTTACCGTCAGTGAATGCTTCCCGCATCCCGGCTAAAACCAACAACAACTAGGGTAAACAAAAGGTTACCACTTCTTAGGTACCTAAGAAAGATGAAAAGTCCCTTGTTGTTCATGTTGCTCTCAAAGCACATAATACTTCACAGTGGTATTTTGATAGTGGGTGCTCCAGACACATGACAATTGATGTTTCATTTTTTACCTACCTAGAGGAGTATAAGGAAGGTAAAGTCACCTCTGGAGATGGGAGAAAGTATAGCATTGTAGGACGAGGTACAGTAAAGTTACCAGGATTTCCTAAGCTAGAGAATGTTTTGTACGCCAAAGGTTTGAAAGAAAACCTTCTCAGCATTAGCCAGCTATGTGATGCTGACTTTTCCATAAAGTTTGATCAGAACTCGTGTAATGTCTATATTCAAGCCGATAAACTTTTAGTGAAAGGGGTGAGGATAGAAGATAATTGTTATGGGACTGTGCCCACATCCTCACTTATCTGCAACAATGCCATGATCACTCCTATGGATCCATGGCACCAACATCTAGGTCACATGAACATTAGAGATTTGTCATGTTTAGCTAAAAAGGACCTAATACGTGGCTTACCATCTCTTGGAAAGCCAACTTCCACGGTTTGTGGACCCTGTCAGTTGGGAAAACAAATTCGCAGCCCCCATAAGAAGTTGCATTACATTACCACCTCACGTGTGCTTGAGTTGACTCACATGGATCTTATGGGTCCTACTTGTACTGAGAGTTTAGGTGGTAAGAGGTATATCCTCGTGATGGTATATGATTTCTCCAGATAATCAATTGTAGGTTTTCTGTGAGAGAAATTTGATGCTGTAGAGTTTTTAACGACCAAGTGCCGTGTCCTGCAAAATCAACACGGAGTCACTATTAATAGGATACGTAGTGACAACGACATGGAATTTAAAGAAGCAAAGGTAGATCTTTACTGTGACAGCCTTGGAATTAAATATGAGTTTTCTGTTGTGAAGACTCCTCAGCAAAATGGGATTGTTAAGAGAAAGAACAGGACGATTCAGGAAATGGCTAAATTTATGCTTCTAGGTCGTAAGGTTGCTAGGAGATTTTGGGCAGAGGCAGTGTCTACTGCATGCCACGCGGTGAATAGGGTTTACCTGCATCCACACACACTTAAGACGCCTTATGAATTATGGACTGGCAAGAAACCCAACCTTGCATATTTTCGTGTCTTTGGGAGTAAATGCTACATCCTACAGGATAGAGAGAAATAGGAAAGTTTGATTCTCGGAGCGACAAGGGAATATTTTAAGGATATTCATCAAATAGTAGATCATACCGGGTTCTTAACCTGAAGAGATCTAAGGTTATGGAGTAAATAAATATCACCGTGCAAGAAGATGAACCTTCGACGTTTATTAATCCTAGCCTTCAGTGTGAGGATGAGGACTTTTCTGGCAACAATTTACTTGTCCCTCACCCACACCCTGTGGACCCTACTCCTGTGTTAGGGGACACACCTACTTGGGATCTCAAGAGTCATGATCCGTCTACCATTATTGGTGATCCCACTTTGTTAGTCAATTTTCTACACTTCCATAGTCGAGCCCAAGAAGCACTCAAGGATGAACATTGGATATCTGCCATGCAGGATGAGCTGCTTTAGTTTAAAAAGAACAATGTCTAGGAACTTGTTCCCCGACCTAGTGAGACTAATGTGATAGGTACAAGGTGGATTTTCAAGAATAAAATGGATGAAAATGGTACCATAATCATAAATAAGGCTAGGTTGGTTGCTCAAGGCTACACACAGATAGAGGGTGTAGACTTTTGGGAGACATTTTCTCCTGTTGCAAGGCTTGAGTCCGTTCGCTTACTACTCGCCATCACATGTCATCTGCGCTTTAAGTTATATCAAATGGATGTCAAGAGTGCCTTTCTAAATGGCATTCTACAGGAGGAGGTTTACGTTGAACAACCAAAAGGGTTTGAAGACCCTAAGGACCCATAGCATGTCTACTATCTGAGCAAAGCCTTGTATGGTTTGAAGCAAGCACCCCGTCCTTGATACGAGAGGCTTACTTCCTATCTCTTAGCACGTGGCTTCAAGAGAGGGGGAGTTTATATGACGTTGTTAATCAGGAGAGATGTCGGTGCTATTTTGGTTGCCCAAGTCTATGTGGATGACATAGTCTTTGGATCCATGTGCTCCCAGCATGCTCACCACTTTGAGGAGGAGATGAAAAGTGAGTTTTATATGAGCATGGTAGGTGAGATTACTTTCTTCCTTGGTCTCCAGGTTCGTCAGCTAGAGGATGGGATGTTCATCTCCTAATCCAAGTATGCTAGAGAACTAGTGAAGAAATTTGGTTTAGACTCCGCTAAGCATGTATGTACACCTATTAGTACTTTTATCAACCTTAGTAAGGAAACTTCAGGCAAGGACGTAGAGCAAATCTTGTATCATAGTATGATAGGTAGTCTTCTCTACTTGACTTCCAGTCGTCCCGTCAGTGCCGTTAGTGTTGGAGCTTGTGCGTGATATCAGGTGTCTCTGAAAGAGTCACACTTACTCGCTCTAAAACATATTATCAAATATATGAGTGGGACTCTCTCATACGGCATTTGGTATTACTTTGATACTGAGGACCGTTATGGTTATAGGAGCACTTTTGGTGGGTGTTTCTATTTTGGTTATCCTCTTGTTTCCTAGATGAGCAAAAAGCAAAACTCCATCTCTTTGTCCACTGCGGAGGCTAAGTACATCACCGCCGAGAGTTATTGCACGCAACTATTGTGGATGAAGAAGATGCTAGAGGATTATGAGATTTCACAGGACACCATGACCATTTCTTATGATAACACGAGTGTGATACACATATCCCGCAATCCATTCTAGCATTCGTGCACAAAGCACATCAGGATATGCGAGCACTTTATACGACAGTTAGTTGAGGAAAAAGTCGTATCCCTGAGTTTCGTACCCATCGACCGTCAGTTGGCCAATATTTTCACGAAGCCTTTAGATGCCCTTAGATTTGAGAGTCTTAGGAAGTCTTTGGGTATTTGCACAGTTGACTGAGGGGTTGGTTCATGTATAGGATAGGATGTATTGTCATGTTCATATCATATGTGTAAGCGTAAAATGTCCCAATTAAAAAATATTTAATTTCCTTGTTAATGTAAAACACAATATAGATGATGCGGAAGCGTTGTAAAACAGGTGATGGTTCAACTTTCAAAAATAGCAACAAGTTTTAATTTCTCAAAACAAATTAAAACATAATTCAAGTCCTAGAATTAGCCTAAGTCATAATTTTCAATTATCCAAAGTTAGGCGAAACCAGTTTTAGCAAATGACTTGAATAAACCAAATTTATCCAATATTTAATTTAGTCCCAAATTAAATGAGTGTGATAATAAAACCAAAATTTTATCTTGAATTAATTCTAAGCATGCGTTCTAAATTATGATGCAAGATAAAATAAACAATATCACACTACGCCGAGATGTACGAGGAAAAACCCAAGACGGGAAACAACCTCGGACGGCCCTAGCCACAAGTCCACTAGATATGGAATTACAATTACAAGACAGGTAGACTTACAACGACTGACTCGATCCCTCTCAAGCCTCGACGCTCCTTCTCGTAGAAACCTCTTCCTAGCAAACAACCTCGGAACACCTACCGCGGTCTCCGAATCCACCGATGGGACTTTATATGGTCGCCGTCACCCAAGCATGGAGCCTTTCTCTGTGTGGGTAGAATCTCAGCAAAAGTCTTCTTTGTGATGGGGTGTAGAAGCAAACCCGAAACGTCTCTTGAATTCGGTAGAGAAAACCGGTGCCAAAAACTCCAAGCAATTGATATAGATATAGAAACTTGGATAAACAATTATTGGGTGTAAACTAGAGTGTGTATGAATTTTTCATTAAAAAATTAACACTCAAAACTTGAACATTTTCCTAAACTAATTTTGCTCTCAAACTCTCTCTAGGAGATAAACAATGTTGGAAAAGTTTTCTTGGAAAATGTGTTTCCCGCACATAATAATGTATGAAAAAGTTGGTTAAAAACCAAGTGGGGAAAGTGGGAGAAAACTGCAAAAAACTGCTCAAAACTGTTCCCGCCCTGGCGTCTCGTTCGAACGAACTTGACTCTCGTTCGAACGAGACTTCTAACGAGCGACCAGCCTGGGCTCGTTAGAATCTCGTTAGATACCTCGTTAGAACGAAAAACTCGTTCGAACGACATATCGAACGACTGACCAGTTTAGGGTCGTTGGCAAACTCGTTCGAACGAACTTGGTTCGAACGATAAAACTCGTTCGAACGAAACCTGGTTCGAACGACAAAACTCGTTCGAACGACATTTCTAACGAACGACCAGAAAGATTGAAAAATTCGATTTTGGCCCAGAAACTTTTATAAGCTTTTATATACTTATTTTAAAGTTCTATTTGATTCTTTCTGAAAATGAAATGCAATTTTTATTACACCTAACACCCAATACAAATTGTTCCAAGCTCCTATATAAATATAATTACATTCATACCTTGGGAGCATGGAACCTTAGTTGATGACGTAGAAACGAGGCACGCAAACCGGCATTTTGATGAAGCTTTAAATTCTTTGCCGCTATGTCTTCAACATACACTTCATAGGCTTGAGAATATTACAATAAATACTATCCTATGAATAAATATTTTTGTCCGGAATTGAGCCAAAACTATATATATGGACTCAATTGGAAATTTGTGTCCTTACAATATGATTCCTATTGCTAATTTGTATCATTTGTATTATTATTTTTTTTGTTTTTTTTTAATCCAAAAAGATTTTCATTTTATATAAAGTTTAGAAAAGCACAAAAAGCTTTTGTATTTTATTTCACATTTTATGGATGAGCATTTAAGATAACCGAGTCACAAATATCATTCCATTTATCCAACTGACTATTTGATAGTGATTTGAGACGCTACATCACTGCATCCATGTGCTTTACATTGTTTGGAGTCTTTGAGATGTTATTAATGATATCTTTATACATGTTTGGCTTTTTATCTCCTTTATTGCACACATTCACATGTTTATTTGATTATTGTACTTGTTCGTCACATATTGGCTTGAGTGTTTCCATCTCAATTCTGCTTATACAATGAACCTTAAGCGATAAAACTTAACCAGATTGGAATGCATGTAAATCCCACTTAGTGAGATTGTGTGATACTTTTTTTAAACAGTGAAGGGATACGAAAGGTTCATATCTATCCTTTGCGATTAAGCCGCCATTATATTGGACCTAAAAAATTGAGGAATTTTATTACCCGGGGTCCAAAGAGGTTAAAAGATCCTTGAAAAAAATTAAAGGCAATAAAAAGCAATACATGCCAAATATGGGCCATTAGGTTTCACCATCAATTCTCCAAAGTTTGAGAATTTAGATCACCTCTATTCAAAATATAAATCTGAGGGAGTATGGTTGGAGAATTTAAAAGGGTTTACACTTCCTTCAAAGTCTTGAAAAAACATTAAATTGTTTTGGACGATTTTGGTGTGGAAATAACTTTGAGCTTTGATTTGCTGATTTGATTGAGTCAATGTCTCATATTTCCATCTTTTTACACCTAAGGAAGATGTTGAGTTCATTCGTTAGGAGTATCTGATATTCATCGTGCACACATGTCATGTTTGTATGCATTGATTTTCCTATCGAATTTGATCACACCCCTACATTTACGCAATCATTGACTTGGTTGTTTTCGTGTTTGCTCATGGTGTGACTCTTTGTTGTATTTTTTTGTGGAAATTTTGAAAAATTCAAAAAGAGCTAGTTGTTTACCATGTGATATTTTTCATATTTATGCTTCTCATATCTGTCTATTTGGGGGCATCATAAAAAGGGGGAGAATGAATTATGGGGGAGAATTTTGTTGATTTATCAATGATTTGCTTAAGCTTAATTGATCTTTGATTTTTGCATATCATTATATTTCAAACTGCTGCTTGTCACGGGTATTTACTTTATCTCATGTGTGTAGGTCAAAGTTGATTTATTGGATTGCACACCCTGATGAGAAAAGCTTTGGGAGTTTCTGAAGAACTGAAGATTTAAAGATGTTGAAGTTTAATAGGCGAAATGTCATTTAGTACTCTCAGTTTGAGGGTTTAATGGGTATATTATATTGTATGTCATTTGTTTTTAGTGAGATTGCATAATTCAGATTTTTTATGTATGTACCGGCATAGACATAGGGGAAGATTTGTAAGGACATAATTTTATAAATGTCCGTGGTAGAATCTAGGAATTTTCTGTCTTACCTAGATCATAGTTTGTATGTATGATACCGCTACATTCGGCACGTCAACACGATCATCCACGATGGCCTTTATCCAAATCCGTGCATCCATCACCTTCACACGTGTATCATGCTACATGCGATGTGCTACTCAACCGTTTCCCACTACTCCACTACGCAATATTGGTAAAATGATCTATTAGAGTTGTTTATTTTCGAATAAATATTTGGGAAATTTTTCAGAAAATGTTTTTTTCGATGTCTGAATTATTTGTATCAAAAGAAGAATTTTTTCTAAGTGTAGAAGTGGAGTGCCTCGATCAACGAGCTAATAGTTTCGTTCGAGCGAGATAAGCATCTCGCGTGAAGTTGTTCGAACGACCCGTGTCCTTCATTTGAGCGATCTTGTTTGAGAGACGACGCCACCTCGATTTTCGTATAAATACTAGTGTTCCTTCTACATGTTTTTCAAGTCTTTTCACAACACGATTTCAGCGAAAAACTGCGCAGAAAACAGACTTCACTTTTTAAGGTTTTACACCTTGTTTATTCACATAAACACTCCCATCTATATATGTGAATTGTTAAACCATCAAGAGGATTGTTTTACTCATCTAGAGTAATTTTGTGGAGGAGACGTCTTCTTCTCTACTACTGCCCACCTGGAGTTCTTGCGAGATATTCCAGTCGAGACATCGAAATCGACGCCTGAGGGTATTTTGTATGTCGCTATTATTTTTATTGTAATCCGTGTAACCGTTTTTACAAATTATAGTGAAAATAAAAAGGGTTTTCCCCTTTTGGGGATTTTTCCTCATTTGTGTGTTTTGTGTGTGATTAATTATTCTTGCATGATCATATTGATTTCAATCACACCTAGATGCATGTTTTAGGATTTAATTAAAAAACTGAGATTTAATTAAATAATTTCTTAATTTGAACGCAAGTGCACTCTTCACAACCCACTACATCCAACGAGATGCGCAGCTTTTTGGGATTGGTCGGGTACTACCATCGATTCATTCAGGGGTTCTTGAAGATAGTCGAGCCCGTAATGAATTTGACGAGGAAAGGGGTACCTTTCGTCTGGGATAAGGCGTGCCAGCAAGCATTTGAGGAGCTGAAGATGAGATTGACTACACCTCGGGTGAGAGTTAACTACAGGGTTTATAATGATGCATCCCTGAGGGGACTTGGCAGGGTTCTACTGCAGGAGGAGATGCCGATAGCTTATAATTATCGAAAGCTTAAGCCTCACGAGTGGTGTTAGCAGTCGTGGTTTCAGCCTCACGAGTGTGGAGACACTACCTATTGGGGGAAAGTTTCATCTTTTCACAGATTATAAGAGCCTACAGTATTTGTGCACTCAGAGAGAGTTGAACATGCGTCAGAGGAGGTGGCTTGAGTTTGCAAAGGACTACCAGTTCGAGATTCAGTACCACCCGGGGAAAGCGAATGTCGTAGTGGATGCGCTGAGTTGTAAGCCATTTCTGGAGTTGGCAGGATATAGAAGGCGAAGTATAGGTCACGTAGTGGAGATGATTGTGACACCCCCGCCTAATTAAATACCGGGTGATCACTCTTTATTAAATTAATTCTAAGTGTTCGGGTGGTTCATTTTTAGCATCACTGTTGAAATATAATTTTCATTATTAATCACCTAATAAATAATTGAGCTAAGTGTCAAAACATTTTCCAAATTAATTATACCCAATTAATCCATTAATAAATACCATGATATAAGACATAGGCCATTCCCATTCCACAAGATGAAATACTGAACATGAATCAAATACTGAAATAAATGAGACTGGACAAAACATCCCAATTCAAAGCATAAAGCAATAGAATTATAATACTCAATCCAACAGGAATAGAAAAGATACTAAGAAATACAATCTCTGAAATACTAACTAGAAACGGGCGACACATGCCCTAAGTAAGAACAGAATGAAAAGATAGAAGTGTCTAATATCAACGACCAACATCTTCCACAACAGCTGCAACTCATCGAATGATCCACGCGTATAAGTCTGGTGGTGACCCTATATATATATATATATATATATAGAAAAAGAGAAGAGAAATAGCAAGAAATGGGCCAGAGCCCGATTTGTAAAAATATTTGTTTTAGCGAGTATTTAAAACTACATTAATGTAATTATTATGTGCATATCAGTTTCGAACTCTCACATGAGATCCTCACCCCTCAACTAACGTGAACACCTAGCGTACGTCTACCTTAACCTAGTTACCCAAATTATTCCCAACTAGGTCATATACATATACAGATAATTATAGCTCGTAAGAGAAACCCGTATCACCCATACAATACGTATTTAATACCTCACGCCCATTAACTGCATTTGATATTCTCTGTTCTAATAGTAAATACTTTATCCCCTTAAGTTATTTTATTTACCAACATTTACATATTTGCTAGTTTTACACATTAGGATTATTCACAAATATAATATATATATATATATATATATATATATATATATATATATATAGTCAAATCACCCCTATACATATATATACAAATCCTGCACCCCTTAGTTAGGACCACTTGGCGCAATATATACTCTGCTATCGTAACCTGATGCATCGCTCGCTGCATAAATAACAACTGGTTCGGCATGTCTTACGAACCATAAAATTCATAACACAAATATTGGAGGCGAGCATACTCACTAGCTAAATGGGTCATGCACATACTTACGCTCCCATTCAACCGTCGAAACTATCCTACGTAACAGATAGCACGTATCCAAGTTCATATGCTCTGGGTAGAAGTCAAATATCCCCCCCCCCCCCCCATTGGGTCACCCAGGATAAGACTGTCCACTTCGCGAAACCTCCTCCCGATAGCAACCAGCGTAGGTATGGTATACACACAATAATGATAAACATATAATAATAGGCATTCCCGCAGCCTTATAAAAATTTAGGCATTCACCCAACCCATATTTATTTTTCTGCACGTAGTATATTTCTCTTTACTACTTATGCAATTAACTCGATTATTCACACACTCAAAATTTCCAAGGTTAATTCAACTATTCAATACTTAAGGCATTATCCTAGGAATGCTTCCCAAATAATTCTGCACTAAGCTAACATCAGTAAATGGCAGTTTTCCTAACACAATTAACTGTGTAACATGATTTAGGAAAAATGGAAATTTCTGGGTTATTTTGGGACCTGTCATTCGAATGACTTAGCAGGTCATTTGAACGACATTTGCTTTTCGTTTGAACGAGACTCCATCTCGTTCCAACGAGATGGAGTCTTTCTCTGGTTTGACCAGACCTGTAACATTTTACTGTTCATACTTCGTCTTCCTCAAAGTTTCAGTCCTAAAACCTCTAAATTTCTCAACCCCAACACCAAAACAACAATCCTAATTAACGTTCTAACATGTATAAATGATTTCCCTTAACTTGGAATCATTAGTTCATCATAAATTAGTTATAAAATCCAAAGTCCCTAATTTAACAATTTAAAACCCTAGTTAATCAAATTTCCATACAAGAACATCAATTTCAATTTCGTCCATCATCAATACTCATCAATTTGGGATTTCTAAACTGTCTACATGAGGGATTCATCCTACTTTATTCTACAGATTTTAATAAATGCCATAAATCATCCAATTTCATCAAAACTTATGAATCAAATACTGAATATGAACTGTTGTTATAAATTGAAACAATTAAACACTTGCCTTAATTTCGACGGTCTGATCCGCTGTTGATATGGGTATGGGTGCGTTCCTCGTCTCGCGATCTACACTTTGGTATAGTTTTTGGTATGTGTTGTTAAGTTAGGCACCAAGAACTCGTATGGCTTCTTTTTACTTCCTTTGTGCCTTTATATTTTCTCTCATGTAGGTTTAGAGATGATAACTCCCCTCTGACCCATGTACCTCCTTATTTAATTTCTTAGTTTTCGTCCATAATATCATCCCAAAATTCTGAAGGACAAAAATACCCTACGGGGTGCCGGTTAGGCCTAAAACTACCCCGGATTCCAAATAAAAGGCCGAAGTAAAGTTTTCTGACTATCCTGACCCTTCCGGACTCAATGGAGTAGTCGAAATTACCATAAGAGTTATACAAAAATAATTTATTTTTTTGTTCCATATAATTAGTCCCGACACGACTCACACGCGCGTCCTGACTAAATATACCAAACTGTCGTATTTTGCACTCCGATAATTTATAAAAATTATATAATTACATATTACATATACCCACAGTAATAATAAATGATTTCCATCAATAAGTATTAACCCTTGGCACGCTAGTTAATAATATTTTAAATTCGTATTAATTAACAATTAAATTTTCCGACCTTTTTAACTTAATTAATCCAACAATAATAATTAATCACATAATTATTTAATATCATAAAAAATGTTGGGCATACATACTTCCGTCCTAATAATGGAATTTCGCCCCGAAATTCGAAAAGTAAACCATACCTGGTAGGAATAAGTCTGGATATTTCTCGTGCATATCCTCCTCTCGCTCCCATATAGACTCCTCTACGTTATGATCCTCCCACTGAACCCTTACCAGTGGAACTACCTTTGACCTCAATTTCCTTTCGCTACGGTCTAGGATAGCCACATGCCTTTCCTCATTTGAACTGTTGGGCTGTAAATCAATCTCCTCAATCGCAATGTTGGTATGGGCCAACTCATCCCTAACAAACTGCCTCAATGATGAGATGTGGAACACATCATAAATACGGTGCAAGTGATCCACCAACCCGAGTCTGTATTCCACCGGTAAGATCCTCTCAATAATGAGAAATGGTCCTACATATCTGGGAGTCAATTTCCCTTTTTCCCGAACCTCATCACCCCTTTCATACGAGACACTCGCAGCAATACTTTATCCCCCACGTTGAGCCCCCTAAAGAATCTCTTTGCATCGGCGTAGCTTTTCTACATGTCCTGGGCTACCCGAATACGGTTCCAGATCATCTCAACCCTGGCTGACATTTCCTGAATTACCTCTGGCCAGAGTAACTTGTTGTCCCCCACCTCTAGCCAACAAGTAGGAGAACGACAAGTCCTACCATACAATGTCTCAAATAGGGCCATGCCAATCGTAAATTGATAGGAGTTATTAAAAGCGAACTCCACCAGTGGAAGATACGACTCCCAACCCCCTCCAAAGTCAAGGACTATATAATAAAATTTTAATTAAAACTCCATTTTAATTTCGATTCCAATTCCGTTTGAAAATTTATTTTTCAAATATAAAAACCAACATTTTAAATTATAAAATTTATAAAATACAAAATTTTATTTTTCTCCGATGTCCAAAATCAATTTAAAAATTTCCTTTGAAAAAATCCGGGTTGTTACATACTTCCCCACTAACAAGGAATTACGCCCTCGAAATTCGACGTAACCTAAGGCTCGAAATTAAAATGTTGCTCGATTATATATCCCAAAAATCACAACACTAAGTCCTCAATAAATTCTACATGTTCTCACATCAATATCACAAATCTCAACCATCGATGCCTAACACGCCTTCAAAACATTTTCTCACCAAAGAAACACACGTCTACCATGCAAGCTAGACCCAAAACCCAAAGACCCGAGGGTTGTCGTATACCTAATCTCTGATACCATCTGTAACACCCCGCGCACCTGAAAAAGATACGCGGTGTGCTACTATGATAAAACTAAACTAAAACCATCAACAAAAGTATAGAGCATCTAAATGTCCACAATTAAAATACCAGAAATCCACAATTTCCATTTCTACAATAATGAGTACAATAAAGTTTCTCTGGAAATACAAAATTCTCCAACTATAATTACACCACTAATTTATACATAAAAATACATCTTCCAATCTATTTTCTAAAATAATTCCCCAAATGGTCCATAACGTCCCAATCCACGCTAACCAGCCAACTAAAAGAAAATACGGGAAAGTACACAATATGACAGGAATAGTTGCTCAAAAGTAATTGGCACGACGAATAAATCGAAATAATACGAATCCATGTATACAAATCAAATGCAATACTCAAGAATTATATCAATATTAATTTTTCAATAACACATCAATGAGTCACCAGGCCTCACCTCACCGCGCCTATGCATTCTTAAGCATATTCGAATTTTAGACTTTTGGCCGGTGCCCATTCTCCGTGCCATATTAAAATCTCATGACACGATGCTCAAATCATAATATAATATATATCACAATGAATCAAATTAGATTCCCACAATTTTTAGATTTCAAAGAATATCATAATATAATGAGTGTAATCGACACAGAAATCAAACGGAATATTCTCGAGAGAATTTAGGAGCATATTATGTAAGTCACGTACCTAAAAATCATCACATGAATCAACACATAATTTCAGCCTTTAAATTTGATCATATCATCACGTTCCTCAATAAAAAATAATCAAATCTCACTCTAGTCCAAACTCGAGAAAACACCAAATAAGCCTTCTAATCTAAGGTTGAAATCTTGAATAAGTTTGGGGCTAAGGTTTGTAAATCAAAGGTAGTAATTTTGGAGAGGTCTTCTCGTTGAAAAGTTTGAGAAAAAGTGATTTGAAAAGACAAGCCATGAATTGGTTGATATATAAAGGATTAAGAGTTTGATTAAGAAAAGAGTTTTAATCAGATATAAACACTAAAAAATTTATTTCGGGCGATCGGACCGTTGGAATTGGATGAAATTTCGAGGAGAATTAGCTGAAGATGAGTCTAAGCCGTCCAAAAAATTTTAGCTCGATCAATCGGTCCAATATTGTTAAATATTTTATTTTTGTAGAGAGTTTTATGTTTTGAGGACTCTTCTATAGAATACAAATTCAATTAAAACTTTATTTAAATTCCGATTCCAATTCTGTTTGAGAATTTATTTTTCAAATATAAAAACCAACATTTTAAATTATAAAATTTATAAAATCCAAAATTTTATTTTTCTCCGATATCCAAAATCAATTTAAATTTTCCTTTTGAAAAAACTCGGGTTGTCACCCCGCCTGATTAAATACCATGTGATCAGTTCTTTATTAAATTAATTCAAAGTGTCCAGTTGGTTCATTCTTAGCATCACTGTCGAAAAATAATATTCATTATTAATCACTTGATAAATAATTAAGCTAAGTGTCAAAACATTTTCCAAATTAATTATACCCAATTAATCCATTAATAAATACCATGTTATAAGACATAGTCCATTCCCATTCCACAAGAATAAATACTGAACATGAATCACAAACTGAAATAAATGCGACTGAGTAAAACATCCGAGTTCAAAGTCTAAAACCAATAGAATTATAATACTCAATCCAACAGGAATAGAAAAACTAATAAGAAATACAATCTCTGAAATACTAACTGGAAATGGGCGACACATGCCCTAACTGAAATGTCTGAACTAAGAACTGAATGTAAAGTTAGAAGCATCTAATATCAATTACCTACAGCTTCCACAACAGCTGCAGGTCATCGAATGATCCACGCGTCTGAGTTTGGCAGTGACCCTGTGGCTGGACACTTGGTATATATATATATATATATAGCAAAGGAGAAGAGAAATAGCAAGAAACGGGTCAGAGCCTGATTTGTGAAAATATTTGATTTGGCAAGTATTTAAAACTGCATTAATGCAATTATTATGAACATATTAGTTCCGAACTCTCACATGAGATCATCACCCCTCCACTAATGTGCACACCTAGCGTACGTCTACCCTAACCTAGTTACCCAAATTATTCCCAACTAGGTCATAGACATATATTAATAATTATAACTCGTAAGAGAAACCCGTATCGCCCATACAATACGTATTTAATGCCTCACTCCCATTAACTTCATTTGATATTCTCTACTTTAATAGTAAGTACCTTATCCCATTAAGTTATTTTGTTTACCAACATTTACATATTTACTAATTTTACACATTAGGATTATTCACAAATGTAAATATATATATATATATATGTATATATATATATATATATATATATATAGAGAGAGAGAGAGAGAGAGAGAGGGAGACGGAGCCAGGCTCATGTGAACATTAAGTTTGCACATCATTTTTTTAAAATAGTAAAAAAAATATTTTTCAGTTGATTTTTTTTTATGTGTTATTTAAAAAATTCAACGGAACCATGTATAAAAACATCTCAAAATAACTGTTTTTGCTATTTTTAAAAAATCGGTCAAACTTTGGTTGCTTTAAAGTACTTTAAAATCTGATAAAAGTTTGACAAATTTTTTAAATATAGCAAAAAAAGTTTTTTTGAGCTGATTTTTTTTACATCAATCCGTTGAAATGTTTAAATATCACATTAAAAAATCAACTCAATTTTTTTAATGCTTTAAAAAAATTGGTGTCCGCCAGCACTGCGCAAACTTAGTGTGCACATGAGCCTCTCTCTCTCTCTCTCCATATATATATATATATATATATATATATATATATATTGCGACACGCCGTCTAATAAAATACCGGGTGATCAGTCCTATTCCAAATTAAAACAGGAATCCCAGTTGGATCATCCTTAGCATCACTGTCGAAAACTTTTTAAAACTTACTAACCACCTAGTATTCCAAAAGCTGGTGCCAATTTTAACTTTTTAATTAAACAAAATAGTACATGCGTAAATAAATATAAACCATTCACACAACTGAATAAAACTCAACTGAAATAATTAATTACACAACCTGCCGAATAAACCATCGACCACCAAAGTGAAATAATCCAATACAATATCCAACACAGGAATAAAACAAATCTAAAACTGAACTGAAAGTCTGGGCGACATGCCCTAAATAAAATTAAAAATGATACAAGATTCTTACTCTAGGAATGAATGAATGATGCGTCTAATCCAAACTCCTGCTAGCATAACATTTTGAAAATACATCACACACTGTACTATTACCCGTATATAATATTTATTACCATTATATACGTACCTTTACCATAATATCCACACACATAACATACGTATATCCATCCCTTCGAGCATACCCTCGCCGGATGATTCCCTCTAAAATTCTATCTCTCTAGGTGTGCTCACAAAAACTAGTTTCCCAAGTTGGAATCGCTCAACAACATGGACCAAAATATAAACATAGTGGAGGCGGTCATATTCCTTCCCTGAAAGTGAGATAAATCCCTCACCCATATGTACCGGACGCTATGACCTGGGGATATACTCGCCATACTCCTCAAGCTAGGGGATTCACCCACATCGCGCAACTTCCATTGATAGCATTTGAGTATATAAATTGAATAAATATCTAGTCACTGATATTTAATATCACACGCAATATAAACACGTATATATATATATATATATATATATATACTATCACTGTACCGTATATATATAATATAAATCCCGGCTTTACCATGTACTCAAAATCCCGTACACTGCCTGTAATTTCCTGAGTCTGTGGCCCGACTCAACATAATTAATTTTCTCACTTAATAATTTATCATCTTTCCGAGTCTATGGTCCGACTCTAATAATTAATTCACGCCTCAATTAATATAATACTTTCCCCGAGTCTATGGTCCGACTCTATTTAAATTAATTAACACACCCATTAATTTAATACTGCCTCGAGTCTATCGTCCGACTCTAATTAAATTAATTAACACACTTATTAATTTAATACCCCCCCCCCCCCCGAGTCTATCATCCGACTCTAATTAAATTAATTAACACACTTATTAATTTAATACCTTCCCGAGTCTATCACCCAACTCTAATTAAATTAACTAACACACATATTAATTTAGCACCTCCCCGAGTCTATCGTCCGACTCTAATTAAATTAATTAACACACATATTAATTTAATACCTTCCCGAGTCTATCGTCCGACTCTAATTAAATTAATTATCACCCCCGTTAATTTAATTCTACCCGAGTCTACAATTTGATTCTAATTAAATTAATTATCACCCTTATTAATTTAATAACTTGGTGTCACCCAACCATTATCCCCGGACTCGCTCACTTGGCCCATACCTTAATATGTCACGACTCTTTATTCCGACTTCAAATTTATTACTCTCTCTCAATAATTAATTAAATACTTTGGTGTCATTTAACCAACATACCCGGACTCGCTCACTTGGTTCATTTAACTCTCATAATTTCATTCCCACATTTTCGCCCACAAAGTGTCACACATGCATCTCCATAAACTTTCCAATTATATTTACCTATAATTATCAATGTACCCCGAACTCGATCACTTGGCCCAAAATTAAATATTTCCCGAGTTTATATCCCGACTCTAAATTAATTAGTTTATCTCCAAACTTAATTCAATACCTTGGCATCGCTTAGCCAATATACCCGGACTCACTCACTTAATCCATATCTCC
Source organism: Sambucus nigra (assembly GCA_949130495.1). Classification (NCBI taxonomy): domain Eukaryota; kingdom Viridiplantae; phylum Streptophyta; class Magnoliopsida; order Dipsacales; family Adoxaceae; genus Sambucus; species Sambucus nigra. The sequence continues at coordinate 49,327,457 of OX422223.1, read as the reverse complement.
CTATTTTAGAATAACATTCATCAAATTCATCCATAAAGTTCTCCACATAAATTTCCCCTAGTCCCAATTATTTTTCCCCATAATTACTAGGAATATGTGTTTCATAATTTTTTTCTCCATTAATGTATGGAAATTAATTTAATTAATTAATTTCCCCCTTATATCACAAACTGGTCGAACTGCCCAGATTTTTCCCATCGTCGATCGATCGATGCCCCCCGATCGATCGATCGACCCCTTCCTGGGAGATCTTCTTCCCCACTTATTTCCACCATTAAAGAAATTCAAGGTTTTTGACCCATAATCTAAACCTCTAATTACATCATCCCACCACAAAAACATGGTTATTCCATATCCAACACATCATAGGGACCTTAAGATAATCAATTTCTTTGCTTATATCATACTTTTCGAAATGGGTTTTTCTCCATAAAAATTCAATTATCTATTTTACAAATCTCAAATTTTCGATTCAATTTCCACCCCTTTTCGTTCTGGATTTCTCATTCAAGTCATACATACATACTTAGAGGTTTATAACCCATATAAATCTTACTTTGAATCTCATTCAAGTGTTCCATAAATAAAAACCCCATTTTTGTACCCATTTATCCCCAAAACGGATTTTAGTATACACATCACTAAAATATGAATTGGATATCAAAATTTAGGAGTAAAAACAGTTAACCACTTGCCTGGAATTACTCGTAGGGTCTGATCCGTTGTTGATGTCCCTTAACTTGGCTCTAATAACCTCCAATTTTCTTTTGATTTGATTTCCCCCAAATCCCCTCTCAAACCCTAGGTTTAGAGTTATGTTGGCTGCCATTCCTCAATCTCCCAATTAGGTCAAAAACCCTTAATCCCGTTTTTAGCCTAATGGGCTTAATTAAAATAGCCCAAATCACCCCGTGTGGGCCCGGCTATGCCCAAAAATGCCCCGAGACTCAATTACTACTCCCATGTACTCTTTTCTGACTATATCGACCCATCCGGACACAACCGCGCACTCAGAATTGGCATTCGAATTAATTTATAAAAATCCTTATCTCACACCCAATTTAGTCTATACCGACTCCCGGCTGGAATAAGTACATACCCCGTCATTAATGCCCGAAATGACGTAATTAAATTATTACTATTCACTTAGTAAATAAATTTCCCTAAACATTAACCATTCACTCCCCGATTAATATTTAAATATATATATTGCCATAATTAATTCAATTAAAATTTTGACACACAAGTAATTTAAAATTCTCGAATTAATTAAATATTAAATGCACAAAAATACGGGGTGTTACATACTCCCCCCTTACAAAGGAATTTCATCCTCGAAATTAAGATGAGTGTAATGTTCCAAGCTTCGCATATTACTCTCTAGTCATGTGCATCCAAGCCCGCTATATCTATCCCATCCGCTTCTAACCATACGTTTCACAAGTATTCAATTAGATTACCCAGGGCGCCCATACTCCCTATACCCGTGCTTAACCGCACAAAATTTGCCTTAATTAACCCGGGTTCCCATACACCCTATCCCCGCGCTCTACCGCACGAAAGTTACCTGACTATGCTAGTCGTAACCCGTAATATAACTTCGAACCCGTAGTCATATCACATATATATATATATATATATACTTCCCGGGTACCGAACCCATGTGCTAACGTCCAAACATCTCCCCATAAATACTTGTCTCCCAACACAAAAGTATATACGCTTACTCTTATGCCACCAAAGACAACATAAAATACCGCGCTCTTACTATCACTAGTCCTTGCGCAAAATAAACCCCGAGCTATCTCTCTTTTCTCGAAAATAAATCTAACCACGCTGATTCACTTCGGTAAACATCCCCACATACCGGGATAAATTGTGAGAACACAAAACCTCACTATGTCCTATCCCACCACGCAATATAACATATATATCCACATATATATAGGCTATATGACCTCTCCGGTGATACCTATTACCAACCATACCCTGGTGTCACGAATACCAAAATTTTACACCACTATCCACCATAGTTAAATTTCATCGTTATCTGGTCGATATTTTGAAAATATTATTAACCATACTCCCATAATTTTTTAAAGTAGTAATTCCTCGCATAATTCAAACCTTTACTCAGTTTACACCTTCACTCTCCCGTGAATAACACCAAGGAAACCTCGCTACCCTACGGAAATTTTATCTACATACTATGGCTGCTACAGCCAACGCACCCACTAAGTTCGACTCACCCGCGAACTCTAGTGAAAAATAAGTCTTATATTGTGACATCATCCTTGCCACTCAAACATATACCCCACGCCTATAGGATAAAAATAATTACCTCCATACTCTAGCGGCAACGGCTGATCCTCGGGTTCCGGAGCATCTTCTCCCTGCCCAACTGTGCCCATGACTTGCTTTAGTGGCTATACATCCAGGACCTCATCCTATAGTTGACCCTTGCCTTGCTTAAGACAAATTCCCTTCATGTGTCTCGCTTTCCCCACAAACGAAACACCTTCTAATACATTCACCCTACCAGTGGTCCTTTTCATGCTGACCTTGTTGGAATTCCTGGCCATCCTGTCGATAGCCTGCAGTTCTAGATCGTTTGGCATGATTTCCCTGCCGAAAATCATGCCCCTGATCTCCCCCAGTCTACTGCTGGGATACCCCACTGGTATTGTTCCCTTATGCCTTATCTGACTGGCTAATTCCCACGCCCCTCCCACTTCCTTTCAAGTGGAAGCCATATTCCTGACAGTACCAGAGTGCTGCGTAAATGACATCAGTATAAGCTGCTAATGTGGGATTACCAAAAAAATATTGTCTGATTCTCCAGACTAACTCCTCCACAAACCTTGCTTTCTTTCTCTCTTCATCGCTTACCTCATTCAGTACCAACTTTGCCAATCGAGTAAATTCTTCCTCGTAATCGACCATTGAACGGTCTCCCCGAGTTACCTCTCTAAATTTTCTCCTCATTCCGGTCTCAACCGTTGGAGGAAAATACGTGTGGTTAAACCACACCCAAAACTCTGCAATAGCTAGCGTATCCCTTTCCTCAACTGTGGTGATCGACTCCCACCACTGTAGCGGTGCGCCCATTAAACTAAAAGTGGTTAGCATTTTCTTCTGCACCTCATCGCAATCTTCCATGCGTTGGTAATGCTGGATATCTCTCTTCCTTGACACGCTAGCACTACATCCGGACCCTCTCGCAACTCTGGTGGGTTCCCACAAAAAAAATAAACTCTCTTTCTTGTTTCCACCCCGACGACCCAGCATGAGTCTGAACATCCGGCGCCACTAACACTTGTGGCTGATCCCGTGGAAAGTACCCTACCGTTGCGACCACCGTCGTTTCAACTGCCTACGCCCCTAGTTTCGTTACTTGTGCTGCCAAAATCATCTCTGGCAGTTGCTGCAGTAGCTCTTGCCCCTGAAGAGCTTCTCTCATCTCCCTCTGTTTCCCTAGCTGCTCTCTCTCTCCTGGGCGTCATCCGGAATGAGAATCGAATTTGTATGAGTTCACTCTCAAATATAAATTTCGCAGAAGAACGTATATGCGCATACGTATGAGAACACAACAATCCTATAATAGGGCTCTATATCAAAAATTGCTAAGTTGAAACGTGAAAAGCCGCACAGATCCTAAGGACAATAGAACCTGATGCTCTGATACCATCTGTGACACCCCATCTAATAAAATACCGGGTGATCAGTCCTATTCCAAATTAAAACAGGAATCCCAGTTGGATCATCCTTAGCATCACTGTCGAAAACTTTTTAAAACTTACTAACCACCTAGTATTCCAAAAGCTGGTGCCAATTTTAACTTTTTAATTAAACAAAATAGTACATGCGTAAATAAATATAAACCATTCACACAACTGAATAAAACTCAACTGAAATAATTAATTACACAACCTGCCGAATAAACCATCGACCACCAAAGTGAAATAATCCAATACAATATCAAACACAGGAATAAAACAAATCTAAAACTGAACTGAAAGTCTGGGCGACATGCCCTAAATAAAATTAAAAATGATATAAGATTCTTACTCTAGGAATGAATGAATGATGCGTCTAATCCAAACTCCTGCTAGCATCCATATATGCCGCAGCTCCGTGTCCCTGGAATAGAATATCAATCCTGGCATCCCTGTGGCTGGACACCTAAAAGGTTTTGAAAATAGTTTTATAGCAAGGGTTAGAACCCAAAACATTTTGAAAATATTTAGCAAGTGAATTAACTGCAGTAATTTAAAATGCATGAATGCGCTTTATATTTAAGTTAGTGTCGCACTCCCTTGTGGACATTCTCACCCCTCCACTATTGTGCACACCTACCGGTTACCTTAACCCCACCTAGTTGTACTACCCCATCCAACTAGTCATGGTATAACCTTCCCTTGCCATACTACTCTAACCCGAGTATAATAATTTCTGAATTATAAGTTATCTCACAATTAACTTAATTAATTCCTCTTAAATAGTAGCATATAACCGTGTCACAAGTTATATAAAGTAAATACATCACACACTGTATTATTACCTATATATAATATTTATTCCCATTATATACGTACCTTTACCATAATATCCACACACATAACATACGTATATCCATCCCTTCGAGTATACCCTCGCCGGATGATTCTCTCTAAAATGCTATCTCACTAGGTGTGCTCACAAAACCTAGTTCCCCACGTTGGAATCGCTCACCAACTTTGCCCAAAATATAAACGTAGTGGAGGCAGTCATATTCCTTCCCTGAAAGTGAGATAAATCCATCACCCATATATACCAGACGCTATGACCTGGGAATATACTCGCCCTACTCCTCACGCTAGGAGATTCACCCACATCCCACAACCTCCCTTGATAGCATTAGAGTATATAAATTGAATAAATATATAGTCACGGATATTTAATATCACACGCAATATAAACACGTATATATATACTATCACTGTACCGTATATATATAATATAAATCCGGGCTTTACCGTGTACTCAAAATCCCGTACACTGCCTGTAATTTCCTGAGTCTGTGGCCCGACTCAACATAATTAATTTTCTCACTTAATAATTTATCATCTTCCCGAGTCTATGGTCCGACTCTAATAATTAATTCACGCCTCAATTAATATAATACTTTCCCCGAGTCTATGGTCCGACTCTATTTAAATTAATTAACACACCCATTAATTTAATACTGCCTCGAGTCTATCGTCCGACTCTAATTAAATTAATTAACACACTTATTAATTTAATACCCCCCCCCCCCCGAGTCTATCATCCGACTCTAATTAAATTAATTAACACACTTATTAATTTAATACCTTCCCGAGTCTATCACCCAACTCTAATTAAATTAACTAACACACATATTAATTTAGCACCTCCCCGAGTCTATCGTCCGACTCTAATTAAATTAATTAACACACATATTAATTTAATACCTTCCCGAGTCTATCGTCCGACTCTAATTAAATTAATTATCACCCCCGTTAATTTAATCCTACCCGAGTCTACAATTTGACTCTAATTAAATTAATTATCACCCTTATTAATTTAATAACTTGGTGTCACCCAACCATTATCCCCGGACTCGCTCACTTGGCCCATACCTTAATATGTCACGACTCTTTATTCCGACTTCAAATTTATTACTCTCTCTCAATAATTAATTAAATACTTTGGTGTCATTTAACCAACATACCCGGACTCGCTCACTTGGTTCATTTAACTCTCATAATTTCATTCCCACATTTTCGCCCACAATGTGTCACCCATGCATCTCCATAAATTTTCCAATTATATATACCTATAATTATCAATATACCCCGAACTCGATCACTTGGCCCAAAATGAAATATTTCTCGAGTTTATATCCCGACTCTAAATTAATTAGTTTATCTCCAAACTTAATTCACTACCTTGGCGTCACTTAGCCAATATACCCGGACTCACTCACTTAATCCGAATCTCCCTTTTTTAGAATAACATTCATCAAATTCATCCATAAAGTGCTCCACATAAATTTCCTCTACTACCAATTATTTTCCCCATAATTACTAGGAATATGTCTTTCATAATTTTTTTTCTCACTAATTAATGTATGGAAATTAATTTAATTAATTAATTTCCCCCGTATATCACAAACTGGCCGAACTGCCCAGATTTTTCCCATCGTAGATCGATCGATGCCCCCCGATAGATCGATCGACCCCTTCCTGGCAGATCTTCTTCCCCACTGATTTCCACCATTAAAGAAATTCAAGGTTTTTAACCCATAATGTAAACCTCTAATTACATCATCCCACCACAAAAACATGGTTATTCCATATCCAACACATCATAGGGACCTTAAGATAATCAATTTCTCCACTTATATCATACTTTTCGAAATGGGTTTTTCTCCATAAAAATTCAATTATCTATTTTACAAATCTCAAATTTTCGATTCAATTTCCACCCCTTTTCGTTCTATATTTCTCATTCAAATCATACATACATACTCAGAGGTCTATCACCCATCTAAATCTTACTTTGAATCTCATTCAAGTGTTCCATAAATAAAAACCCCATTTTTGTACCCATTTATCCCCAAAACGGATTTTATTATACACATCACTAAAATATGAATTGGATATCACAATTTAGGAGTAAAAACAGTTAACCACTTGCCTGGAATTACTCGTAGGGTCTGATCCGTTGTTGATGTCCCTTAACTTGGCTACAATAACCTCCAATTTGCTTTTGATTTGCTTTCCCCCAAATCCCCTCTAAAACCCTAGGTTTAGAGTTATGTTGGCTACCATTCCTTAATCTTCCAATTAGGTTAAAAACCCTTAATCCCGTTTTTAGCCTAATGGGCTTAATTAAAATAGCCCAAATCACCCCGTGTGGGCCCGGCTATGCCCAAAAATGCCCCGAGACCCAATTACTACCCCCGGATACTCTTTTCTGACTATCTCGACCCATCCGGACACAACCGCGCACTCATAATTGGCATCCAAATTAATTTATAAAAATCCTTATCTCACACCCAATTTAGTTTATACTGACTTTCTGCTGGGATAAGTGCATACCCCGTCATTAATACCCGAAATGACGTAATTAAATTATTACTATTCACTTAGTAAATTAATTTCCCTAAACATTAACCATTCACTCCCTGATTAATATTGAAATAAATATATTGCCATAATTAATTCAATTAAAATTTCAACCCACAAGTAATTTAAAATTCCCGAATTAATTAAATATTAAATGAACAAAAATACGTGGTGTTATATATATATATATATATATATATATATATATATATATATATATATATATATATATATATATATATTCAAATCATCCATATACGTATATATACAAATCATGCGCCCCTTGGTTAGGACCACTTGGCGTAATGCATACTATGCTATCGTGTCCCGGTACATTGCTCACTGCATAAAGGACAACTGGTTCGACGTCTCTCACAAACCAGAAATCTCATAACACAAATATTAGAGGCGAGAATTTTCATTAGCTAAATGGGTCACAAACATTCCTACGCTCCCATTCAACCGTCGAAACTATCCTACGTAATAGATCAAACATATCCAAGTTCATATGCTCTGGGTACAAGTCAAATATCCCCCCGAATGGGTCACTCAGGATAAGATTGTCCACTGCGCGAAACCTCCTCCCGATAGCAAGAAGCGTAGGTATGCTATACACACAATAATGATAAACATAAAATAATAGTCATTCCCAAAGCCTTATAAAAATTTAGGCATTCACCCTACCTATATTTATTTTTCTACACGTAGTATATTTCTCTTTACTATTTACGCAATTAACTCGATTATTCATACTCTCGAAATTTCCAAGGTTAATTTACTTATTCAATACTTAAGGTAGTATACTAGTAATGCTTCCTAAATAACTATGCACTAAGTTAATATCATTTAATGGCAGTTTTCCTAACACAATTAACTGTGTAACATGATTTGAGAAAAATGGAAATTTATAGGTTGTTTTGGGACCTGTCGTTCTAATGACTTAGCAGGTCATTTGAACGACGTTAGATTTTCGTTCGAACAAGATGGGGTATTTCTCTGGTTTGACCAGATCTGTAACATTTTACTGTTCATACTTCGTCTTCCTCAAAATTTCAGTCCTAAAACCTCTAAATTTCTTAACCCCAATACCAAAACAGCAATCCTAATTAATGTTCTAACGTGTATAAATGATTTCCCTTAACTCTGGATCATTAATTCATCATAAATCAGTTATAAAATCCAAAATCCCCAATTTAACAATTCAAAATCTTAGGAAGCATTACTAGTATACTACCTACAATTCTCCAATTTTAATAAATCCCTAATCCAGATTTTAATAAATGCCATTAATTCTCCAATTTCATCAAAACTTATGAATCAAATTGTGAATATGAACTACCTACACCATTATGAACATGCTTATTGCTATAAATTGCAAGAATTAAACACTTGCCTTAAATTCAACGGTCTATTCAGCTGTTTATATGGGTATGGGTGCGTTCCTCATCTTGCGATCTACACTTTGTTATAGTTTTTTGGTGTGTGTTCTTGAGTTAGGCCCCAAGAACTCATATGGATTCTTCTTCCTTCCTCTGTGTCTTTCAGTTTTCTCTAACGTAGGTTTAGATATGATAACTCCTCTGTAAACCATGTACCTCCTTATTTAATTTCTTATTTTTCGTCCGTAATATCACCCCAAAATTTCAAAGGATAAAAATACACCTACGGGGTGCCGGTTAGGCTTAAAACTACCTCGGAGTCCAAATAAAATGCCCGGGTAGAGTTTCCTGCCAATATCGACCCTTCCGGACTCAATGGCACACTCGAAATTACCATACGAGTTATAAAAAATAATTTTCATTTTGTTCCATACAATTATTCTCGACACGACTCACACGTGCATCCTGACTTAAAATATAAAAATTACGTATTTCGCACTCCGACAATTTATAAAAGTTATATTATTCCATATTACGTATACCACGATAATAATTAATGATTTCCATCCATAAGTATTAACCCTTGGCACGCTAGTTAATAATCATTTTAAATTTGGATTAATTAACAATTAAATTTCTCGACCTTCTTAATTTAATTAATCCAACGAAAAGAAGTAATCCCATAATTATTTAATATCATAAAAAATGTGAGGTATTACAATGATGAGTTGACTCGAGCATTTATGGAAGTTCTCACCATCACCCCCGAGATTATTATTCAGGTGGTGAAAGCACTAGAGGAGGATCAACTTCGTCAGGAGTGGGTGAGACAGTTGCTAGTCAAGGAGGTGGAGCATTTTTCTCTCGGGTCTGATGGCAGTTTGAGGTTATGGAGGAGACTGGTTGTTCTAAAATATGCTTAGTTGAGACGAGTCGTTATGTGTGAGTCTCATGGTTCATTATACATGGTGCATCCCGACGGGGATAAAATGTACCACGACATGCGTCATCAGTATTGGTGGACCGGTGTGAAGAGAGATATAGAGGAGATTGTGTCCAGATGTGCTACTTGTTAGCTGGTGAAGGTAGATCATTAGTGTCCTGCGGGTACTCTGCAACCCTCAGAGATCCTGGTGTGGAAATGGGAAAGCATATCGATGGACTTCATAACAGGGCTACCTACTTCACAGAGGGGGCATGATTCGATCTGGGTGATTGTCGACAGATTGACAAAGGTGGCTCATTTCCTATCGACCCGCACAGATTTTATCTCCGACCCGTATGCCAGACTTTATATTGTAAAGATATTTAAGATACATGGGGTACCTCTAAACATAGTATCAGATAGGGACAGGACGTTTGTGTCCCACTTTTGAAGGAGATTTCAGCAGGCCTCAGTGGCAGAGTTGAGACTGAGCACTTCGTATCATCCTCTGATCGATGAGAAGATGGATAGGGTGAACTTGATGCTGGAGGACATGTTGCGTATGTGTATTTTGGACATTAAAGGAAGATGGGATCAATATTTTCCGCTGGTAGAGTTCGCCTACAATAATAGCTACCAATTCACTATAGGGATGGTGACATTTGAGGCACTCTACGGGAGCCCTTGTCGTTCCCCCTCATGCTGGTTAGAGGTGGGGGAGAATAAATTTCTAGAGCCGAAATTCATTCAGGATACCTCAGAGAAGGTAGAGATGATTCGGGTCAGGATAGGGATTGCTCAAGATAGGCAGAAGATCTACGTAGATATGGGTAGGAGACACTTAGACTTCGATGTTGAAGACCATGTGTTGATTAAAGTGTCTCCCATAAAGGGAAAGTTGGCACCTTAATACGTGGGACCGTTCCCTATTTTGGAGAGGATTGGGCCTGTAGCATACCAATTGGAATTACAGGAACACTTACATCAGATGTATGAGATTACTTAGAGATGAGGTAGTGTACTAGAGCATCGTTGTCGATGAGATTGAGCTCCATCCAGATGCTACTTATGCGGAGAGACCGGTAGCTATTTTGGATAGACGGGGGTGCCGACTGCGGTCCAAGATTGTTCCTTTAGTTCGGGTACAGTGGAGGCACCACAGGGAGGACGAGTCGGCTTCGGAGAGAGAAGACGACATGCATGCAAAGTATCCAGAACACTTATAGCTAGGTACGTACTTTCTTTATTCCGAGGACGGAATCATATTATTAGGGGGGAGAATATAATACCCCGCATTTTTCTCTTAATTAATTAGTGGAAAATATTCCTTTTTCTAATAAATAACTAATTTTAAAAAATTTAATCTAAATAAATATCTTATTCGGATGTGTTAAGTGTAAGCTTATTATTTGGCATACTTGTATGTATTATTCATTTTGTGCATGAATATATTATTAGCATATCATAAAACAAAATTTATAATTTATGCGCGACATAATAAAAAGTAATAATTTTGGCATAAATAATGCAGAGCCCCTTTTGGGACTTATATGAACTCGTTTAAGTGGTTTAAACCTTTAAAATTGTTCTTGGGTTAATAACATATAGTTTGGGAAAGTTTTGGACTAATTAGAAAAGGAATTCAAGCTTATTTAGGGGTCCGAAAGTTGGGCCCATAACCCAACTCGGGATTAACACTTAATTTAGTGGTTTAGTGGGAGTAAACCACTCCATCATTATCACAAATCATAACTTAAGAAAGCGTCCACGAGATAGAGAAAAGAGAAACATCCAAAGGAATGGAAAAGAAGAAGAATAAGGACGGATCAAAGACTTTCAAGGGTTCCCCTCTACAAAATTTAAAGGCAAGAATTTTCTTCCATAAATTATGTTTCGAATGTATTTCTCAATGCATAATCCATTCCCCTTTTTTATTTCTGAAAATTAGGATTGCTTATATTTGATTTGATTATGAAAACCCACATGTAGAGGAAGAATATACATGAGAGTTATTCCAGAAATTAGCGATTGAAAACCTATATATTGATGATTAGTTTTACCTTAATTGTAATGATTATTGGAGAAAAATGGTAAATAATTATACAGGCGATTGATGATTCGTTTATGGTCTGATTTCCAGATGTAAATTTCCCAGAAAAAATATCCTCCTTATGAATTAATCACGGTTCTGAGTATATTAATGATTGTAACTAAGATTTTTGTTGGAAACTGGACTGAAGAATGTAAATTCCATGTTGCTGTTAAGAGAATTAAGAAGGTTGGAAAAATTTGGGAAACTTAGAAACTGTGAAAGGCGGAGGTAGAAGACGACACCTCGTTCAAACGATGTGGCAGGTCGTTCGAACACATACCCTGTCACGCGAACGAGACCTCCAATTATTCAAATGACGAGCCAGAATCTCTTACTTTTTGTCCTCTTCTACCTTACCCAATTCGGTACATGCTCATGTCACTATTATACCCTATGCGCTGCAAAAATACAAAATTTAGGAGGAAATGTTGGTACAGTGGGATAATTTACTTAAGGGTCTAATGAATTCACCCACACATAAACTAATAATAATTACTCCTAGCTAGGATGCTCAGTAATTATTTATGGATTGGAATTAATAATTTATTAGATTTTAAATTATTAATAAAGGAGAAAATATTGTGAATGATTAATTGAGGCATATTATTGATAATTGTAGAGAAATTGCTGATGCATATTATAGAGATAAATAATATGTATTATTATGTATTTTTGTTGAGATACCTTATTCGTGGACCGTCCTATCGGCTCTGGGGTTTGCACGTTCGGGTCATGTACCACACATCGGTACAGGTTGGCTTGACGATGTGTAGCCCAAATAAGTACTACGTGGAGGCTCCACCTACTATAGGTAGGGTTGGCGCTGACCGTTCCTGTATCACTGCTATATATGGGCCATATATAGGTGTCCTGCATAGGGACCGCCCCCAACGTATATGTGTTTTGTGTTGTCCGTTTAGAAATAAGAGAATTCCTCCGGACTTGACGATAGAGCACGTATAGACAGCAATGGTAGATGCCCTTGTGTGTCACATAGATGAAATGACATATATTATTAATTGACCAGAGTTGAAATTAAATAAATTGAATTGTCAAAGGAAAATAGACAATAATTATATATGATGTTCTGTAATGCATAATAGATGCTTATGCCCTTTTTAAAAGATTTTGGAGACTTGAATAATTGACTATTGGTAACTTATTGTAGAAAGTACATTCAAATAACTTATTAATATTTCCCCCGTTTATAATTTGAGACTTTTCACCATTCTTTTTTTTGGAATTGTTGGGGAACGAATGATATTTCATTAGATGAGGGGTGAGGTGTCACACGTATGTGAGTCACAAAAAGGGGGAATAATTATTGTGCATAGACTGTATAATTACATTAATATTTTATTCAAGTTATTCCTTACACACCTCGTGCTCTGACCCAAATATAAATGTTTTATGCCCGCAGGCTCCCCTAGACAGGGATAATTGGATTGTGTTATGGCAGTCCTGCGATCTCACTTAATCTCCAGATCCAGTAATTTCTAGAATAGGTGCTTTTCATCTTCAGTCTTTTACTATTTGGAACTTTTGTAAGGGCTTAAGCCCGATACTCTTTTATTTTATGTCAGTTAGGATTTTATCACTCTAGTTGGATACTATTATTATTATTATTATTATTATTATTATTATTATTATTATTATTATTATTATTATTATTATTATTATTATTATTATTATTATTATTATTATTATTATTATTATTATTATTAGTAGTAGTAGTAGTAGTAGTAGTAGTAGTAGTAGTAGTAGTAGTAGTAGTAGTAGTAGTAGTAGTATTACTATTATTATTATTAGTATTAGTATTATTATTATTATTGCTATGGTTGTTTGGAATATTGGACTATTGTGTATGTGATCCTTATCTTACAAATGCAGAAATTTTGGAAAATAACTTATTTATAATTACTATGTGCTAAGGATGGTATTAATTGACAAACAAGCCCTATCTTCGGCGTATCGTGCCTGGCCATCCTCTACGTGAAAAAATAGGGGTTGTTATTCTAGATTCAAGTGTTTATATTCTAGAGAAGCTGTAGGTATTTATACTTTTACACCTCATTATTTGTTTTCCTACGCAATTTCTTGATCAATCATTCATCGTGTTTCCTTACTTTCAGGTGAGTACTGCGGGTGATCATATGGATGTGGAGCCTCGTGTATTAAATTGACATACAATTGTATTTATTTAGGATTTTCTTTTCAAATTTTTGAATAATTACTCAAACGATTTCGTTATTTGAATCTAAGTACAACAAGTTCTCATATGGTTGTGGAGTGTCAAGTACTATACTTCCATACCTTTGTATTCATTTTCTTTTACTTTGCAAATGTTTGAGCAGTTCGTTGTCATGTTTCTGTGTTTTTCATTTAACTAATACAAGAGACCTTATCGCCGTGGAGCCTCAAGTGTTGTGCTCGCATACCTTTGTTTTTATTTGCTTTTACTTTACAAATAATTCAATGCTCTTCTCAAGCAGTTTTTTATTTTATTTTAAGTTGATACTATGAGAGCTCCCATGTCTGTGGAGTTTTAGGTATTAAACTGAAACACCTTTTATTTATTTTCTTACACTTTGCAAATAATTGAATACTCTTTTTAACCTGTTTCTTTGTTTTTACGTTGATACAATGAGCACTTGCATGTCTGTGGAGCCACAGATTAGACAAAGATATTAGCACTGGATCTCAAGTAGATTTTTAAGTCCCATCGACATGCGAGTTAGATTCCTTTCTTCAATCTCATATATCCTTTTAATTTTTTACGTGGTGTTTTTATCCCCTACGTATTTTGTCCTCGAGATCAGGAAAAGGAGGAAGAAGAAGCTGGTGATGAGGATGCACAAGAATCTGAACCACTCACTCCAATTTGGTTAAGGATGAACAAACTAGTGAGGACATTGTTGTTAACTCTGAACCCAACTCTATGGATACTTAATTTTACAATGCAAAAATGGATGCTCTTAAAATTTATATAAAGGACGTACGGTGCGAGAGACATTTGGATAGATTTCTTGTGAAATATTGAGTTTTCTTAAATCGGATCTTCGAGCATCATTCCATTTTTTTTATGAGAGCATCAATTTGTAATATCGACGAAATTTATATTAACAATTTGAAGACACACAATAGTCACACTCATCAGTTTACTTCAATTTCCCCAAGCTAGATCACTCCTTTGCGTGCTCGTAACTTCTTGGCTACTATCAAGACTTAAAGATCTGCTATCATTTTAAATTGGATTGGATGGATGCTATTTTTCGTAAACTTATTCATTACACTATGAGGAGGAGGATGAAGGATCAGTCTTCTAACAATGTTAGAGATGAGCAATGTCATCGGCGATCAGATGTATTGAGAGCGCATAACAAGTCTCTTGAAACTGAGTTAAGCAAAGTTTTATCTGACGAGGAAGAAGGTGTTTCTCATCTTGCTAAGATTGAAGAAGACATGAAGTGAGAAGTATTCTCTTCTTAGGAGGGTTTCTATAGGAAATAGTACCTCATTTTTCTTGTCGTGGAATTAGACTTATGTATTCTTTCAACTTTGAGTAGATTTTGATCCTTTTTCCAACTTCCTATTTCCTTTGTCTCTGCACACCAGTGAAATGTGTAAGGTATTACGCCATGCGTATGCATCCACACCCATATAATAAATCGTTGACAACTAGTGTTAGAATTAATAACATGAGATTTTATGTTAGAAAAGAAGTTACCTAACTTAATCCCCACATTCACATATTCGAGTGATTTCATTCTAGTGCTATTAAAGCCCTAAATCACTCCAAGAACAAGCACAATCTACTCCTAGGAGTTCCATATCTCATAAATATTGATATGGTCACGATGTTGATCGATGCTCCTCCATTAAGTAGTGATGATGGAAAACAAATCCCATTTACTAGAGCAATAACATGTAGGATTATGTTATGAAATAACGGTACCTCCCTGTAACCTTAGTGAACACAACATCAGAGGTATACTTTTTGATGAGCCTTCCAATAGGACCTGCTGGGGTTTATTCATAAAATCATGTATAAAACATTTTATTACCTATTAATATCATAATTGTTTATTCATTTCGAAATGATAATTTAGTTATGATAATTATTTATATTTGTTTAAATAAATTGTTTCACTGAATGTCGATTTATAGAACTTAGTAGGATTTTCAATGATGCGACTTCAGGTAGATCATAAGGAGATTAGAATTTTGATTATGTCATTATTAAAATGTTCCCAACCTAGATATGGAATTGACATCCTGTTGTATTTGTTTTTATACAATCCTAGTAGTTTATCTTAAACTACGAGGAACTCGTAATAGTTTTGGAACTTGTGAGATAATTCAACAGTGAATAATGATAAAAAAAAATACTACGAACATATTGAACGTGACTACCTATGAGATTAGAGTCTAAGATATTTCGTTATTAGTTTCACACAATCTCACATCATTTGAATGGGTGCATAAATTCTTCTTCCTTAGAATTAGGAGGATCATGATGCTTGTGCAGTTACCACATTGATTTCCATGGTGCGATTAAATATTAAATTGAACAAAATGATCTCCGCGTACTGGGTGACAATTATAAAAGTAGGTCTGAGATCTTAATTTAGAGGAATCCGCATCTGAGGATACCTAGGATTGAGATATCCCCTGACTGACTTATAAGTTTTTATTTCTAGCAATAAACCTAATCAGTGGATTATTTATATCCATTAGAGGTAGCAAAATAAGTTAAGCCCGAGAATCAAGGTATTTGATTAGATGATAGTCAAAGTTGATTAATAGAAACTTGACTTCATCAAGAGGGTATCCATAAATTAACATGGGCAATGATATTATGCACTATAATCAACATTGGAAAAAAGTCCTAATTATGTCCGATGAATTATGAGATAATTAAGTTGGACTAGAATCGTAATTATTCAGTGGAATTAATTATGATTAAACAAATATAGGAATTAAATTACGGTACTTATAATTGGGTGTTTCCATGAATGTATTCAAGTTAATTTAATTATTTATCTTGTGTCCTTAATGTAGTCGTAATGACTAAGTAGTTAGGGCCATATTCTCAAAGAACCCAATTTAGCCAAAGTCCACCTTTTATACTAGTATATAAAGGTGTGGGAAGGGGATTAGGATTATTATTGAACATATTAGGGTTTGAGAGGGGTGAGAGAAAACACGATTCATATTTTTATTTATAGGCCTAGAGATAGAGGATCATATTTCACTTAAGAAGACGGATTTTCATGTCAAAAGTTTCCCACACACCTACCTAGATTTTGGGAGGATCATGCAGTAGAAGGTTTAAGCTTCACATAAGTTTAGGCAAGGTTTTTTAGATCCAAAACAAGGCATCCCCATTAACTATAAATAGTTTTATCCATATCGGATCACAATCGGATCCACAACGGTATTGTATTCTAGACCCTAGGTTTGTTCTTCAAACCTACTTTGGGTGTGGCTTTTATCCATGTTTGATTAATCCAAGTTCCAAGTCATAAATTTTTTTATCTTTATATATTGATCCCCACCAATTGGTATCAGAGGATTTAGTTGAGATTAATCATTCACTGGAAAGGTAATCATTAATCGAAAAGGTCCATGTTTTCCAAACAAGTAAACCCTCATTTTGCATGTTATGGTAATGGTATATTGTTGCGTATACATTTATACTAACATGGTATTATAAAGATTCTTCATATATAACATGTCCATAAGGGTGAGGTTCAGGTTGCTGAGAAAGAACCATTTACTTATACTCCGAAAGGAAATAGAAAAAGAAGAATGGAAAGTCTCAGGGACAGTGTACAGTTGTCAAAAAAAAACTTTCAACTCCAGGGTGGGGTAAAAAGCCGATATGTGATTGTTACATCTGGAAACGTGAAGGACATTGGAAGAAGAAAGAAAGTATTGAGACATGTTTTATGGTATAATCTACCCGAACCTAAGGTGTTGATTCAGGTGCCGCTAATCATGTTTGCAATTCTTTGCACTGTTCCATATAATCGGGGGGCTCAGTAATGGATAAATGTTTATAGTCATGGGAAATCATCATAAGGCAACAATAGTAGTAGTGGGAAATTTATTTTTAAAGTTTGTCAATGAGAATAACTTAGTATTGGTATATAGTTTATGTGCTCTTAGTATTAGAAGAAATTTGATTTTGGTTTCTAAGATTGGGATGGATGGTAATTTGGTTCATTTTAGTAAAAGTTTTTTTTTCTTATAGAATTTGGCAAATCTCTCATATTTTGATGATTGTGTAGTTATTACTTTGATATCCATGGTACGATTCATTATCAGATTGAATGAAATGATCCTCACATATTGGGTGATAATTATACAAGTTGGTTTGAGATATTAATTCAGAGGAATCCCACGTCTAGGGATACCTAGGATAATAACTGACTTTTAAGTTTTTTTTTTACCAGTAAACTTGATGAATGGATTATTTATAATTCGGTGGAGGTAGAAAAATAAGTTATGCTTGAGTGTCAATAAAATTTATTAAATTTTGGTCAAAGTCGACTAACAACAAATTGACTTAACCAAGCGGGTATCAGAAGCTTCGCCTGGTGAATCAGATTATGCACCATAATCAACATTACAAATAAGACCTCATTATGTTTGAGGATTTCGAAGATAATTAAGTTGGAGTGCAGTGATAATTACTTACGAAAATTAATTATCATTGTTAAATAAATAAAGGAAAAAATTACAGTAATTGTAATTAGATATTTCCAGGTATTTATTTGAAGACCATATAATCATTTGTCTTGGTTCCCTTGTGTAGTCATAATGCCCAATTAGTTAGTCCCATATTCATAAAAAAAAACAATTTATCTTAATCCCACCTTTTATGCTAGTATATAAAGGTGTGGGAAGGGGCTTAATCTCATTCTTTAACATATTAGGGTTTAATAGAGGTGAGAGAAAATAATATTCACATTTTTGTGAAGAGACAAAGAGAGAGTGTATCATATCTCACTCAAGAGGAAGGTTTTTAATCTCAATAGGTTCCCACACACCTACTTAGTTTTCAGGATGATCATAAACTAAAAGATTCAAGATTCACATAAGTTTAAAAATGGTTTTGGAGATCCAAGACATAGAATCCCCCCCCCCCCCCCCCTCCATCACCTATAAATTATTTTCACCACATTGTAAAAAAACTAGAATCTTCAAGGTATTGTATGTTAAACCATAGTTTTGTTCTTAAAATGTATTTTTAGTGTGTCTTGTTTCCATGTTTGATTAATCCAAGTTCCAATCCATAATTTTTTTATTCTGCGTACATCGATCCCCATAAGGACCATGCCAATTAACTAATGGATCCCCTCGGTCTTATACCATCTCCAGAATTGTACTGGTAATTTCCAATCTAGTCTCAGACTTAACCCCAATTTGATCATAAATCATTTGAACTTTGGACTTCTCAAAATCGTCATGCATTCAAAGTAAATCTCCACTTCATAGATGTCAGAATTACAGGCATACTCAGCTTCATTGGCTCCACCGTCATCAAGTTCGAGCATTATGCTAACATTACCCTCTTTAATTTCTAATTCCTCATCCCAATCACATCTCTAGTGTTAGTTGGCGTGACTAAGTGACCACTCGCTACCTGCCTTGTCATTTTCCACTCACTCTTCAGACTCCATCATTTTATTTAATTAATAAGCTCAAACAATGTTAGGACAAGTATATTGATGGGTGGGCAATGGATTCTCATTGACATCCATGGGAGTTATTTGAAGAGTACCATTATAAATTTCTTGTTAGTAATCTTATGCAGGTAATAACAATCTTTTGTTAAGTGCTACCCCCTTTGGTACATCTCACAGAACCCTACATCATCTTTTTCATCTGATGTGGGTATCTAGCCATTCGAGTGGGGTGGGTATGACACTCTATCTTGTACAATGTTTGGTAACAATCCATAGATTCTGTCAAACTACATTATAGCGGTGTGTGGACATAATTTCAAAACTTTTTTTCCCTGAGGTGCCGATTTTCAATGCTCCTTGACTATTTATCTCCCCTTTGGGATTATTATCTACATAATTGACATATATCCACTAAGAAACCTAAGACCTTCCTGGTTAAGGAACAACTTGGATTATCTAATTATGAGATTTTGGCTTTATGATTATGGTAATGTTTCTTATTATTCACATAAATTACCTGAATGTACCCATGTGAGTTTGTGCGAGTTTGTGCAACATATCAATGCATTTTTCTTATTGTTTTAGGGTTGTGACCTATTTCTCTATTTATACTAAAATGTTAGGGCTAAGGTGGCACATGTGCACCAAATTTAATATTCCAGCAAACATTTTTGTCCTTATATTTTAATGTTTATAAACAATTTGTCCATTGTTGACACACTAGGTATGGTAGTGGATAAAAAGGTGATTTCATCAGTCTCGATGCCAAAAAGTGTTATTTCTTCTATTTTTGAAAAATTTACTTATTGAGTAAGTTTGATAACTTTGCGAGTGACATTTTGGGTCACTCTTTATTTTTAAAATTTCTTCAGAACAATCAATTGAACGCTCACTTATTTGAGATTAAAAAGTTTTTTTGGGAGAAGCTTCAGTGACTGGTCACGGTTTATTCAATAATATGTGTTGTTTTAAGTGTAAGTGCGAGTGACCTCTAGGGTCACTTGCCTCACCATTCTCTATTTTCAAAGATATTAATGTGGTTGAGCCTTAGCTTGCTTAATAAGACTTATCTCTCATCCTCCAAAGAAAAACTCTCAAGAAGTCCTAACTTCCCATTTGCTCAAGCCCTGCTTGGTTGGATAAGGATCCTTACTAAGTACACATGTGAAAGAAAATAAATATAAATTTTAGTGAAGGAATTTCTCATCTATTTGTTTTTATGTCACTTGAGTGACTACTCGTGATTCCATTTACTCGGTAGCCAAGGGACTTATCGCATACTTGCTCTTATCTAAGAGCTTTGTGAACTGGGGTGTCTAGTGCCACTTCTTAACTAAAATTTCTCACATAAGTCATTGGTAACTTAGGGTTGCTCGTATTCATTTCTCGCATGTTTTACTGGTGACTTGGGGCTTCTTGTGCAGCCCCCTTATTAATCATTACTTGTGTTCTTAACTGGTGATTTGGATTTGATAGTTCAATGTTCTTTGTTGGTCACTGTTCATGTGACTCACTGGTAATTTGGACTTTTATGTCCACTTTATTTCATTGGTCACTAATCGCATGACCCTTCAGTGGTTATGGGGTTTCTTATTTACCCCTCTATAATATTAAATAGGACCACCCATGAGATTTGAGTCTAAGGATTATCTTGATTAGACTCGGGTTATCTTACCGTATTTGCAAAGGGTGCATAGATTTTTAACTTCGATAATTATAACGATTAGAATACTTGCACAAATGTCATTTGAATTGCTACGAGTGCGATTTGATTTATATTAGGTCAAATGATCTCCACGTATTAGGTGACAAATGTGTAAATATGCATGTGATCATAATGCAGAGGAATCCATGACCAAGGGATACCGTGGATTGCAATACCTCCTTGATTAACTTATGTGTTTTGTTTCCACCAAGTAAAACCCGATCGTTAGGTTATTTTATAATTCTGGTGGAGTAGAAAATAAGTTATGTATAAGAATAGAGGAATTAATTCAATGTTGGTTAAAGTCAATTAAAAGTAAATCGATTTGACAAAGGGGATATCGTAAACTTAATGTGGAGAATTATATTATGTACCACAATCAACTTTGCAAACAAATCACACGAGATTTGAGTGATTTATGAGATTATTAAATTGAAGTGCAATCCTGATTATTTACTAGAATTAATTCACTATTAAATAAATAAAAGAAATAATTGTAGTAATTACAATTTTAATTTTTAAGTATTTATTGAAGCCAATTTAATTGTTTATCTTGGGTCCCTAGTGTAGTCCATATGCCTAAGTAGTCAGTCCCATACTCTCAAGAAGCCATGTTTAGCCAAATCCCACCTTTTATATTTACATATAAAGGTTTAGGAATGGGTTTAATGAGAATATTGGTTCATTAGGATTTGATAGGGGTGAGAGAAAACACTATTCATATTTTTAGTAAAGAGGGATAGAGGGGGACTAATATATCTCAAATTTTAGCAATTATTTTCATTTCAAAAGGTGCCACTCATCTACTTGATTTCGGAGAGGATCATACACTAGAAGATAATATCACACGGAAGGTTTAATTATGGTTTTTCGAATATCTTAGAGGGCACCAAGAATTTCGTCATTATCTACCTCTGTTTCCGTATATGAATCACAACAAGATTTTCTATGGAATGTTTTATTGAAACACTAGGTTTAATATTTAAACCTAACTATTGTTTTCCTTTCAATGCATGATTAATAAAATATCTCAAGGGTTGAGATTTTTCTGCATATAATAGTCGATCCAAGTTGTTTTTCCCAACATGGCTCAATGTCACTTTCCAAATAAAGGTTTTGAAAAGTATTTTTTGACAGTTTTATTTAGTCATTATGGCATTTTACTATCATTTATTTAACATATGAGCATGTCAATTCATTACACAAATAGAGACGATGGGTTAAAAACCAATCATTAAAATATAAATGTGGTAAAGTGCATATTCGGTCCCCTAAATAGAGGTCGAGCTAAATGAGATAAACAAGTATGTACAATTTATCAAAATTTATATATGTGGGGTATGTCACCAGGGATTTATGCAGAGTTTATTTACCCTTGTAGCATGAATCGACTTGTTTCTGGGTGAGCTTCCCCACTTGAGGTTACCAAGGTGGGAAGAGCTCCTTTTAGTCAGGCAAAGATTCATTTAAAAGTGTAGATTTTTGCACTGTGAGGGCATATATATTTCTTGGTGGTGACTTTTCTGAAGTACGAACCTCGCTCAAGACTATGAAAGAGACATTGGGAAAGTACGAGATTTACTAGAGGGGAAAATGACTTTTCTAAGGTATGAGATTCTTTAGAACTTTTTAGAATTGAGTTCGCGCATGTTGAGTGCTCGGGATTAAGAGAGTTAGAAAACTGAATCGATGTTTGGTTTTGGGGTGATTTTAATTATTGGGAGGGATCTCTATCCATATGGGTATGACCTAGGGAATTTAACCGATCGATTAAAACTTGGATAGTGTATTCAAGGTATGGGCCACATTTATGGATGGTGGAGAGATTTCCTAGATTTGGTAATGGTTAAACTAGGGTGGGGACAACCTATCGATTATCAGAATGGAGGAACCTTTAACCGATCAATTAACTGACCTGTAGGGGCTATTTGTCTTGACATTTATACCTTTTCCTATTTGTGTTTTAACCCCTTGGAGGTTTTGTTCTTGGTTTTTGAATCCCCTGAACTTTTTTTTTTGGTTTGGGATGTTGGTATTTTTTTTATTTTTTCTAGGGTTTGTGTTCATGGTCATTTATGATAGGACAAAATGTACCATATCCTGATTTTAGATCCGGGTGTTCACAGAAGTGGTCGACTAAGAATGTGTGCATAATAACACTCTTCATCGAAATTATATGGATTTGAAGAAATAGGTTTGCCTATTTTGGGGGAAGTGTGAGATATTGGGGACATAGTTGAAACGTTTTATAGTAAACTAATCGACTAACTATAGAGAAATGGTTAACCGATTTGTTACCCTTTCCGTTAGTCCAAAATCTTTTTAATGCATATGCCCTTTTATATTTTTAGAAAAGTTGGTTCCATTTCCTTGTAGTGATGCTTGTTTTTGGTGCCACAGTTTATTTACTCTGCCCGACATACGTCATAGTATTCTTCTTTGTGGTTCTACTTCTGTCATGCTAGCATGGATATGAGTAGCGTTCAAGTTTTGTAATGTCGGATGCCATATTCCTAATATCTTTGTCAGATAGTATTACTACAACTACATGGTCCTCTTCTTCTATTCTAGTTGCTCTAGTGATTATGGAGGATAATATCTCGCTCTCTCTACGCTTCATTTCTCTGTCCTGACCAAATACTCAAGTTAGATGTTGTGTGCTCTCGATTTTTCCATCAACATATACTATGGTTTTTCATGGTAGGACCATTTCATCGATATTCATCAATGTGATGCTGCTTTTGGCTCATTGTCCTCGACTTTGCATCTCATCTCTTTGCCAATGATGAGAGTTTTTTTCTTTATTATTTTTTTTCACCATTTTTTCCCTATGTTCGATTAAATTTTTGTTTTATAATTCTCCACCATGTACTAGTCGATGTTTTCCACTAAAGGTAAACATTGATGCGCTGGTCATTGACACACCTATCTTTACGTTAATTGACCTCTGAGGTATCTATGGATGCCACTACTGATTAGTTGAGGTTGTCCATAAGCCTTTCTCAGTGTTTGGTCAATTTTGTTCCTACGATTGGTTCACAGCGGACCCAAGAGGTGTATAGTGTTTTGGTTGGTATTTTGCGTGGGATTTGATGTAACCTCCCCCAAAAGACGTTTGTGATTTTTTTTTTAACTTTGGGTATACTCTAGGGAAATTGTCTAGTATTTTTCCCTAAGAGAAACATGAGGAGTCCTTAACACACATTTTGGTGTGTATGGTGATTCTCATTTATACATCGTGTTAATAAATAATGGCAATTAACCTTTTGAGGATTCATATAGTATATGTTGTATTTATTTAGTTTCTAGCATTTATGTATTTTTAAATTATTGAATTGTTTGCCTATGGACCGTATGAGCCAAAGATCCTTTTATTAACAAGGGGTGACACACGTATCATAATAATAAGAAATGTATATACATATAGAAACAAAAGTTCCCTATCTTTTCTAAATTTTTATTTTTAGACAGAGACCACTTTTATCCGTTTTATTCGTATGCTTAGTGAGTTATCTGTTTAGTTCCGATGCCGGGGTACTGGAGAAGGAAGTTACCTTTTTCTCTCGAGCTTAGTAGGGGTATGTTGATGTATCTTGAATTAGAGTGACATTTCTTATTAAGGTGAGATGTCGTTTTATGTGGATCTCTTAGTGAGTCTATCCGTTGGCCTTTCTACGTCATAGGATGCGTGTTGTGTTGATATGATTGGTGCTTTGATGCTTATTAATTTTGGGAAGAAGGGTTTGGTAAATTGTGTTTTCCTAATTTTGGCCTCTTTTATTTTTTTCGTAGTACTAGCCTTTGTGTGTAGTTAAAATAAGGAGGATCATGCAAAGTCTTAAAAATGCCTTAGAGAACTATTTATTACTTTAATCTTTAGTTCATTATGAGAGTCCCAACTCTTTAGGAGTACATGAACAATGACCACGAATAAGGTTTTTACGTAACATATTTTTTTATTGTGTATTTAGACTAGGACTGAAGTGATATCTCGAGTTACGAACGTCTATCCAATTCAAAGTCAATGGGGTGTCAATATTTGAATGGATGTGATAAATATATAGCATAGTGTCATATCTGCAATCGTTTTTCCATTGAAATAGTTGGGGGCTTAAAGTGTTAAGACGACTTCATGTGAATGGTTGGTGGATCAAGTTGAATTTTTTATGTAGGGTTAGGAATGTATATTGGCTTTCATATTCTTCTATTCCAATCATGGTCGATTTTTAGTTTAATTAGCCTTTTTCCTCTTTTACCTTAGGTAGGTTCAAGGAATGAATTTCTTCAATTAGTCCCGATTGAAGGGGTGGGAAAACATGACTTAATTGAGGTAGGCTAAGTTATTCTCCCCACCGATGTTTGCTTTGGTGATTTTATATCTTCCTCCCCATTTGGGTGAAAATTAAACTTTGAGAGTCCAAGAAGGTTTGAGATTTGTTTTAGGACTAGATCTCCCTCTTGGATGTTTCATTTCTTAACTCTCTCGTTGAATGCTCGGGCGATACACTAACGGTATCCTTAATTGTGGTAAGCGACCCTTAGTTTCCTCACATCCAGAAGGGTTAGATAATCATAGCAAGCTTGGACCCAGTGAGTTTCCTCTACTTGGATTTTAAGAATGACCCAAAGGGAAATTATTTCATGTACAATGGGTAAGACTGCTTCCATGACCTAAGTGAGTAAGTAACAGCTCTGATTCAATTTTTCTCCATAGTGTGATAGCCCCAGAGGGAAAATAGGAGTTTGTTTGACCATTCATTGTATTTATTAGTCATCTTTCTGATGATTATTTTGATGTTTTTGTTAGTGGCTTCAAGATCGGGATTCATTTGTGGTCCGTATAAGGATGAATTATGACGAGTAATCCAATACATATGTAACAGGTTTGAGAAAACTTTCTCGAAGGGAGACCCATTATCATATACTAACTCATGGGGTACGTCAAAGCGATAAATGATGTTTTGACGTATGAATTTGACCACCTTATTAGATTTTAATACTTCTTAAGATTTGACGTCGACCCACTTGGTGAAATAGTCGATGGGGACGAGGATGAGCTAGTGCCTAGGTGAGGTCAACATGTAGAAATCTCGGGGAGGTAAATGTTGTCACGGTTTGAACAGTTGACACTTGAGGTACATTACCCCTTTGTGTAGTAGTTCAATAGTTCAACTATCTGAGTATTTTTTCGGAGAGGGTATTCTCACTCATGTGTGAGCCATATTCTCTACTATAGATTGTGACACCCCGACTAATTAAATACCGGGTAGCTACTCCTTTATTAAATTAATACAAAATGCCAAGTTGGTCCAGTTAATAGCATCACTGTCGAAAATATTTTAATGATTACTAACCACCTAGTATTTAAAAAGTAAGTTGCCAAATTTTAAGTTAAGTCTGATTAACATGCAATAAAAGAATAATGAAAGAACAACATAAATCCATTCACCATAACGAAGTAATGAAATAACCAACAAATAGTAATAAGTCCGGAGGAAAACTCCTCACAACAATCCCACAACTGAAAATAATATGACAAGTCTGAATCCTGAATTAATTACATGCCAGAAGTCTGAATAACTGAAATAAATGAAATGTCTCTAAAAGAAATGGGCGACATGCCCTACAACTGATAAATGCTGAATATAGAGTCAAGATAGATGAAGCGTATACAAGCAAAGTCCTGTAACTTCCACAAACAGCTACAGCTCGTCACCTGAATAAGGATCCTAAGCATGGTGTCCATGTGGCTGGGCACCTAAAATGGTTTTTACAAAAAAAATAGATTTGAAAGCAAACGGGTCAGAGCCCGAAAGTGGAGAGTATTTTAAAAACAGCAAGTGCT
Source organism: Sambucus nigra (assembly GCA_949130495.1). Taxonomy (NCBI): domain Eukaryota; kingdom Viridiplantae; phylum Streptophyta; class Magnoliopsida; order Dipsacales; family Adoxaceae; genus Sambucus; species Sambucus nigra. The sequence goes on along the minus strand of OX422223.1, from coordinate 49,300,687 downwards.
TTAATAACATTTAAAACAATGAATGCAAAATACATGTTAGGACGTGCTCTCACATGAAATACTCACCTCTCGTCTAACTGTGCACTCCTAACGTTCCTGTACCCATTCATGTGTTTTCTCATAACTATCTAGTTCAAAAGAGTTTCTAACACTTCTACTCGGTTCACGTTTTAATTCCAACCTTAATAATTAAATAGAGAGTTCTACTTTAATTCTCGGATTCCCAATTATTAACAAAACCATTTATTGATATATGTCCCCTTTTATCTTTTCATAATGTTACAATAACTATACTCACAATTTAACATAACAAATTCCTTTCCATTTAACCGTATATTATTCACATCATAAATATACAATACAAGAACCCCGAGGCTAAGCTGCGGTGCACACATACTCTGCTATCCTTCCCGGTACATCACGTACATAAGGATTACGCATTCCGAATCTTTAAGAAACGTTCTCAGATAACACATCACAAACAATGGAGGCGAACACAGTCACATCACATGGGTCATGCACATACCTACGCTCCCACGATCAGCAGACTTATTAACATCCCAATAAGTCCTTATCTGACCTATGTTCATCGAGGTACCAATCTAAATCCGGTCAACACAAGGATAAGAAGGCCCTAAGCGAACGTAAACCTCCCGTGATAGCAAGTATGGTAGGTATGTCATACACATAAAATTATATGCTAAGCATTCACACATCTTAGATATCTTAATAATAATAAAGGTATACTCTACATCCTTATACAATTATTCCAAATTTATATATTTTAAGTCTCCCGATCATATAACATTTAAACTGTCGACACGTCCCATGTCGTAATTTCTTATACTTAAAACCTATATCAAATAGATTATTAAGTTCCTATTATTCCCACATATAACATCTTTATTCCTAAGGTCCTTACTTCTGCCCCAAACCTCATTTCATTAAATTATTCAAATTTACACTTTTTAACCCAAATATTATCTCACTTATCGAATTTCATTAGATTAGAATAATTCCTCGAATTGAATTCTAATAAAGGTCCAAATTTCATAATCATGCCTACTGGTCTTCCTTAAGTTTAAGGGTATTCATAAGGTTTCCAATAATATTTTCCAAGGGTTAACATCATTAAAATTTAAATAGGGAAAACTTTACTCATTCTGGGAAGGTCGATCGATCGACCTTTACCTTCGATCGATCGATGGTGGTCGATCGATCGAGTGATGAATGTCGATCGATCGAACGCACCAGGTATGGCTAAGGACTGCTTCGTTTTGCAGTTTTCAAATCATCACAAAACATCCTTTTAATGCATGAAACTCTAATATAACGTTATAATATCATCATACAACCATCCTACAACATTGTTAACGTTCTAAAACCAATAATTCATCAACCAAGGGCTTTGTTTGGATCAAAACTTCATCAAGAACCCTAGTTTCCTATTTCTTTCAAGAACATTAATAAATCTCTTCTTAAATCCGTTTTTAGATCATCAAGGGTCATAATTCTAAATTCATAATTCGTCCAGAATGTTTCTACATGCAGTCCCTAACATAGTTCATAGTTTTAAATCCTCAAATTCATGGGTCTAATCAATCTTCCAAGATAAGTTTGATAATTTTCCTAAACATGGAAAAGCATAGCATTGAATCAATTGTAATCAAATCACTTGCCTTAATTGCTCTTCAGATTTGTTGTTGATTGAAGGTGGTTGAATTCCTCTCTCTCTCTTTCTGCAGAATTCTTCTCTTTCTCTCCCTCTCTACAAGTTCTTCTCAAGGTGATAATGGAGGTGGGGTTTGTTTTTGCCAAGATTTAAGGTTTCTAAACTTCTCCCGTAGCCCACTACCTAAATTGGGGTTGGAAATGGCTTAGTGAGTTAAGACTAAGTCAGATTTTTAACTCTAATTTTCGTGGGTTTTAATTACCCAATTTCCGAAATTACCAAACTACCCTTATAAGTTACCGGTATGGCCCAATAATGCCCCGGGACCCAAACTTAACCCCCGGTTAGTGTTTTCTGACTATTTCGACCCTTCCGAACACCTTGGCGCACTCAAACTGACCATACGGGTGATAAAAATAAAATTCACTTTTTAATTCAAATAATTATATTCGTGACGCGATTGTCACGCGCGTCCCAACAAAATTTCCCAAATCGTCGTATTTCAATCTCGCGACAATTTCAATATTCTCAATATTCATATATTGCCATATATACACATTAAAATCAAATACCAACTCACATTTCGTTAGTATTTTATCCGGATTAATTCTCAATTAATTCACATTTCATTTAATTAATCCCGTAAATAAATATCGATAAAAATGCGGGGTATTACATACTTCCCCCCTAATAACAGAATTTCATCCCGAAATTTGAAAAATTAAGGCACGCCTGGAAAAATTAGGTATCCTCCAGTATTCAAAACAATTATAAAGAAAAGCCCAAATTACTAAAACCCTCGCTTCACAATAAGCTTGTTTAACATACTTGATACCTTTTCAGAATAATCTTCGATAAATGCACCTCACGTTGTTCTCTTTTTAAACAACCTTCGACTAAAATAGCCCATACATTATTAGCCGCATTAATTTTTATTAGTATTGTGGGTCCGCACCTCACTACTAACTCCCGCGTTTATCAAAACTCCAAACTCCCATCCTGGGATGAATCGATAACACATCTGACTATGCTTATCCATTCCCTAAAATATCCCGACGTTGTGACTTTTACGCCAAGGAAAACTACTTCAGCCTGTTGGTGTCACACAAACCTTTATAAGTACCTTGTTTATCATAAATAGATACGGGTGCTTTTCCCCCAACTTTACCATTAGGTAATATCTGCTTCTCATGACTACAATATACCTCACTAGTTATACCCGATTTGGGATTGAAAATATCGCAATGGAATCAAAATTTCTTTCATACAATCCATCAGTCGTTAGTCACCTTGCGCCTGCACCTCGGGTTATAGGTGATACAACCCTCAGTTTGAATCGTTATTTCCCACTACTTATTGCCACCCCACCTGAATGTGGATTTCGGGGATTTCATCCCAGTTCTAAATAATACTACGTCGAACCATGTACCGGCGTGTTCACTATCTAATAGTTTAAATCACCCCAAGTATTTAACAATTTCGCTCCTTCTGGACAACATGTCCCACATAATCGAAGGGACTCATTACTTATCAATAAGTTGGCTACCTCTCAAGAAAATTCTCCAACTTGACCCTCCCATCCTTGGAATCGTCGTCTTGATACAAAATTATTTGGTTGATCATCTAACCCCAACTGTTCTATACCTTTTTCAATTCCGATATTCACATAAAATTTCCCCCGTTAAATGATACTTAATGATCTTATTCTCCCGACGAATACCAAAAGTTTGGACTTTTACACTTTTCACCACTTTGTGAATATTTGGACTTTATACCTGATTGACATCCTCATTCTATTTACTCTTGAGTCACCCTCAACGTTCGATTGTTCGGAACTCTACTCCAAATTGCTCATAATAATTCATTCGCCTTCTCACGAGATATCCTTTTATTAAATGGCTTTCTACTGCCTTTTCTCCAAATTTGAACGTGCTGCACTTACTACACAAGATATTCACTTACACCTTTTCTTATGACGTTTAATCTCATAAGTAATAATCTCACCCGTCTATGTTCCCTCTTCCTTTGATTTACACTTTAGCAAATCAAGATGTCTACGCCCCTTACAACCCAACCATACGGTTTTTTTTTAACATTATATACGCTTCATACAAACCCTAAACTCTTTATTGTCACTGTAAATACAACGGTGCTATACCACTTGGGCGTTCTCAATCGCTTCTGAATTAGAAATCCTAAATCCTCCTTATCCTCAATGCGTACTTCAACATGCCGTGACAAAACAAACATTATTAATACTTATATCGTAATTTACTAACAAGTGGCTCTAATGGCCGTACATCATAATTTACTCCTTGTAACTTCCCGTTATAACTACGTACTCCATAACTATAGAGGTATCCAAATCATGAACGAAGGGCCACACATTTCCTTACTACCAATCTTACGCTAAGTTTCATGCGTGGGGTGTCTCGCAAAGCGAAATCCAAACAAGGAACCCCCCCGATACACTACTACCTAACCTTGTCGGTCATCGAGATTTATTAAGCCCTCAGTCCATAACACGTACCCCTATGTTCCCGTCTCTTAATAACAAAGTTTCATCTCCGATTGCAATTATACATAAACAAGGAACTCCTTTCGAAAGACACTTTCTCTTGACAGTGGTGGAAATCACATTTCATATACACATGCGAATAAAATCGAGTCTCTCAAATTCCCGTCCCCAGACACACAACTATGAGTATAAACTTCCAAATCTCTAACGGGTGATAAAACAATGCACTCTTTTTGTTACGACCTCTCTATCGTTAATTATAAAAACCAACTAACTCTTTATTGACTAGTAAATCAATTACATACGACTCATAATAATGAAATCCCCTACGCATACTGGGATTAAATATCCGAGACCATTATGCCTTTGAAATCACAGCAATATTTATATATATATACATATATACAATAGTACAATTCTGAGCCCGACCCTCTCACAAATGGGGCCTCTCTAGAACCAAAACATTCTACCCCAAGGTAGCAATCCCAATAAACTTACGATACCAGCACACTATCGGTATAATCATATATATAAAACCATAAATAATATCATATCATACTCGTATAATACAGCACTAAAACGGTTAATTTCAATAAAGTATAAACCGCTATCAATATACCCATTCATCCTCCGCGGATGACAATAAAAGTAACCCCCACACTATCAGGGAAAAAGTTCTTATAAATAATAGAATTACTGGTATACTCACTAAACTCGACTCTCAAGTGAGAATAACAATTATAACGAATGTAGCAACTCATTCACGCCACAAATAACATGCATCCTCATTTGAGGATATAACACATACTTATATCCTAACAATCGTCCCGGCTGCTTAAATGGTTCCTGGACTTTACCACACATCTCCGTCCCAAACTGAATATTTCAATAACTATTGCCCTCGCCAGGCACAATACCTTGATCCCTACTCTTGTACCAGAAAATATTTACAACACACGGGTTTCACTCCCACAAAGTACCTCTACACATACTCCATTTATTTTCGATCACCCTGACCATGTTAAAGTGGTCCTTTCCTCAGACGTTGGTAGTCTCAGCTCTGAAGAGTATCTCCATTGTTCCCTTAGCTTGATGTACCTAAGGAACACACTACTAGTTTTCCACCTCTCTTACTGAAATTACCATCGCTCGGTAGTAATTTTACTATCGAATTATTTTAACGATTTCTCCATTGGGTCTTCCTCCTTGTGGTGTCTCTCCAACACCATTTTCCCAGTCTTATTCTATAAAAAAAAATCGATTTTTGTATCTCCCTACCCAAGGGAACATTTACCTCCAAATTTACACCACGCGATATAATTACTATCTGTATTTATCATCCAAGCAGAATTCCCCATAAGAGCTAACAATTCTTCTTGTACGTAGATTCTCCCTTTAACATTCTCTTCTCCATACCACCTTCTCCACCCGGTGTAGGGTTCGCTACAACATTAAATTTCTCCTCACAAGTTGACCCCTGTTTGGCCCTCTTATGTGAGTTCAGAATAACATTCGCCTTTCAACCTGAACATTTGATGAAGGAACTTATGGTCAAACCATTCGTGTACGCCTTCTCTCGACGTCCCATTCCACTTATAAGTGTGGTGATTGTTTCTCCCCATTGAAACTCCGCTCTCACAAGACAAGAAAAATTTTTCCCAAATTTTCACTCTCGATTGGCCATACTCCGACACAAGTCCAAGCCTTTAGATACATTGAGTTCATTTGGCTAGCACATGCCGTCTTCGCCTTTCGAGTATTGCTACTGCTGGTTCTCTTCAATGTTACACCTAACTCTTTCTCTCCCATTCCAACCTTGTTGGATGTGTCTAATTTGACCCCATTCCTACTATAGCCGTACCCGGAAGTCTCAAGTCGCGCCTTAGCCTTCTATATCATCCAGAAATTCCATGCCATAACATCGGTGACTTCAACTACGATCGTCCTTCTTTAAATAAATCAACTAACCTCATTATATATATTTGCCTCCTGCTGTTCACTCAACTGTCTTCGCCTGACGCACTACATTGTTCGGCACACGAATACACCCGATCGTAAATAAGATTCACTACCATATGTATTAAAGCAGGAGAACGAAATTTCACCAAAGATATCAACAATCCTAAACATAGGGCTCTACATCAAAGAAAGCTCAGCGGAAACATAACAAGCCGTACAGATCCTAAAGGACACTAGAACCTGATGCTCTGATACCACCTGTGACACCCCGACTAATTAAATACCGGGTAGCTACTCCTTTATTAAATTAATACAAAATGCCAAGTTGGTCCAGTTAATAGCATCACTGTCGAAAACATTTTAATGATTACTAACCACCTAGTATTTAAAAAGTAAGTTGCCAAATTTTAAGTTAAGTCTGATTAACATGCAATAAAAGAATAATGGAAGAACAACATAAATCCATTAACCATAACGAAGTAATGAAATAACCAACAAATAGTAATAAGTCCGGAGGAAAACTCCTCACAACAATCCCACAACTGAAAATAATATGACAAGTCTGAATCCTGAATTAATTACATGCCAGAAGTCTGAATAACTGAAATAAATGAAATGTCTCTAAAAGAAATGGGCGACATGCCCTACAACTGATAAATGCTGAATATAGAGTCAAGATAGATGAAGCGTCTACAAGCAAAGTCCTGTAACTTCCACAAACAGCTACAGCTCGTCACCTGAATAAGGATCCTAATCATGGTGTCCTTGTGGCTGGGCACCTAAAATGGTTTTTACAAAAAAAATAGATTTGAAAGCAAACGGGTCAGAGCCCGAAAGTGGAGAATATTTTAAAAATAGCAAGTGCTTTAATAACATTTAAAACAATGAATGCAAAATACATGTTAGGACGTGCTCTCAGATGAAATACTCACCTCTCGTCTAACTGTGCACTCCTAACGTTCATGACTATCTAGTTCGAAAGAGTTTCTAACACTTCTACTCGGTTCACGTTTTAATTCTAACCTTAATAATTAAATAGAGAGTTCTACTTTAATTCTCGGATTCCCAATTATTAACAAAACCATTTATTGATATCTGTCCCCTTTTATCTTTTCATAACGTTACAATAACTATACTCACAATTTAACATAACAAATTCCTTTCCATTTAATCGTATATTATTCACATCATAAATATACAATACAAGCACCCCGAGGCTAAGCTGCGGTGCACACATACTCTTCTATCCATCCCGGTACATCACGTACATAAGGATTACGCATTCCGAATCTCTCAGGAATCGTTCTCAGATAACACATCACAAACAATGGAGGCAAACACAGTCACATCACATGGGTCACGCACATACCTACGCTCCCACGATCAGCAGACTTATTAACATCCCAATAAGTCCTTCTCTGACCTATGTTCATCGAGGTACCAATCTAAATCCGGGCAACACAAGGATAAGAAGGCCCTAAGCGAACGTAAACCTCCCGTGATAGCAAGTATGGTAGGTATGTCATACACATAAAATTATATGCTAAGCATTCACACATCTTAGATATCTTAATAATAATAAAGGTATACTCTACATCCTTATACCATTATTTCAAATTTATATATTTTAAGTCTCCCGATAATATAACATTTAAACTGTCGACAAGTCCCACGTCGTAATTTCTTATACTTAAAACCTATCTCAAATAGATTATTAAGTTCCTATTATTCCCACATATAACATCTTTATTCCTAAGGTCCTTACTTCTGCCCCAAACCTCATTTCATTAAATTATTCAAATTTACACTTTTTAACCCAAATATTATCTCACTTATCGAATTTCATTAGATTAGAATAATTCCTCGAATTGAATTCTAATAAAGGTCCAAATTTCATAATCATGCCTACTGGTCTTCCTTAAGTTTAAGGGTATTCATAAGGTTTCCAATAATATTTTCCAAGGGTTAACATCATTAAAATTTAAATAGGGAAAACTTTACTCATTCTGGGAAGGTCGATCGATTGACCTTTACCTTCGATCGATCGATGGTGGTCGATCGATCGAGTGATGAATGTCGATCGATCGAACGCACCAGGTATGGCTACGGACTGCTTCGTTTTGCAGTTTTCAAATCATCACAAAACATCCTTTTAATGCATGAAACTCTAATATAACGTTATAATATCATCATACAACCATCCTACAACATTGTTAACGTTCTAAAACCAATAATTCATCAACCAAGGGCTTTGTTTGGATCAAAACTTCATCAAGAACCCTAGTTTCCTATTTCTTTCAAGAACATTAATAAATCTCTTCTTAAATCCATTTTTAGACCATCAAGGGTCATAATTCTGAATTCATAATTCGTCCAGAATGTTTCTACATGCAGTCCCTAACATAGTTCATAGCTTTAAATCCTCAAATTCATGGGTCTAATCAATCTTCCAAGATAAATTTGATAATTTTCCTAAACATGGAAAAACATAGCATTGAATCAATTGTAATTAAATCAATTGCCTTAATTGCTCTTCAGATTTGTTGTTGATTGAAGGTGGTTGAATTCCTCTCTCTCTCTTTCTGCAGAATTCTTCTCTTTCTCTCCCTCTCTACAAGTTCTTCTCAAGATGATAATGGAGGTGGGGTTGGTTTTTGCCAAGATTTAAGGTTTCTAAACTTCTCCCGTAGCCCACTACCTAAATTGGGGTTGGAAATGGCTTAGTGGGTTAAGACTAAGTCATATTTTTAACTCTAATTTTCGTGGGTTTTAATTACTCAATTTCCGAAATTACCAAACTACCCTTATAAGTTACCGGTATGGCCCAATAATGCCCCGGGACCCAAATTTAACCCCCGGGTAGTGTTTTCTGACTATTTCGACCCTTCCGAACACGTTGGCGCACTCAAAATGACCATACAGGTGATAAAAATAAAATTCACTTTTTAATTCAAATAATTATATTCCTGACGCGACTGTCACGCGCGTCCCAACAAAATTTCCCAAATCGCCGTATTTCAAACTCGCGACAATTTCAATATTCTCAATATTCATATATTGCCATATATACACATTAAAATCAAATACCAACTCACATCTCGTTAGTATTTTATCCGGATTAATTCTCAATTAATTCACATTTAATTTAATTAATCCCATAAATAAATATCGATAAAAATGCGGGGTATTACATAGATCTTGTCCATGATCTTGAGAGTGTTGTTCTCCATGACGCACTGTAAGTATATTTCGTTAAACCTTATTTTGTAGAATTACCCCCTCATATGATAAATTGGGCTGCCAATCATATTAGGGTAATCTGATTATTTTGGGGAGGAATCGACTGGGTAATGGGTCTTATGGAGAAAATTCCATATGCTTCAATGATAGATTATGGTCCCCGTTATTATTTCCTCGATGGCATCGACCCAAAGAAATAAGAAGGGGTGATTTAGCTGGTTATGGTAAATCTGATTTATGTAGTTCAGTCTAACAAGTCTATCATAGAGGCTAGATTGTCAAGTGTGTCTATGAAGTTATTCTTAGCCCTCGAGAGGAATTTGAACTCGAGATGCTGGAATCATGGTGCAACCTCCTCTATGAAGGCATGGTATGATTATAGTTTTTCGTCAAGAATCTTCCTTTTCCAAATATTTGGTGCATGACTAGGCTTGAATCTCCATAGGATTTTAGGTCAGTGATACCCATTTCAAGTGTAATTTTGAGTCTCGTGATGCAGGCCTCATATTCAACCGTGTTGCCAGTACATTCATAGGTGATTTTGATGGCCGTGGGAAGCCTCCATGAGTCGGGGGATATAAGGATGAAAAAATATTGAGTGGTCCGAGTATATGTATGAATAATCAACTATATCACACACACACAAAAAAATATTTTAGTGCAAATTTCATCTTGATGAAATTAGGTGAAACTAAATTGAAGACAAACAAACAAGCCAAAAATCAAAGAAAATACGAGATGAGGAAACATACCTTTCGGGATAAACCTAAATTCCAGCACCATTTAGAACTACATATTACAGAATGATGTCTAGAGACATACAAAACTTAGAGCTCCAGTAAGTGATGGCATAATTTCTTCAATCTCGATTGTTAACAGTAATCGAGGAAGTGAAAAAGGATTATGTTCTTCATGGTTTTGTAAGAAGATCACAAATCATCTGAGGTGTTTGGATTGAAAAAATAAAAGAGTCTATTCACTAAAAGATGTCTAAAAGTCTTGGTTTAAAATGTAGGTCCATATTTCATTATATAGGGGAAAATCTCCAAGCGATAAACGTGAAAGATTGCATTTGAAATCTGGTAAACAAAATTTCGTGTACTCATTCGAATGAATGTACATCTCATTAACATGAAGTACCCTTTCTCTTTCGAACAAACTTCAAACGACTGATCCAAAGAGATTACAAAGCTTGCCAAAAAATGCGACAATCAATCACATTCGAACGAAGTTCAAGGATGTTCTCATGAGGTATAACAACTCGTTCGAATGACATACAATATTGTTCTAATGACCTTATGAAATTTTCAAAAAACTTTTTGTAAAAATATTTTAAGATTTCAAACTCTTTCCAAATAACCCTAAACAAAAAGATTACACTTAAACAATGTCATACACCTTATCCAATAAATATAGTGACGATCGATCTTCAATTGTTGCATTTGGTAACTAATTTGTATTCACTTGATGTCTTGAGAATGTACATGAAGGTGATGTGGGGTGTAATGGCATAAGCAAAACTAAAATAGATGATGAGAAATTATAAATCTTAATGTTATAAATCTTCCCCTTGTCTATTTCAGTGAAAAACACAAATAAAAAATTAATATCCCCAAAGACAATTTCAACTAATTCTAAATCCGAAAAAGAATAGACGCTCGTGACTTTGTCTTCAAATGAAAATCTTCACCATGTAGCCCTTGAAGTCATCATATTGGAAAAGATCTACACACATGAAGCAAAAGAAATACCACAATGCGTCGAGTTTAAATAAAACACAAAAACTCCTCTTAATATGTTTGCGCATTTTTTGTCGGTAACTGACAAAGGGTTAGAAAATAATCTTGAAATGTTAGCATCACAAGAATCCGAATATGAAGTGTCACCAAAAAGAATAAACACTGAAGCATATACGATGAAAATTCAATGAACTAACAAATTATTTTTGACTTTTTTACTATATAAAAATACATATAAGTACAAATATAAACAGTCACACTATGGCATAGCGTGAAAATATATGAATCATGGAAATGGAATGAAATTCTGTGAACTTAGTGCATGAGATATTCAACTTAGGCATACGAAGCAAAGGTGCACGAAGTCAAAGATTCTCGTCACCAAAATAAAGAAATCAATTCAACCTTCGGTGTAAAATTGTTGAATGAAGTGAAATTGACTCAACTTATGTAAACGCATTGACCATCAAATTATAACACCCTCATATTCTGACATTTTAAGCATAAAATTTATAAAAAAATTAAGTAATCGTATCGCTTATGTCAATGAAACATCAGTGATAGAAAATTAGTCGGGGTACTTCTGTTTTTATGTGTCGAAATAATCTTTTAGGCTCTTTATAATGGTGGCTTTGAACAAAAATAAGATTGATTCTTTCGTAGTCTCTTTACATTGCATAAAACAAAATCAAATTTTCTATGAAAATAAATATGAGCAATGGTTCTTACAAGCACAATTAATTCCTAGTACATTTGGTTCGTTGATAAGCACGATTGAGATGAGAACACCTTATTCGACAAAGGACACGCATGTAAAATTTTCAAAACCTTTGTGCATGTGTTCAATAAAAGGCGATATAAAGAGTCTAGCATGAAGGAAGTAATCATCAAAGATCAACACGATGCTAAACATGCATTTTTAATCAAACAAAAGAAATGAAGCCATGTTTCATAGCCCCATGAGTAATTCATATGAATGGATGGAATGTAATTTTTATTCGAACAACTTAAATGGCGATCCATGTATAATCTAAAACAAAATACTAAAATCTTTTTTAATTATTGAAAGTTTTTAGGATCAATTACCAAAAAGACCCTCAAACATTTTTCAATACACATTTTGTCCAAGCCTTTTTAATTTGTCCCCAAAAGTCCCTCAAACACCCAATTAACCAATATTCTCTTATTTTTAAAGGTCTGCGCTAGTGGCATTCCCTCCCCACCCCCACACCCCACAATATCTTTTGTTTGGTGTTTTTACGTGGTGAGGGGAATTTTGGAAGAAAATAAAAAGTCTTGGACTAAACGTGTATTAAAAAATATTCAAGGGACTATTTGGTATATGCCTCAAATTTTTATCAAGTATAAAATCTTTTTAAAATTTTTAAAAAAAAAAATCTAAAAAGAAGAAGATTGGTTTTTAATTTTTCAAAATATAAACATGGAATATAATCTAGTAATAGGGACAAAATATAGCGATATAAAAATCACCCTACCCTATAAACAATACTCAAACTCAATAAGTGACATAAATACCCAAAGAATTTATAACATCCTCAAATCTAAGTGTACCAAAACGTTTACTGAAAATGTCAGCCAATTGACATTCGGTACTCACGAAGATCAAGAAAATGATCTTTTCTTCAACAAGAATACGAATAAAGTTCTCACGAATCCTAATGTGCTTCGTACGGGAATATTGGGGCGGATTACGAAAAATATGGATTGCACTTGTACTATCGCAAGAAATAGTCATTGTGCCTTGAGTAATCCGATAATCTTCCGACATTTATTTCAGCCACAAGAGTTGTGTTCAAAAACTTTGAGCAGAGTTGTACTCAAACTCCGCCATGGATAAATAAATGGGGTTTATTTCTTGCTTAACCAAGAGACAAGAGAACTACCAAAGTAAAAGCACCCACCTGAGGTGATTTTACAACCATCAATATCCCCGTACCAATCACCATCAGAATAAGCTGACAAATGTCCATGGAGATACATAAGTATGACCTCGTCCAGATGAGACTCAACCTAGTAGCATACCCCCTCAAAGATTACCTCAGAAACATCCGTATGCGGGCCTCGAGTCATAATAGGCCAAGTCAAATAATCTCACCCTCTAAGACTTACTCGAAAACATCTATCTCTGCTCATAAAGGCTACTACTGGACTAAGGTCATGGAATCTTAATGTCTTATTTATAGCATGTGTCGGCCTCATGCATCCTTATCAGGCCGAGAGTGGCCATATCAACTGGGAATCGGATGACACCCTTGACCTCGTTCACATGGAATAATAGTTCAACGGTCTCGACCAATCGAGACCTCATGGCACCGACACTAACAACTCGTATGGAACATGTGAGTTGGGTATCAATGGAACCCGTGGACAAAACTGTTGTAACAAATCATCCTCACATGAGGGGAATATTTTCCCATCATGGATTGCACATGTACTGTACAAATGTCCCTCTCTCGTTTGAAACTGTGCACCCCTAAAGCTATAAAAGGATGCTCCTTCATCGTCTCAAGGGATTGAAAATTATTTGATCTATTTCTACTTTATAAAATTTCCATTATAAAAAGAAAGAGAGATTATAATACTTTAACAACTTCTATCCTCATATTTGACTAGAAATACTACTCATTTTCACAATGGATGTAGGCTAAGACCAAATCATTTAAACACTTGTCTTCTCTTTGTATCTCATCCCTTCTGCTTGTCATATATCTCTTATATTGATGCTTTTATTCCACAATGGTTGCACAAACCTAGAAGCTTGAGTTGATCACTGATATTACATATCATCATTTTTGGCACCGTCCGTGGGAAGCAACTATTTCTTCTTTTTCATATCTTCTTCTTCTTCTTCTTCTTCGTTTGAATGATCCTCCTTGCCTCTTTTGGTGATCTAGATCCACCACTACTGGAGTTGAATCATAATTGAAAGAGCTTGAGTTGGGTGTTTGTCAATCTTTTTCTCTAACTCAACTCATCTTGATTTTTCTATTACTCAATATCTTCTGTATTTATTTTGTATTAATCTTACCTAAGATGACCAATGATCCTCCGTGCAATTCTAGCTCCAGTCAACTGCCTCATCAGTCATAAATCGCTGATGTGGTGGTGACACTTAGATCCATAGTGTCTAGTAAAAAACAAATGCAAAAGCAATTTATGGCCTTCACTCAAAGCATGATGGGTAGGATTCTTAATGATACAATGACAAATATTGTAACTCTGATTTCCAGGGAGGTGTTGGAAGCAGTGGCAGGGGGACCACCCCTAGTCGCAACTAAAGAAGCAAAACATCATCATAGTCAGAGGTACATTATTGATCCATTTCTTTTTTGCCTTGGAAAGAATATTTAAGAATCACCAAATGACCAATCCTATGATGAAGAAGACTACTGGGAGAGGTATGAAATTTTAGGCAATACATGTCTCCCTAGAGCAACACCGGCACAAACTTATATAGGTAATAAAATTTAACATATGCACATGAGCTGATAAAAAGTCTCGATATTTCATGGTCTGAGCAGAGGATAGGCCCTTCATGGTCTTGGACCTAGAGACGAGGCAGGATAAGATTGACACTCTCGCTCTCATAATATATTTGACATAAGTGGAAACAGTCACCATGAAGACAATAGGTCGAGACAAGATTGGGAAAGAGAGGACTATAGAGAAGTCAACAACCGACATAGACTATCGTTCGGGAGCCAATCTAAGATGTAGTTATGATAGAAGGGGATAGATACAAGATGGAGACATAAGAGAAATCCTAGAACAGTTTTATCTTGAGTCGAGAGCATAAGATTAGAAGTCTAATCAAAAGTCAAGACCCCAATCGTCGAGGATACATGGAAGGGTCACCGTTGGTGCCGATAATAGTAAGCTATCCTACCACTAATAAATTTAAACCACCTAGTGTGACACTTAGGTATGATGGAAGTACAATTATTATTCACCATATTGAGATGTATCAATCGCCGACTGACATATATTAGACACCTGGTGAGATGAGGTGCTGAACTTTCTCAAGAACACTTACAAGCGTGACACACATGTGGTACCCCTAGCCTTCCAGAAGGCTCTATTGAAAACTTCGAATAGTTAGTAAAGTAATTCATTAATAACTTCTTCTTCGACATGAAGCCACTGAAGTGTGCGATCTACCTCTTGAATGTCAAATAAGAGAAGAAAGATTCTATGACAAAGTACATCTCTCATTTTAACAAAGAGAAGTTAGAGGTTGAAGACTATGATGAAAGCATTGCAATAACAACCCTTATCAGTGGGCTACAATCGGGGAAAATTCTATGAAAACTCTAAGAGGATCATCCAAAAAAAATAATAGAACTTCTGGTTATGGCTAGAAGAATCATGAATTCAGAGGAGGTCATGGCGGCAAAGAGGGGGGATGTAAAGGATATTGGTGGTGATAATTTTGGACAGAGAAAAGGCAATGAGGGAAGAAGAGGTAGAATGATGATAAATTTTCCAAATATACTCCTCTATCTATAATCTTGAACTTGTTCCTGAATGAGATTAAAGACGATAGAGAGTTAAAATGGCCTGCAAAAGCTTAAGTCTCCACCGACCAAGAGAGATAAAATCATGGATAGTTTATTGTAGGATTCTTAAAATTGGATTTAAAGGGAATACTGGCCCGACATGATGACCCTCATGTTGTCAATATGCAAGTCGATGATGGACATGCATGTTTTCTTAGCCTATAACATTCTTTTAGGTAGAGTGTCTTTGAAAGAGTATGTTGTGTCATCCACTGTGCACCAAATGATGAAATTCTTGACTCCATATGGAGTAAGGGAGGTACAAGATGGAAAAGTGGAAGCTCGATTTTGTTATTTTAACTCGACCGAGGAAAGAGAGGCTTATAAGAGAAAAACGACATTGTATAACATTAATTCCCTCGATCTAAAGGATGCGAGAAAGCTCGAAAAGGAGGAACCCTCTGAGGAGGTATAAACCAACGTCCTTAATGAGGATAAGCTAAAAAACTGTCCATATTGATTCCTCCCTACAAGATGAAGGAAATAAATAATTGATCAAATTCCTTAAAGAAAGCCAAAGCATATTTTGATGGAGCCGTAGGGATATACTGGAGATTAATGCCAAAATTATCTGTCACCGGCTCAATATAGACGAGAGTGGCAAGCCAATAAAGTAGTGGTGTGAATCTTTTCCAGAGATAGATATAAGGTGATCTAAGATGAGGTTAAAAATCTACAGAGACTAAACTTCATTAAAGAAGTACAATACCCAAACCGGCTATCCAATGTCGTCATTGTGTCAAAACATAATGGAAAATGAAGGATGTGAATGGATTTCATGAACTTGAACAAGGCCTGCCTAAAATTACTTTTCTTTACCTCATATCGATCATATGGTTGACTTCATGACTGAACATGATATCATGATCTATACGGATGCATACTCAGGGTATAATAAGCTTTTCGTGCATAGAAAAGATGGTGAGAAGACTTCCTTTATCACTGATAAAAGAACCTACTGCTATAAAGTAATGCCTCTAGGCCTTAAGAATGTAGGGGCAACCTATTAGAGGTTTGTCAACAAGATGTTCAAAGATCGAATTAGAAAAATCACGGAGGTATATGTAGACGATATGTTGACGAAGAGCTTGAGAATCAAAACTCACGTAGATGAATTGAAATAAAATTTTGACATGATGGATAAATAGAAAATAAAATTGAGCCTAGCAAAGTGCGTATTCATGATCGGCGTAAGGAAATTTCTTATTTTTATGTTGAATCAAAGGGGGATTGAGGCAAACCCTAACATGATTAAATAACTGATAGACATGAAAACTTTGAAGACCATTATGGATATTCAGATATTAATGGGACGAGTGGTTGACCCCAATTATTTTATCTCTCGGGCGATCGACAAGTATTTACCATTTTTCAAAATCTTAAAAAAAGCTTTTATCTGGGACCAGGAATGTGAAAAGTCCTTTCAGGAGTCGAAGGTTTACATGGGCTCTCGCAAGATACTTTCTCGGCATATGAAAGGATGAAAGGACATATTTCATAAATGTCCATATAGAATCTAGGAATTATTATGTTGTCCTATATCACTGTTAGCATGTCATATACTGTCACATCTTGGCACATCTTCACGCGTTCAACCTTGACATCCATCATCCAAATTCTTAGCATCACGCATCATCAACATGAACCCATCATTGGCATCGTGAGTTGTGCATCTTCAACTAGTCTCCGCTATCCCACTAAATCCAGTACACTAAAAGGTAAAATGTCTAATTATAGTTATTAATGTTCACGTATTTATTTGGGATATATTTTATGAAATGTTTTTTTTATCAAAATGAGGCATTTTTTAAGTCAAAGATAATTTTTAAGACCTATAGGCAATATTTTATAAAGTAATATTCTTTCTCCTGTCGTTCAAATGACACTGATAAGTCGGTTAAACCACAGCTTCTAACAACATGCAATGTCGTCTAAAGAATCACTCGAAGGGTCATTTCTTTACTACTTCAAACGAACCCATATTATTTTACATTTTTGTCTTGTTTGTATGTTCATTAGTAACGATATACAGATGTCGTTCAAACGACATGCGCCACCTCAATTTTTTATTCAACCAATAAATACCTGCTATGAATTTAGGTTTTTGAAGTCTTTAAAAGCTCCATTTCTGGATAATTGGTGCAATTTAAGACTTAAACTTTTAGGATTTTAAACCCATTTTGATTCACTCCAAGATCCCAAATCTTTTATGTGAATCATTTTTGCCTTGATTATTCATCCTTCTCATTCTAGAGTAACACTTATGGAGAATAAGGTTCTCTTCATTGCTAACCAAGTGGATCTCTTGCGGGATCTCTTGCTGAAGACTTTGAGTAGACACCGGAGGGTATTTCGTCGCCATAAAAATGTTGTATTTCTACATTGTAATTATAAGTTGGAAATTTACAATTTATATAGAAACGAAAGGTTTTTGCCCCTATTTTGGATTTTTCCTTAAATCTGTGTTAGGATTGTTTGGTTGTGCATGCTAGATAATTCATATTCTTGTCAATCATAATTAGATGCATGTTTCAGGAATTTAATTAAAATCTGGGCAAAAAATTGGAATGTAATTAAACAAGTTTAAACATTGAACACAAGCACACTCTCAAATTGGTATCATAGGCAATTACACAATTATACCGTGTAATTTTTTAGCAAATTTTTTCTACATTTTAATTTTTCCAAAAAGAATTGATTTTTGAAGAAGTTTAAGTTCAATGGAAAACTTATATAATCATATGCTAATTTTTGACAGGACTAACTATGCCTATTGGAAAGCCCATATGAAATCTTCATTAAAGGCCATTGATGAATGTGTATGGGTTGTATGATCCTCCCTTTGTCACTATAGATAATGTGACAAACCTTAAATCGGTGTCAGACTTGACTTAGGAAGAATTTAAATGGAGCACATATAACTCTCGTAGGCTAAGTGCAATTTTTGAAGTCATCACACCCGATGAGTTTTGATGCAATATGATCGGTACCATGTCAAAAAAAGCATGGGATGTTCTTCAACTTAACCCTAAAGGAATGAATGCGGTTAAAGAATCTAAATTGCAAAATTTAACTACTTAATTTTAAATAATTACCATGCTTTAATCTGAATGTTTTGATGAATTTTAGGCACGTTTGTTTGATATTGTTAATTCTAGTTTCAATCTTAGTGAACATATTCCTGGTGGACGAGTAGTTAAAAAGATTTTGAGATAATTGCCTAATCATATTATCCCTAAAGTTACTGTACAAAAATCAATAGGAAGTTTGAGCAATCTTAAATAAGAAGAACTCGTAAGAGACCTTCGTATATATGAAATTGACATATTTCCTAATATGGTTAAATCTAAAGATAAAGGGATAGCACTTAAATCCTAGTCAAGAAAAAATGAGGACTCAACTAGAAAGAGGGGTGAGTCGTCTAAAAGGACAGAAGAAGAAATGTCAAATTCCAAGTTTGATTTTTATTTAGACGGTTTGACATTATTTGCATAAATTTCAAGAAATTTCTCTCAAGTTAAAAAATAATGGCAATTTTAAAGGTAAAAAGAATTTTGAGAAAAATAAATCTAGAAAGAAAAATGATAAAGATAAAAAAAACCACTCCTAAAAGAGACGAAGAGAGATATTATGAGTGTGACGGTTGAAGTCATTAAGATTTTGAGTGTCCAACTAGGTTGAAACTCCAAGGCAAAGGAAAATGTGATTTAGATGCCTTCCTTAGTTACAACAGTGACGTCAAGTCGGTGAATTTTGGAGACGAATCACCGCATGAATGTAACTTCACCGCATTCATGGCTAGTCATGTGAGTATAGATAGTGAACCTCACGACGATGAAGAAGCTACTTCATAAGAATACCTTGATAGTAAAAGAGATATAAGTGAGGAGGATGATGATACAAGTGAGAGCGAGAGTGACCTATGACGCTTCTATGCCGATTTATATGCTGATTCATTTAAAACTAAAAAGAATAACAATGTGTTAGCTCTTAGGATCATTTCCTTAGAAAAATATTTATGAGAGACAAAAGAGATAGAGTCCTACATTAGCATTGCCTTGTATGTGAAAGAGGAGCAGATAGAGTTTTTGTTGAGAGTTATAGAGTTTGTGTTGAGAGATATTGACTTTGTGTAAAGAGAGAGAGTTAGTTTGGAGAGAGAGAGAGAGAGAAAGGGGACTTGACCAAGCAAGTGGCTACTCTTACGAATGATATCCTTGCATCAGTAAAGGCTCGAAAGAAACTTGAAGCCCTTGTAGCCCATATCTCTCATCACCTTGAGAGAGCCTCCAAGGTCAAGGAAAAGATAAATGACAGATCCGGAAAGATGGGAAATATACTCCCCGCCCCTACTTTAGGGTTTGATGAAAGGTAGGGAATAGTTTTGATGGTGCTTCCATCCCTCATATTACACTGGAACCAATTATTGAGTTTACTACGAATCCATATATCCATCAAACAAAACCTCAAAGAAGATTTCGTCCAAGGAAAAGAACCCAAGGTCGACCTAAGAGTGTACTTTTATACCTATTGCATGAAAAAGGACCACCTTAAGGAGTTTTTCTATAGGTTGGAACAGACACGAAGTAAACATGCTCTGTCACACCGCACTAGTGATCTTACTAGTCTTAGGGAGCAGGTTAAATTTCTAGTCGCCACTTTTCACAACTCGATGGAAGACTTCCAATGGATATCCTTGACGTTATCAGATAATTATAACATATCGGCTAGAATAAATAATGACATGGTCAAACACAAGGTTACCACTTCTTTCTTACCTAAGCATGACGTGAAATCCTGTGTTGTTCATGTTTCTCTTAAAGCTCATAATGGCTCACAATGGTATTTTGATAGTGGATGCTCCTGGAACATGATAGGTGGCGTCTCATTTTTTACCTACCTAGAGGATCGTAAGGAAGGTAAAGTAACTTTTCAATGTGGGAGCAAGTCTAGAATAGTGGGATGAGGTATAGTAGATATAATAAGGCTTCGTGAGCTAGAGAATGTTTGTATTTCAAAGGTTTAAAATCAAAACCTTCTCAACATTAGCTAGTTGTGCGACGCTGACTTTGTAGTAAAGTTTAACTGGAAGGAGTGTAACTTTTATGATCAAGTTGGTAAACTCCTATTGCAAGGATTGAAGAGGATAATTGTTATGGGATTATTACCAAGTTATCATTTGTCTGGAACAACACCATGATCACTCCTATGGATCTGTGGCATTAATGTCTAGGTCACATAAATTTTAAAGATTTGGAGAACTTAGCTAAAAATGACCTATTACGTGACTTTCCATCATTTAGGAAGACGACTTTTACCATTTGTGGACCCTGTCAGTTGGGAAAAAAAATTCGTAGTCCCCATAGGAAGTTTATTTACGTTACCACTTCACATTTACTTGAGTTGATTCACATAGATCTTATAAGTCCTACTCGTACTTGAGTTTTGGTGGTAAGAGGTATATCCTCATAATGCTAGATGATTTCTCTTGTTATTCGATAGTAGGTTTTCTGAGAGAATAATCCAATGATGTAGAGTTTCTTACGACCAATTATCGTGTCATGAAAATCAACATGGGGTAACTATTAATAAAATACGTACTGACAATAACACTAAATCTAAGGAAGAAAAAGTAGACCTTTACTGTGATAGCCTTGGGACCAAACATGAGTTTTTGGTTGTGAAGAGTCCTGTGCAAAATAGGATTATTAAGAGTAAGAATACGATTCAAGAGATGGCTAGATCTATGCTTCTAGGTCGTAATGTTTCTAGGAGATTTTGGGCAGAGGCGATGTATACCACGTGACACACGACGACTGGGGTTTATCTTCATCCATACACACTTCAAACGCCTTATAAATTATGGACTGAAAGGAAGCCCAACCTTTCATATTTTGTGTTTTGGGGAGTAAATGCTACATCCAACATGATAAAGAGAAATTAGGAAAGTTTGACTCCCAGAGCAATGAGGGAATATTTTCAGGCTATTCATTGACGAGTATAGCATATCAGATTTTTAACCTGAGTAGCTATACGGTTATGGAGTGAGTAAATATCTCCTTGCAAGATGACGAACTGCAGATGTTTGTTGATCCTAACCTTTTGAGTGAGGATGTCGCACTTCAATGTGATGATCCCATTGTCCCTCACACATCCAGGGTGGAACCTACTCCTAATTTTAGGGACACACCAGCTTGAGTTCGCAAGAATCGTGATCCTTCTTCCATTCTAAGAGATCCCACCTTAAAGTTCAAGACTCTTGCTCAGCTAGATAACGTGGTTAGATTTCTATACTACACGTCTAATGTTAAGCCCAAGAATGTCTAAGAATTACTCAATGATGAACACTAGATATCCACTATGCAGGATGAGTTACTTCAGTTTAAGAAAAATGATGTCCAGGAACTTATCCCCGGCCTAGTGAGAAGAAAGTGACTGGTATGAAGTGGATCTATAATAATAAGATGGATGAGAATGGTACCATCATATATAACAAGGCTAGGTTGGTCTCTCATGCTATACACAGATTGATGGTGTAGACTTTCAGGAGACGTTTGCTCATGTTGTGAGGCTCGAGTCTATCCGTTTACTACTCGCTATCGCATGTCATTTGCACTTTATATCAGATGGATGCCAAGAGTGCCTTTCTAAATTTCATTCTAAATGAGGAAGTTTATGTGGAACATTCAAAAGGGTTTGAAGACTCTAAGCATCCTGGATATGTCTATTATCTAAAAAAAGCCCTGTATGGTTTGAAGCAAGCACCCCGTACTTGGTACGAGAAGCTTAGTTCCTATCTTTTGACCTGTGGCTTCAAGAGAGGGGGAGTGAATAAGACATTATTTGTGAGAAGGGGAAAATATGTTGCTTTGGTTGCCCAGGTATATGTGGACGACATAGTCTTTGGATCCACGTGATCCAAACATGCTCAGGAGTTTGATGAGTAGATGAAGAGTGAGTTTGAGATGAGCATGGTTGGTGAGCTTACATTTTTCCTTAGTCTCCATATTAGTTAACTAAAGTATGGGATGTTCATCTCCCGTTCCATGTATACTAGAGACCTCGAGAAGAAATTTGGTTTAGACTCTGTTAAGCGCGTACATACCCTGATGAGTACCTCAACTAAGCTTAATAAGGACGCTTCAGGCAAGGACGTGGAACAAACCTTGTATCAGAGTATTATAGGTAGTCTTCTCTACTTGACTTCCAGTCATCCCAATGTCGCCTATAGTGTTGGAGTCTGTGAACGAAATCAAGCATCACCAAAAGAGTCAAACTTACTCTCTCTAAAATGTATTATCAAATATGTGAGTGGGACTCTCTCATATGACAATTCGTATTCCTTTGATATTGACGCCCATTTGTCCGCCTATTCGGATGCCGATTGGGTATTTCTATTTTTGTTCTGCTCTTATCTCTTGGTTGAGCAAGAGGAAAAAATCCATCTCTTTGTCCACTGCGGAGGCTTAGTACATAGCCATCAAGAGTTGTTTCATGCAACTTCTGTGGAATAAGTAAATGTTGGAGTATTATGGGATATCACAGGACACCATGACTATTTCCTATGATAACACGAGCATGATTCACATATCTCGCAATCCAGTCTAGCATTCGTGCATAAAAAATAGGATACACGAGAACTTTATCCACGAGTTAGTAGAAAAAAATTTGTGTCCTTAAGTTTTGTGTCCACTGACCTTCAGTTAGCCGATATCTTCACGAAACCTTTAGATGCCCTTAGATTCGAGACTCTTAGAAAGTCTTTAGGATTTTTCAGAGCTGACTGAGGGTTGGTTACCATGTCTAGGATAGGATGCATTCTTCATGTTCATATCATATGATTCCTATTACTAGACTGTATCATTTGTATCATTTTTGTAGTATTTTTTTTATTTTATTTTCATATTTTTAGAAAGATACAAAAGGATTTTCTATTTTTTAGATAAAAAATGAAGAATCGAAAATGATTTTTTTTTTATAATTTTTTTTGAAAAAGACTAAAAGATTTTCTTTTTATAAAAATTATTGAAAATCAAAAAAATAGTTTTGTATTTTGTTACACCTTTTATAGATGAACATTTAAGATGACCAATGTCACAACTTCATTTCCATATTTCATGTGACTTTTTGATAGTGATTTGAGATGTTATATCATTTTATCCATGTGCTTTATAATGTATTGAGTCATTGAGATTTGATTAATGATATCTTTCTACATGTTTGGATCCTTATCTCCTTTAATGCACACATGTACTTTTTTAAAAAAAAAATTGTACTTGTCTGTCACATGTTAGTTTAAGTGTTTTCATCTCAAATATGCCTACACAATGAACCAAATGTGATCAAACGAGAATAATAACCATTGCCCGTGAGAAATTTATCTCAATGTTATATATGACGAGTGAATATGGGGAAGTGCTACGAAAGGTACTCATATCCTTTGCGATTAAGCCACCATTTCAATCGGGTAAAAAAGTGTGGCATTGTAAAAAGTAGCCAAGACCCAAAGAATTTAAAAGAGCTAATAAAGTGTGGCATTGTTAAAATTTGCCAAGGCCAAACTAGTCTGGGTTGATATGATCAATCAAAAGAAATGAAAAATCACAATATGATCATTATTATATTTGAGGGAGTTTGGTTGGATGAATATCAACAAGTTTACACATCCTTGAAAATCTCGAAAAGCACGAAATAGTTTTGGGCATTATTGGTGTGGAAATCACTTTAAACTTTGATTTGTTGATTAGATTGAGTCAATTTCTTATAATCCCACCATTCTTACACCTAAGGAACATGTTGAGTTCATTCATTAGGAGTATCCAAAATTCATCGTGCACATATGTTATGATTGTTTGAATTGATTTTCCTATCGAATTTGATCACATCCCTTAATTTATGCTATCACTGACTTGGTTATTTTAGTGTTTGTTGTATATTTTTTTTGTAAGATAAATTTTTAAAATTTTAAAAAGAGAAGTTTATTACCTTGTGAAACGCTCCGTATGCATTACTATGTTTCTTCTTATTTCCTATTTAGGGACATCATTAAAAGGGGGAGAACGAATTATAGAGGAGTAGATTTGTGGTTGATTTCATGATTTTCTTATGTTGAATTGATATTGACTTTCTGCTCATCATTATATTTCAAACACGTTACGCATCACAGGTATTTGCTTTTTGTCTCATGCGTGTAGGTACAAAATTACGAATCCTTTTTTGCATACCTTGATGGTTACAAAGAAACGTTGGAGACTTAAATCTTTGAAGATGTTGAAATTTTTTGAAGACACGTTATTTTATATTTACATTTATGGGTTTTGGGGTATATTAGATTGTATGTCTTATGTTGGGTAGCATGGTTCGGATTTTTTAAGAATGTACTAGCATAGACTTAGGGGTATATTTGTAAGGACATTTTTTATAAATGTCCGTCTAGAATCTAGGAATTTTTGTGTTGTCCTAGATACAGTTAGTATGTCATATACCATTACATTTCGGCACGTCTTCACACATTCAACCTTGACATCCATCATTTAAATCCTTGGCTTCAAGCATCTTCAAGATGCACCGATCATTGGCATCGTGCGTTGTGCATCTTCAATCAGTCTCCACTATCCCAGTAACTCCACTACGATTAAAGGTAAAATATATTATTGGATTTATTAACGTTCATGTATTTATTTGGGATATATTTTATAAAATATTTTTATCAAAATGAAGCATTTTTCTAAGCCAAAAAATATTTTTTAAGACCGGTAGGCAAGCTTTTATTAAAAAATATTTTTCGCTCATGTTGTTCAAACAACATTGATAAGTCATTCAAATGATAGATTCTAATGACATGCAGTCGTTTGAAGCGTCGCTTGAAGGGTTGTTTCTTTACTGATTCAAACGAACCTTATTATTTTACATTTTTAGGGTCGTTTGTTTGGTCCTTAGTAACGACATTATATGTGATTCAAACGGCATGTAAATGTCGTTCAAATGACATGCGCCGCCTCAATTTTTTATTTATCGTATAAATACCAACTACGAAGTTAGGTTTTTAAAGTCTTTAAAAACTTCGTTTCTACATTTATGATGCAATTTAAGACTTTAACTTTTATGCTTTTAAATCCTTTTTTATCGACTCCAAAATCCCAAATATTTTATGTGAATCATTCTTGTCTTGATTATTGATCTTACTCATTCTGGAGTAACACTTGTGGAGAAGAAGGTTGTCTCCATTGCTGAATAATTGGAGCTCTTGCGGAATCTCTTGCAGAAGACTTCAAATCGACACCTGAGGGTAATTCATCATCACGAAAACATTGTATTTCTGCTATGTAATTTGAAGTTGGTTATTTACAATTTATAAAGAAATAAAAGGTTTTGCCCCTACTGGGGATTTTCCTCAAATCTGTGTTATGATTGTTTGGTTGTGCATGCTAGATAATTCATATTATTGTCAATCATAATTAGATGCATGTTTTACGGATTTAATTAAAATCTGGGTATAATATTGGATTTTAATTAAACAAATTTAAACCTTGAACACAGGTGCACTCTCAAAGGATAGATGCTATTCTTATATATGTTCGTTTCAGGGTCAGCAATCAACGCATCTATAGTTCTAGGTGATAATGGAATCCAAAAACCTGTGTACTTCAATAGCAAATATTTACAGGGGGTATAGCTAAACTATCCAAAGATGGAAAAGATGGTGTATTACTTGATACACACAACACCAAAATGGTCAAATTGACACCCTTTAATCGTATGGCATTGTCACGATCATTGACCATGATAAAAAAACACGCATTTTTTATCACGGTCAATGATCATGACAAGGTCGCGACAAAGGCTTGTTATGGTCATTGGCCGTGACAAGGTCGTGACAAGTGCAGTTGCACGAACTTATCACAGTCAATGACCGTGACAAATCTTATAAACTTGTCACGGCCAATGAACGTGACATGTCCGTAAAAATTCTATCAGTAAAAAACCCTTCCCTATTCTTTTTTTCCACCGATTTCTATTCCCTCAATTTCTCTCTCTCTCTCTCTCTCTCTAAGCGACTGCACACTCTCTCTCTACGATTTTGGTACATTTTCTCGCTCTATTTCTCTTCCATTTGTGTATATGTGTGTGTGTATATGTGTGTTTATGTACATATGTGTGTGTATGTGTATGGTGTATATATGCAGGTGTGGGGGAGGGGGCAGGCTGGGGGGAGGGGGTGTATATATGTGTGTGTGTGTGTGTGTGTGTGTGTTTATATGTGCATGTGTGTGTATGTTCATGTGTGTTTATATGTGTGTGTATGTGTGTGTGTGTGCATGTGTGGTGGGAAGGGCTGGGAGGTGGGGAGCCAGGGGGCAGGGGTGGGGGGCTCTGTGTGTGTGTGTGTGTGTATGTGCTTGTGTGTGTGTGTTGGGGGGTAGGGGGTGGGGCTTGTTAATTTTTTAATTAAACTTTCATTGTTTTATTAGATATTACCCCTCATATGCAAGTAGAGGCCCTTGTAAAAGAATTGATTGATTAAATATTGATTGGTTGTTAATTTTTTTAGTAAATTAATAATTAGACCCCTTTCATATGCAAGTAGGATTGCCCCTCATTGTAAATTAGTAAATTAATAATTGTAAAATTTAACTGTTAGTTTAATTGATGAAAAGAATTAATTGAGTAGATGAATTAGAAGGAGTACGGGATACACATTTGTTGTTGTTATTGCGGTTGGATTATAGTGGATTGATGTTCGGTTGGTTAATTTTAGAAGTGGCATGACCACTAGATTATTGTCAATATAGGGTGGGATTTTTTCACTTTTTTTTAAAATTACTTTGTATCATGAACACTATATATATAGTGCGATAATTAAATGAAACATACTTGAAATTACATATAGTGCGCATAGATACTAGCCTTCTAGTTCTTATGGGTACGCATTCAATAGCCCTTAGACCCGTTCGAGAGTCATTACCCCTGTAATGAGATCTCTCGAATTGTCCCGTTTGAATAGTTTGGGACTGCATAATTTCTGTATAATAATATTCTTAATGGCTTAAAGTTGTTACTTTTGGAGGAAGTTCTGCAGTCGTATCGTAATGTTCTCTGGGTACATACTAGATTGGTAAGTGTGAGTGTTATTTTAATTCAACGGTTACGTATGCGGCGCAAAAATTTTCGAGGAAAGTACAAATGTACAGAACTTGGGCATTTCACACAAGGCTCTTACTTTCTTTCGAGCAAGCGCAAAAGATAAAAACCTCGTTGAAGCTGAAATGACATACTATGGTGTAGTTCAAAATATATTTGAATTGGATTATATAAGCTTCAAAGAGGTGGTATTTTACTGTGACTGGGTAAGAGTTGAGGATTAAAATACTTGCAAAGTTGATCCTGGCCTCAATTTGATCATGGCTGACTTGTCCAAGTTGAAGAGCAATGACCACGTGATCGATGAGCCGTTTGTTTGTGCATTTCAAAAGGTCAACCAATTTTTTTACTTGGAGTATATCAACAATGAGCCATGGTCAATTATCCTACATGTTCCAAAGCATCTAGTGTCGATGACTTGGGTGCTCCTACCGAATATCAATCCATTTTTTATGTTAACCCGAATTTTAAACAAATTTTCAATTTGTAATAAATATTCCAATTTGTACTTTATCAATCCATTTTTAATGCTTTTAATTGATTTGGACTTCACTCTTTTTATCTCTCTCTCTTTCCTTTGTATATGTATGTGTGTGTGTTAGGGGGGGTGATAATGTGTGTGTAGTGTGCGTGTGTGTGTTGGGGGCGGGGAAGTGTGTGTAGTGTTCGAGTGTGTGGACAGTAGGGGTGGGGCTAGGGATGTTTCGGATTTTTAGTAATTGTGCATATTATGAGTTAGATGTTGTTGTTTTGGGATTCATAATTGAGGTGTTAAATAGTAATAATTCATTTGGATTCGTAGTAATTGTACATATTTGCATGTCTTCTTGTAATTCATTTGGATTTGTACTAATAACAACATTTTTTTTTACATAAAATGTCTCCTTAGGGAATTAAGGTGAGGATGATGATGCTGATTATGATGATGTCGTCTGGGCTCGGTGGTAGCGGAGGCGACAAGGGATCCTCGACCCATAGGCTCCCCAAATGGGAAAAATTGGGGATGGCCGTCGAGAACAAGACAGGACTATTAGCGAGATCCGTCGAGCTGGTGAAGACTATCATCGGCCCGAGGTACACTAGTTGGAGGGAGGTGCCAAATCAGCTCAAGTTAGATATTTGAGTGGCACTACAGGTAATGTATTTATATTTATATTTATATTTATATTTATATTTATATTTATATTTATATTTATATTTATATTTATATTTATATTTATATTTATATGAATATGAATATTTCAATTTCAATTTCAATTTCGATTTAAATTTCAATTTCATTTAATATTTATATTTAGATTTAGATTTATTCGCAACTAACATTGTATTTGTTGGACAGGAACAATTCAGCCTAGACCCAAAACTACGCGATTCTGTCTTGGAGCAGTTGAGGGCGCAACACAAGACGTGGAAGAAAAATATGTGGACATGGTACTTTGGGAAGACCCGAGACTCCGTTATTCGAATGCGTGACTCCGTCCGGCCGAAGGAGCCGATCTCATTGGCACAATGGAAAAAGTTCATTGACAATGAGATCGGGGAGCGATAATTGGCATCTTGTTAATCAGGGAGGGAAAATCGAGCAAGAAAGACGGACATGCACTACTCCGGCCGAACGTCTTACGCCGAGGTGGAGCATAGGATGATGGTAAGATTTAATTTTTATATAATTACAGAAATATGTTATTCTGCATTATTTTACTTTTCGTGGTCGATACTAATTTTGCATTATTTTATTTCAAGGGATGGGGAGTGGCCCTGGGGGTATGCAATATAGGATCGATACTTATGTGGATATTCAGACGAAGAAGGGGAAGGATAAGGAGGTGTCCCTGATTGTCGTGTCCACGATTGTAAGTAATCCGACATTTTAATTTTTATTAATTACATTATAATTTTTTTATTTACTTATTTAACTAATCATGTGCTTTTTGTCATTTCAGGCAAAGCTTAAGGAAGTGCACGAGTTGCAGTCTGATGCCGACAAGGCATCTTTGTCCACAGACGCACTCAGCCAAGTTCTTGGCACTGATCTTAAGGGGATGACAAGGGGGTGAGATCGCGGGTGGCCAAATCTAGAATCATTGGATTGGAGACAAGAAACACCGGGATGGCTCGAACGGTGGACTCGCATGATGCGAAGCTGTCCCATTTAGAGGCGACGGTCCAAGATATGTTATCATTCTTGAAGTGTTCGTTGGGAGAAAACCGTAAGGGGAAATGGAAGGAGAAGGTGGTGGAGGTGGAAGTGCAGGAGGAAGAGGATGTGGACCTCGCTGCTTCATCACTGACACGTACGGACTATGATCATCCAGTCCCCTATTTGGCTCCCTTTGACCGACCGATGTCGACACTTGGTTGGCTGGGCATCTTTATAATGGACATTTTTTATGGTCAGCGGATAGGGCGGGGGTTGAGGGACCCGAATACCATCCAGGGTATGCCAGTTCGTGGACATTTGCTTCAAGACATCGAGGCCAAGGTGCTCGTCACACATGTGACACCCGGGAAAGAGAGCTCCCCATTATCGTTGAGCAAACAATGTTGCACAATGCATATTCAAGGGTGTATCAATTCGTATATCGTGTGGCCTACTCACCTCCTCAGACCTACCCCAGACATGTAGTGGTATTATTTGAATAGAAACTGTTTTAAGTTGTTACATTTGAATTATATTTTGATTATATCGTGACGCATATTGTTTTGAATGTATATTTGCATTATCTCTGTTTTATTTGGATATATGATGTTTGAACAGGTACAACGTTGCTATAATAGGTACAAATATAATGTTGGGCAGTGGACATACTGCCTAGCATATTATTTTTTCAATTCTGCCCAGATTGTCACGGTTATTGATCGTGACACATCTGTGACAAGTATTATTTGTCACGGACTTGTCACCGTCAATGACTGTGATAATTTTTTTAAAAAGTCACGGGTTTGTCACGGTTATGAATCGTGACTAAGCTTTTCAAGGTCATTGACTGTGATATAATCGTGGCAAGTCTAATGAACTTGTCACGGTCAATGACCGTGATAAGTCCGTGACAACAAACGTTGTCACCCCCAAACTTTTCATAGTCATTTCCCTTGATAAGTTGGACTTGTCACGATCAATGACCATGATAAGTTGATAGATTTGGTGTAGTGACATGCCTCATGAAAGATGAATCCCTATTTATAGTAACATACTATGGTGGTTTTAATCGACACTCCTTTGAGACAAGTCATTTATAAACTCGAGAAATAGGTTAGCCTAATGGTTTTGACATCAATTACAAGCCAAGGAGTGCAATCAAAGGCACACACTATCAAACTTTGTGACCAAATTTACCTTGGCTGAGGTTTATGGTGATGAAGTCAAAGAAGGGGCTAAAGTTTTATCATGTGAAAAAAAAGAGGTAAAGTCCAAGAAGTGACAAGTCGATGTTGCATACCCAATGATTAAAGAAAGATTTTTCGTTTGAGAAAGGCATATTGGATAAGGATCCCTTCATAAAAGGAGGTCCCCTCTGGAAATTTTTTATCGATAGCTCGTCTTGTAAAAATGGTAGCGGAGTAGGATTAATGGATGAGGCCTATTGGTAGGTCCCTCCCTAGGTAAAACACTTAATGTAGACTAGATGATAGCCTACAGTGATTCTCAACTCGTCCTTAATCAGATACTGGGAGTCTACGAGGTTAAAGATGAGGAAATGGCCAAATACTTGGCTAGGGTGAGAAAATGTTGGAAAATTTTAAAGAAGTCAAAATTAAGTGGATTTTGAGATTGGATAATAGTAGAGTCGATGCCTTGGCAAAACTTTCGTTGGCATCCTGAATCGAGATTAAGCTCACTATGCATTTTGAAATATTAGCGAAGCTGAGCATTGAAGGGGATGAGAATGTCATGAATTTTTATCTAAACTTGAATTTTGCGGAATCCTAGATGGACCTCATAATTGAGTACATTAGGGATGGGAAGCCGCTAAAATAAAAATCCAAGAGGAATAAGATTGGGTATTGAGTGTCCAAGTTCAACATCATTGGTGACATACTTTACAAAAGAGTATTTCTTCTCCCGCTGCTCCGATGTGTACACCCCTCAGAGATAATATGTCCTCCAAGATGTGCATGAAAGATCTTGTGTAGATCATGTGGGTGAATGATCTATCGCCAAGAGGATCTTCACTTAGGTGTATTTTTTACAGACACTTGTCAAGGATACAACAGAATACACGAAAAAAATGTGACAAGTGACAACGGTTCATGAGCATTCCTCACCAACCTCATCAATCACTCTTGTCCATAATATGCCCATGGCCATTTGTCATCTAGGGGATATATCTAGTTGTCCATCTTCCTCGAGCAAAAGGAAACTATAAATATATTATTACAATAATTGACTACTTTTTAAAATGGGTGGAGGCTGAAGAGATTATAACCATTATCGACATTTAAGTTTATATGGAGAAATACCATCTGCCGATATGGCTTGCCTAACACCATGATATCAAATACTAGAAAAAAGTTCAAGAAAAAGTATTTTGAAGCATACTATACAAGGTTCATCATCAAGTACTTATTTTCCTTGCCCGGTCGACCTTAAGACAATGGCCAAACAAAGCTCACAACCCGGACCATTCTTGATGGGATAAAGAAAAATATTTAAGATGCAAAGGGGAAGTGAGCCGACGAGATACAAGAAGGCTTATGGTCCTACAAAACTACTAAGAGAACTCTAATAGGAGAGACACCATTCATGTTGGCATATGGGTCTGAGGCAGTTATCCCAACAGAGCTCTAACTCCTAAGTCGTAGGTTCTAAACATATGACCTAGAGGCCAACTTGGAAGAAAGAAGACTAGATTTGGATTTAATCGAAGAAAGATGTGAAGATGCAATCATAGGGAAATCAACATATCAGAAGAGAGGAACCATATTATACAACAAAAGGGTGAAGTCTCGACCTATAGCGGTTAGAGACCTTATCCTAAAGAAAATTTAGGAAAAAGCTAATAAGTTGTACCTAAATTGGCATATGCCCAATAGGGTGATAGAAGAAGTTATGCCAGGAACGTTCAGTCTTGGAAATCTTGAAGGAGAATCGTTTTCCAAGCCTTGGAATGAATATCACCTAAAAAGATATTACCAATAGCCTACCAATGTCCTTTATCCTAAAATTCCAATGTATTGTTTCTAGTTTTACTAAAAACTTTACGGCCAATATTATTTGTTGTAAGGAATCAATTTCTAAACTAATGAAAATTCAAGTGTTCTCTTATACTCCTTCTATTCTATCCCCACTTCTTACATGTTTTGTATAACCCCTAACCAAAGAACACTATTTATTATAGTGAATTAAATTATTATACTCTCTCAATAATACGAGAACGATTGAGGATTCCCAGCTCCAATATATTGTTCTAATACCGTAGAGAGGGGGGACCATCCCTTGAGCATCACTTTAAGTGGTGATGATAAAAATCATTTAAATATAGTTGTGTAACATTATTTATTAGGGTGAATTAATCTATAACATTCTCTCAACGATATGAGAATGATTGAGGAGTCTCAGCTCTAACATATCCTTCAAATAACGCCGAGGGGTGTGATCATCCTTTGATCCTCACTTTAAGTGGTGAGGGTAAAAATCATTTAAACATGATTATGTAACGTCATTTACGATAGTGAATTAAATTATATCACTCTCCCGGAGATATGAGAACAATTCAAGAGTTTCAGCTCCAATATACCCTTCAAATAACACCGAGAAAGGAAACCATAACTTTAAGTGATGAGGGTAAGAAATAATTTTAATAATGATTTTGTAACATCGTTCATCATGGTGAATTAATTTATAAATATCTCTTGGCAATACGAAAAGAGTAAGGAGTCTCAGCTCCAGCACACGCTCCCATTAATGCTGAGAGAGAGAGGGGATAGATCATTAAATAGTTTGAATGTTATAAAAAGCCAATAATTGATGAAAAATGCTAGCTTCAAGTAATATCTTTCCATTCAATGAATAAGATATCCATTTAAGACGATAGTGAACTTGTAAAAATTTAAGCAATGGTTTTCAATGGAAAGAAAACATGCCATATGATAGAGATTGCACATTGTTCAGAATAACAAAAAAAATGAGAATTACTATAGACTGTCAGTGTTTAATAGGCGAGATTGTTTAAGAGACAATGTTACATAGAAAAAAGGGCACAAGACCACAAGCTAACCTAGCATAGAGGTAAAAATAAATTATCGATAACTGTATGATGAGTCTCGATAGAAGCAATAATACCTGGTTTAATGCCTCTATGCTCTTGGGATCCATCGGGTTGGTGGTCGAAAGATGCTAAGTCTAGGCACATATTGGTCACTCGGTGGTAGGCAGTCTTGGCGCCCTTCTTTGAGTACTAAATATATTAATCCAAGAACTCGTCAGACTCTTTGAAGTCCAAGATCACCTTTTTAACTGCAACCTTAATTCTATCCTTCTCAGCCTTGTCCAACTCCTTTATTTTCTCCTTCAAGTCCTTAATTTTGTCCTGAAGGTTTATCTTGAATCATTCCAGTTGTCCTTTAAATTATTGTTCGTAGACAGAGAAATCTCGGGTGCCTTAATCTTTTGATCGACCTCGGTCACCCACATCTATAAATTCTAAAGTGCGATCATAGAATGCAAGATGAGAAAGCGAGTTAGTATAAAATGACAAAACATTTGGATGAAAAATATTAAATTGTAATAAAAAATATAAGAATTGTTACCTGGGTAGTCTGGTTCATAGAAAAAATTATAACACGAGAGGGGTCTTGGGCATCAAATTACTAATTGTCACATTCTGGGACAATCGTGGCAATGAACTCTCCGGCCCTCTTTTATTATCGGCAGTCATACTCAGTTGACCAACTCAAGTGACTCCCACCGTATCATTTAGTGATCGGGATTATTAGGCCCTTGGTAGTACACCGAGTGGCATCCTTCTTCTTCTTTTATGGTAGGGGGATTTATGGTAGCACCCTCAGGCACCTCTTTTTTCTTCTTCAATCCCTTAGCTCCGAAGAACCAACAACCGTTGTCTTTAGCCGAGCTTGTGTCGGTGCAGTTGGATTTCCCTAAAGTCCTTTAAGAATGTGACCTATAATTCGATTCTCCATTGCCCAGACTTCGTCGGATATTCCCTCTAGACGGTCAGTAAATAAGATAATTAAATTAATATTAGGTCATAAAAAAGACATGAAGATGAAAGTAATGTTAGAAATTTTTGGAACTTATGCAAAGGGGGCCAACCCATTATTTGCCAGTAACTTAGGATCCATTAGATCCTCAAAGACTTTAAGTCCCCTTATCTTTGTTGGATGTACGCAGCAGGTCGATGCTCATCCTAACATTTATGCTCAAGTCAAGGTCTAGGTTGGTCGATATGGATGCATAGCCCCATTTCTAAGGGACTCTCGGCTCGTCAGTGCGAGAAGGGACATCACCATTGGATATAATGAAATATCAATACTTATAGTCGTGGCTGGAAGTTTGGAAAATTTGAGCAATTTTTTTAAGAGTATCGATCCATAAAATGAAAGTATCATGGCAGAACTTTGGTTGTGGAGATGGTATGGTAGGAAGAAAGATGTCTACCGAAAGATTGGCCCTATACACTATCTTCCAAAGTTGGACATGCCCAAGAAATAACCTCCAAGCATTATAGGTCAATTGGGTGGGAGAAAGGTTGATATAAGCAATGATGGCCCTTGTGTTGGGATGAATCGATAGAAGAAAGTCTATCTTAGACATCTACTCATACACGATAACCTCACCTTTGGCCTAACTTCTAAACTCCATCTCATCCTCAATGGGCACACTTATCCTAAATAAAGATTTCATACCATACAAGTTCCTCCAAAGTATCAATTCAGTCTCTCCAATGTCACTCGGGATAGAAGATGCATAAGTTGTATCAAGTTCATCATCTTCCTTTTACTCTTCCTCAGCCTCCCCTTCATCAACAGAAGCTTGACCATGTGGGTCAGAACTTGAAAACTTGGCCTCCATCATGTCCAAGAGAGGTATTGCTATTTGGGGAACGTGGTATGCCACCTCAATATCCAACTCATCGTCAGACATATCCAAGACATCAGGCTGGGGACCATCGGGTTAAAGAGCTGACATTGTGGGATGACCTCAATTGAATGACTCAGTTGACCTACTCTCATCCAGGTGAGAGTTAAGGACTTAAATGGATTCCTCAAAAGAGACAACCCTCTCTTGGCCAGTATGAGGGTGAGCCATATGTGAAGGGATATAACCCTTAAATGAGGGGTAGATAAAGAGCCTCCCGAAGAATCAAATGACATAGAATCACTAATTTAGATCATAACCCTAGGCTCAAATAAGGTGGGTTAAGTTAGAAGCAAATGAGGAGGACCAACAAATAAGGGTGTAATACCCGTATTTCTGTGTATTTTTATTCAATTAATTTGAGGAATTAATTAGGAAAAATATGTTATAATTAAATTACGCGAGTGAAGTAATTTAATACGATTAGATGATAATTATGACTATTAAATATTAATCCTGATATAGATATGGATTATTATTGCATTACTATATTTACTAACTGAGAATCGTAAATAATTGATAATTATGGTTATGCAGCATAGCGAGTGTTATGTGCGTATTTTATTTTATCTCACCGGGAGTCGCGTGTAGAAAATTTTGAGGTGAGAAATGAGAAATATATTTTAAGTGACTTGGATGATAATTTATAGGTCACAAATGATTTCAAGTGGGTCGAGATAGTCGAAATAGGGTACCCGGGGGTATAGTTTGGGTCCCGGGTTAATTTGGGACCAAACTGGCAACTATTAAGGGCATCTTGGTCATTTTACAAAAATAGGTGAAAGGACCTACGAAATTTAGAGAAATATACATGATATTTAGAGATTGGGTTTAGGGCTCATAAAATAGAAAGTTTAGAGAGGTCATTAGAGATAAGAAAGAGAACCTATTTTTTCAAAGCTCAAAGAGGGATTTTGAAGATGGTGAAGAAATATTGTATCCCCAGGAAATTGGAAAGGAAGATTAAAGAAGGAAACAAGGAACCAAGAAATCAGATCAACCAATCTAAGGCAACTGTTTGTTGCAAATTAAATTGATGGTATAATACCCATGTATAGGGTTTTCATGAATAAACTGATTTTGGGGAAAAATCTTTGATGAAAAGTATCAATAGATCACATGTTGGGGCATAATTACATGTTGTTAGTATTTTGATATGTAGAGAATCATAAATCAGAGGAGAATTTCTTGTTACTACGGATTTTAATCTGAGTTTAAATTGAATGAAATGGATGAACACAAAACTAGAGTTGTAAAAGAGTTTTAGGGATTGATTCATGATTAATTGATTTCAGTGAATTTTTAATATGTTTGAAACATTAGAAATCATCATAACTCATGTATAAATAGTTAGGAATAATCGTATATGAATTGGACGAATATTGTTTTGGGTTTGGGAGAATCATATGGTGTAAACTCTATTGCTAAACAGAGAGTAGAAATTGCAGAAAAACTAACTTGATTCCTATTGCT
This sequence comes from Sambucus nigra, assembly GCA_949130495.1. NCBI lineage: Eukaryota > Viridiplantae > Streptophyta > Magnoliopsida > Dipsacales > Adoxaceae > Sambucus > Sambucus nigra. The sequence goes on along the minus strand of OX422223.1, from coordinate 49,263,270 downwards.
AGATTGTTCTATTTGTATTATACTTTTATTATATTTTTCATTTTCCATATTTTATGAAAAATACAAAAAGATTTTTTATTTTTACGAAAAATGAAAAATATGAAAATATTTTTTGGTTTTTAAGAAAAATGAAAATTTCAAAAAGAATTTTTGTTTTTAAGAAAAATGAAAAAGGAAAGAATATTTTCTTTTTATAAAATTAAAAAAACACAAAATGATTTTCTAGGGTAAGAACTTTGTGGGAATTATCTACTGATAATAATAAACTCGAAAAAAATTGGGGCACTTTCATAAATGATTTTTAAGACAGACACACTGACATAATGATAATACATAAATGAAGAATGACTCATATATGTATGACTTTATCTTGTGCAATTCTTTTATCTATTTTTAATTGTATTTGGACAGTATTTTGAGTTTTGAGTTAGTTCATTTGGTAGTATCTTCTGAGGATAAGAAATTTAATAGAGTCCTACTGGATTTAGGTGAACATGGGCGAGTTCTCATTTTTTTTTTTAAATGAGGGGCAAAGAAATAAAAGAATGTTGTATAGTATTTTCTCAGAATAAAATGCGGTTAGAGGAATCCAACGGAAGGGACCTATGTTTTGGTGATGACTTGCAGAGAAATATTATTTTATCCCCCTTATTAAAGGAGAATACATTCAACCTAGAATCTAAGGGGTTTTGGACCAACCTCCAACCGTCTAACAATTTTTTAGAAATTTTGTCATAAAGATTAACCTGTAAGTATCTTGTTTTTTTTTTGTGAATTAGGGTGTGTTCCTAGATCATTTTCTATATGCAAATGGGCGATGTGATCCAGTTAGCGAAAGATCACTTTTTATTTGTATGGTTCACTATATACTGGGGGTTTCTTGGACAAAATAACCTTTAAGGTACGTTTGACACTAATTACATTAGCACCGAATAGCTATGAAATCCTATTTAATTTACCCCAGTATTTAACCGACTTCACACGTTCCTTGTCACCGAGACCGTGGGATCAAGAGAGAATTATTCAATATGCTATAAGTGTGAGAGAAAAGAGTGAGGAAACTCATTGGTACCTAACCTTTGGGGGAATCGAATTTTAAAATTATGATATTTATTCGAGGAAGTGACTTCTCTAAAGTACGAACCTCTTATTAGGGAGAGGCAAATTTTCTGAAGTAAGAATTTCCTTTTGGGTAAAATGACTTTTTTATAGTATGAACTTCTTTTAACTAGCTGATTCTGGGAGCCTCGCGGATGTAAGGTTTAAACAATATGTAAATCAGGACTATGCACTGCATGATGGAAACAAGTAATCTTTCATTTTTACATACGTTGATGGTCATTTTATCATCAGGCACTTAGCGAGTACCTATTTTTTTGGGAAAATGTAAAATCATATACATGGGGGACATAAGCATGTATCTATATTGTGAGGGACCCTAAAACTAAGTCTCCTAAATAGTTTTAAAATTTACATTAATTAGTCATGTATGAGAACAATATTCATCATAGTATAAAGGAAGCATACATATAATTCGTTTCCCTTAATTTTTCCCCAGAAGAGTCAACACTCCTGCATAACTGGAAATCTAGTTATGATAGGTGATTTATATTTTTTATTGTAGAAGAATTATCCCTAATGGAGTCTCCAATTTGGTGTTGCGAGCCCCGGGTGCGAGTGGTGGAGCTGCGCCAAATGGGAAGGAACTCGATACGATGTTAACAATGGGTGTGAGGGTGATTGTCTCCTATCGTGTCACCCCCCACCCCAAGGTTGAGTTATCAGTCTGAGGTTTTGGGTGCTCAGTGGCTTTGCCCATGGATCTAGATCGACACCATGTCCAAGTTTAGTGCACACCCATTTTAGTCAGCCTGACTTTCATGCGAAAAAAATAAGGTTTCGTATGGTGTTCAAAGTCATGAGTTTTTTCTATATAAAAGGAAAAAAAAAGGTTCGATATAACCCTTTTAGGAGAATCCCAGGGTAGGTTTTAAAGTATGTGGTTGGTCCAGAGATTATTTTTATATGGGCTCAAAATCCGAGAAACGAGTTGAGAAACTGTTAGGCACCCCACTTGTTGTGTATGATTCTTTAATTCTATGCTTGTTATGACATTTTATGTTAATTAATTTATTTTTAGTGATTTTAGGATGTGTTTAATGACTTTAGAGTAAGTCCCTCTAAAAATATGGATAGGTGCTTAGGTTGGAAAGTGGTATTAGTCAGTGGTATAGAAATATCACTTCAACCAGTGTAGGTACACAAGATTTCTTGTGCATGTCTCGATACTTGTGTTCATATAATGAGTGGCTACTAACGTAGATGTGAGCGATGGCTTGGTTTCGAGATAGTTTGATATCTTGTTTGAGATTTGAGGAGAGATAAAAAGGTGAGAGATGGGTGCACCTCTGTAGTGACTAATGTACACGTGTTTTCACATTTTTATAAAGGTGCATGAGAGATCTTAACTCAAAGGTAGTTTGATATATCGTTTTAGTTTCTTAGATGTAATGGATAAAATTTGAGATATGGATGGATTATGGTGGAGAAAATATATCAAAGGACATATTGTAGAGTATTAGTTCAATGAGAAGGAATCAGTATTACACCTACGTACCAAAGAACACTTGGGATCAAATCCTACGCAAGTGTTCAAACGTGATGTGTTTGCAAGTGTATGTCTTCTCTTAGGAGGGGGAGGGTGGGTGTGTGGAATATCAAATGGGAGTGAATCCTAGGATGTCTAATATTAACACATAACCTTATAATACAGAGGTGATAACTAGTTGGAAGGTCTTGTCCTTAAGACGGGTGTAGTGACTAGTAGAAGATGGACTAATAAAAGGGGCTGTTGCATCGAGGATATGATGTTCTATTGCTGAGAAGTAGAGTAGGGCACTACAGTATTGGGGTGGACAGAGAAAAGTTTAGGGTGTTCGAGGTGGTGATAGATACATCCGTAAGAAATAATATGTTGAGAGACATATCATGGGACATGGGATTCACGATATTGACTTTGTATAGCACCTACATACCTAAGGAGACTTAGGATATAAGTCAATGTAGTTCTAATAAAACATGGTATATTAACAGGTGTAGCACTAGAGATGGAGACATCCCTAGGAGATAATACATTGAGGGACATATTATAAGTCTCGGTCTTCACGAGTATGAATTGGTATAGCACCTACATACACAAGGAAACTTGTGATCAAACCCAATACAGTTCCAACAGAAAAAGGTATATTCACAGGTGTAGGGTACCGAATACCGGGTAAACAAAGTAGAACAATGCCGTATTTAGGTAGGTTAGTCCATAATATAGCATTTTTATTGTGTTGAACTAATATATTTATATATTAAGAAAATACGTTGATCAAATGTCGATGATTGAAAAGTATTTGTATGAAAACTCATATTTGGGGTACCACCGCCTTGGCGGGCTAAGTTCACTCGAATAAGTGGTGAGAATAACCAGATTTTACACTATGGCTTTCAATGTTTTGGGATGACACTTCTCAAAGGCACTTTCCTGAGAATGTATTTTGAAAAGTATGTTTTCATGTTGATGTATTTAAATCATGGCATTTGACTAGCATTTTTGAACATATGAGCTTGTCCATATAGTGCACAAGTGGAGATGATGGATGAGAAACTAGGATTTTAAAATATAAATGCTATAAATTTTAAACCTGGTTCTCTAAATGTAGGTCTAGGCTAAAGAAGATAAACAGGTATATACATATATATATATTATGTTGGGGGGTATTGCCCTAAAATTCGAGTAGAGGTTCTTTACCGTCGCGACAAAAGTCAACTTTTTGCAGGGGTGTGTCCCTATTTTTACTGTTTTTCAGTCGAACACAGCTTCATTTAGAGGTTCTAACTTTTGCATAATTTTTATAGGTATTTGACTCAGGTTATTTCTCGAAGATGACTTTTCAGAAGTATGTACCTCCTTTGAGATTTGGAAACCACTTTGCGTAAGTACGAGTTCTAAATGGAAAATGACTTTTTTGAAGTACTAGCTTCTTCGACACTTTCAGAATTATCTCGACTATCTTGAATGCTCGAGGAAGAATAAGTTGAAAAAATTGGATCATGGTCGGGTTTGGGGATTTTTCAAAATTATGGGTTTTCACCTCTATTTATAGTGGTCTGGGCACACCGGTTAACCGATTGATTAACTGTTTAGTACCCTTAATTTTGATCATGTGACATGTGTAAAGAGGAGATCAAAATGCGTAATAATTAATTTTTATGACAAATGATTGATTGGTTAAATGTTGGGAAATGGTTAACCGATTAGTTATCTTATGGGAATGGTAAACCGATCGGTCAATTATTTAGGATACAATTAATAGATCGATTAACTATTTGGGGGATGGTTAACCTATCGGTTATCTATTCCAGATGGATTTTTGTTTTTTGCTTTAATGGCTTATTTGATCTTTTACTATTTGCACTCTGGCTCTATATACTTTGGTTCTTAGTGTTTTAGACACTTTGAACTTTAGTGTAGTTTTCAAAAGTTTTTTTTTCATGGATTTTTCTTGGGTTCGTGCTCGGGGCTTATTTGTGATGGGAGGAGACATTCTCAAATCTCGATTGCAAATCAAGGTGTTCACATTGATGTTTAGTTCTTCATTGTATTAGTACTGCTTCAGGAAAGAATGACATACATCGACCCCTATGTGCCCCTTTATGATTTAGGCCCATATTCCAGGTGAGGTATCCTCTGAACATCATAGAGGAGAACATTCTTGCCTATGCTCCTAGGTCAACATTCTAGACTTGCATTTAAAGGTGGTAATTGGATAACTAGGTGTACAGAGAGACTAAACCTTTATAAGATTTAAAGACTATCATTTTGAAGATGACCAATAGTTGATCTTCCAGATAAAGAGCCATCTTTTTTATGTTGGTAAGATCATTAGAGGTTTTCATATTATTGATGGCTTCATGAAGGAGACGTAACTCTGATTGTACTTAAGTTATCTTTTAGTTCAGTTATGTGGTAGCTACCTATTTTACTAGTGAGGGAGCCACCGATTCTGCCCATAGGGACCTTGGAAGGTGTAGTTTAGGTACTCGAGGTATTAGTGTTAATATTCTTAGTAACCCTATGGGGAGAAGGGACCTCTTGGATATGGGGGTGTCGATGTTAGCAAGTGGACTCGGAGCCGAAACTAAAACTAAAGTGGGTGGATCTTGAGGGTTAGTGAGTATTACCTTGGCAACCTCCACAAGAGGTGTACCAATATTAAGGATTGGTGGAGGAAGGACATTCTTTATTATCACGGTGTAGGTTACTTTCACGTGGTCTTGGATTTGTCTTAGTGACCTGATCTCTAACTACACCGTGTCTTGGGAAGCATTTATGTTCTCAAGTTGCCTCAGAATTTGATCCATTATTCATCGGGCCTAGTCTTCTTCAATATACATAGATCATATGTTGGTTTAGAGTTGACAATCGTGGGTATGAAGGCCAGTGATGGAAACTAAATGACCGTATGGAGCACTTACTCGTGCTTTTTTGCTCATAGTGTTAACTGTAGAAAAATTCTTGGCACTTTTGTTAAAGTTTTTATACTCAAAAGGGCTGACGGAAGGCCAATAAAAATGGGGAGAAGAGCTCACATATGCCATGCCTTTATATGGTGCAATTATTTTATCTATTTTTAACCATATTTCAATGGTATTTTACTTTTTTAAGTTCTTTCATTGTGGCGTATCTTCAAAAGGGTTAGAATTTTAACATAGGCGAGTTCGATTTGGGTGAACAAGGGTGAGCTCTGATTTTGTTAGAATGAGGAGCGAGGAAATAATAGACTGAGGGCTATGAATTTCCCAAAAAAAATGTTATTATGGGAAGACAACGTAAGGGACCTATGTTTTGGTGATGGCTTGTGGATTCATATTATTTATCTTCCTCATAGAAGGGGGAGAGATTCAACCTAAAATTTAAGGGGTTTTGGACCAACATCCGACGGTGTAATAATTTTTTAGAAATTTGACTAGATCAATTGACTCGTAAGTGTCTTGTTCTTTTGTGAAATAGCCTGGGTTCCTAGATCTTTATCTATATGCAAAGAGGCTACCTGGATAATTTATCGTAGGATCATTTTTCATTACTATGGGTAATAATATACCGAGTTACTTAGACTGAGCAACCATTAAGCTACGTGTGATGGCACTATACCCTAGTACTAAATAGTTTTGAAAGCATATTGGATATACCCATGTAATAGAAAAACTTCAAAAGTTCCATGTGCCTGCGACCTTGTGATCGAGAGAGAAGTTGTTAGATATACCACACGGATGGACAAAAAGAGTGAGGACACTCATTGGCGATTGGCCTTTTGGGGAAGAAACTTTTAAAAAGTACGATCTTTTTTAGGAAAGTTACTTAACGAAAGAATGAACTTCTCTTTAAGGAGAGTTGACTTTTCTGAAGTACAAACTTTCTTTTGAGTAGTGACTTTCCTAAAGTATATACTTCTTTTAACTAGGCGATTTTGGGAGCCTCAAGGGTATAGGGTTTAAACAATACTAAAATCAAGACTATGAAGTGCGTGATGCAAACAAGTGATCTTTAATTGTTACATATTTTGACTTCTTCTTTATCATGAGGTCATTCGGGAGTACCTATATGTTTGGGGAAATGTACAATAATGTACATGGGGACCTAAGCACGTACCTACATTATAATGGACCCAAAAACTAATGTCACTAAATAGTTTGACAACTTACATACAATAGTAATACATGACAGAAATGTTAAGGATGGTATAAAGGAAGCACATAAATGGTTTGGTTCTCTTGATTGTATCCCCAGCGAAGTACTGACTAGGATGTTGCGGGCCCAGAGTGAGCATTAGTGTTGTGCCCAGGGGAAAGTGTGATTGATTGTTCCCCACTTCAGTTTCACTCCCCAAAGTCAGGTTGCCAATCCGACATTCAGTCAGTGATATTTGCCCCTATATGTATTACAACAACATGTATAGGTTTTGGTTCACACCCCTTTTGGTAAGTGTGGCATTCGTACGGAAGAGAGGGGGTTTTGTTGGGTGTTTCGAGTTGTGAGTTTATTTTATATTAAAACAAAGAAAAAGGTTCGGTCTATCCCATTTGAGGTAATCAAAGGCACGATTTAAAGTGTGCATTTTGTCTAGAGATTCTTGTTGTATGGGTTCGGGAACCGGTTTACGAGTGGGGAGGGTTTTAGGCACTCAACTTGTTATGTATGATTACTTAATTCTATGCTTATTATTACTCTTTTTATTAATAAATTAATTTTTAGATATTTTTAGAATTTGTTTAGAGACCTTAGCTTGTGGGTCTCTTAAAATGTAGATAGTCGCTTAGGTTATGAGACGATATCAATGAGAGGTATAGAAACATCACTTCAACTCGTGTAGGTACACAATATTACTTATGTATGAGGTTGTGTTTTATATTTGTATAATAGTCTGTTATTTATTATGTAGGTAAGTGTACACTAAAGCTCGGCTTTGGGATGGTTTGATACGTGTTCGAGGTTTAAGGAGACATAGAAAGGTAAGATACGGGTACATCTATGATATTATTAGTGTATACATGTTTTTTCATTTTCATGAAAGAATATGTTTAGGAGGACCTGCATTGAGATAATTTGATATCTCATTCAAGTTTTCATGAGAGTATTTGTACTGATGCATGAAATATTGCGGCTTTGAGATATTTTGATATCTCTTTTTGTGTTATATAAGTATAGTAGATAAAAGTTAAGAAATGGGTGCGTATAGGTGGAGATAGCATATCATGAGTTATATTTTCGAGGCTCGAGCTCATGAGAAAGACTTGGTATTATGCTTACGTACCTAAGGGGACTTAGGATCAAAGCCTACATAATTCGATCATAACACGTGTTCAAACGTGATTTGGGTGAAAGTATAGGAGTTGGCCTTGGGGGAGGGAGGGATAGTGTATGGAATATCATAATGGGAGTGGACTCAAAGATGTTTAATATTGTCATAAAACCTTATAATAGTCAGGTGATTTCTATTTGGAAGGTTTTTTCCTTTCGACTAATTTTTGGGTGTAGCGTTAATGATGTCATGTTTTAAACATCTATCAGCTAGGGACGTAGAGGTAGATGTCGGGGGGCATTTATGTAAAAGATGCAATGTTATGTGATTAGGAAACTGAGTAAAATAAAACATTGGGATTGGAGTCCACTAGATGGGAAAATGGATTTGGATGGGATGAAATCAACCATAAGAAATAATATGTCGAGAAATGTATTACGAATCTTGGGTTTCCTGGGGTTTTCTCGGTATAGTGCCTACGTACCCAAGGTGACATCGCATCAAAGATAATGTAATTATAACAAATGGTGTTGGATAATATGTATGGGTTGGGAATAGATGTGGAGGCATCTCTAGGAAATAATACACCAAAAGACGTGTTATGATTCTGGGTCTTCATACGTTTAGCTCAATATAGATCCTACTTACCCAAGGAGACTTGGGATAAAATCCAAAGTAGTTCCAACAAACGAGGTTTACTTACAAGGGTAGGCTACTGGATAACATATATACACAGTACAAAAGTATGGTATTTATAGAGCCTAGGCCTAAATATAGAATTTTTGTTGTGTTTGATTTATATATTTATATGTTAATAAAATGTGTTGGTCAAATCCCGAAATTTGGGAAGTATTTGTATGAAAACACATATTCAATGTGACAACCCGAATATAATTATGATAAATTATGTTTAAATCATGATTAGCTTATGTGATATGAATAATATGTTATTAGTATATATATAATGTAATTAATTATGTTTAGTTTAATCCTACCTTCATAAAGCTTGAAATATCGAATTAGTTACAAATGTGAAATTTTAAAGTTTTCGGTAGGAATGTTCCTGTTGGAGGCTAGTTTTGACCTTTATTACATAACAATGAACTTGAGGTGTAAACTAGATATTTGTATATATATGAGTTAGGTTTATAACAAAGCAAACGGTTCATCGAACGGACATCCGAGTGGGAAGATATTGTCTTTTTACGAACAGGGGGTGAAGTAGTCATTTAGCCTTAAATGATATTTTGTTTTATGTAATGCCACATGTTATATTTTGATTGGACCAAGAGGGGGTGGACTTATGCCGACTTAAAACCCTTTAATTAAGCTCTTCCTTCAGCATATTTCAGCCATGGAAGAGTTTTAACCTAAGGAAAGAGAGTTTTGAAGTTTAGGAAGAAAGTGTGAGGAGAAATTGAAGAAAAATTCATAGAAAAATTACGTAAAAGCCCCTAAGGTATTTCCATCCATAAATCTTATTTATTTTTTTTATTAATTATTTAAATTATTGAAATAATCATTTGTTTACTGAAATTCCATGTCTTGATATGTACTTATGGATAGATGCAAGTTTAAGTAAACTTGAATGTGTAAACCCTTGAGATTATTTTGTTTAGGAGCCTTGTTTATTCAAACTTCTATATATTTCTATATACTTACTGGAATTGATTGATTCCAATTGGATATTAACCTGGACTCATAAATGTATGACATATCCGAAAATAATGGGAAAATACCAAGAAATGAGTCTTTGGTGACAGTTTGAAGTTAGGGTATGAAATCTGCCCTAAGGGTGAAAGTATGCCCACCACGTGTTCGATGTTTTGCTTGACATAGAAAATGAACTCTGAAAAATTATGAAATTTTAATCTTGTATTGTTCAATATGTTTACTGATGTTGGTTTAAATATCATATAAATTTATGATGTATAAAAATTATGGAAATTCCTGGAAGTTGAATGAGCGATAAAAGAGCCTATAGGGTAGATTTGCTATGTGGTAAAGAAATGGGCATATCTTGCTCTAGGAGACTTGAAATGATGTTCCATCTTTTGTATTGGAATACTAATAAGACAAGTATTGAATTACCAAGAATAAATGCATTTATATTTGGTCTATGATTTGGATATGTTAAATATATTAACATGGATTTGGATGGAACTTCACTTGTGATAAATGATTTGAATGGAATCATGTGATGCTTATGGATTGAATTATGTTTAAATAATTCTTTGGATTATTGATATTCTTATGATGATACTAATATTGTAAGAATGATAGGAAGGGAAGAAGAGCTAATTGAACAAATACCGGATAAAGGCAAGGGAAAAGCTAGTTAAATTATCGAGGTGAGTGTACTTATGATTTGTTTCATATATAAATATGAATATAGCTCTAAGAGAGGATTGGTTTGAATACTTCGGTATTCTGGATTTGTTTGGATATTAAAATATCCAGGATTTGTTTGGGTCTCATGATCCAGGATTGGTTTGAATACTTTGGTATTCATGATTTGTTTGGATATTAAAAATATCCAGGATTTGTTTGGGTCTCATGATCCATGATTGATTTGAATACTTTGGTATTCAGGATTTGTTTGGATATTCAAATATCCAGGATTTGTTATTGCCAATGGGCAGAATTATTTGGATCTTATGATCCATGATTTGTTATTGCCAATGGGCAGGATTGTTCGGATTTTATATCCACATATTCGATATAGAATTGTTATTCCATTGCAAGGAAGGAGTACCTCACTAAGCTTAATGCTTACGTTTTATATTTTAACAATTTCAGGTTTGTACGCTGCCAGCTAGGATAATATATGACCGATAACTTTGAGAGTTGCACCGTTAGAAGAGCTGGGGTTTAAGTATGGAGATTTTATCGTTTTCACATTGAAGATTTTAATATACTCACACATTGTATATATTGATTTAGTATGGATTGACTTGATCATAGTTAATCATATTATTGTATTATCTCTAATTATGACTCTGATGTTGACTTCGTTATGGCACAAGAACAATATTATGTTCATGATGCAGAAAAAATATTGATAAATGAATATATTTTTCAATGGGCTCGAGATTATGATCCAATTATTCTAATAAAAAAATAATTAGTATGGATATTGGGTTTGGGGTGTGACATTCAAGGTGTTGCAACCTTAGCGATCTTAGTTCGTTTCGAAAAGTGGTGAGAGTAGCCGGATTTTAGACTTTAGATTATAAAGTTTCGGGCTGACACAACTTTGGGTTACTTTTCGAAGAACGTATTTTGAAAAGTACTTTTTCATGTTGATGTATTTTGATCATGCCATTTGTTTAACATATGAGCATTTCAATACAATACCTAAATAGAGGTGCTAGATTAGAAGCCAGACATTTGAAGTAAAAACGTTGTAAATTTCATAGTAGGTCCCCTAAACGGGTTGGGATAAAGAAGATAAACATGTATGTAGAGTTTATCACATTATATATATGTGGGGTATTGCCCTGAAATTTCTACATAGGCTTTTTACCCTCGTGAAAAAAACTGACTTTTTTTGTGTGCCCGGGGGGGGGGGGGGGGGGGAGGAGGGGGGTCCCCTATTTATGAAACTTTTCAATCGGGCAGAGCTTCAACTAGAAGTTACAACTTTGGAGGAATTTTTTAAAAGGTTGGCCTCAGTTTATTTCTCAAAGACAAATTTTTTGAGGTCCGAACCTCTTTTTTTGGACTCGAAATTGACATTGCGGAAGTACAAGCGTTTCACAAGGGAAAATGACTTTTCTAATGTCCGAGCTTCTTTGGGACTTTCAATCCAGTATCCCAGATGCTCGGGGTAGAAGAAATTGTAAAAAAATGAATTGAGGTCGGGTTTTAGAAATTTTAAAATGGATGGAATGCACATTTATTTATAGGGTCCCGGGCCTATCAGTTAAATGATCGGTTAACCGTTTGGGAACCTCACTTTTTATTTATGGGACCCTTGTAAGGCTAGGATTAGATCTTCAAAGATATTGTAATGATTACTTTTTTAGATGGATAGTCGTTCAGTTATCTGCGGGTGAGAGTGTTGAAATTCCAATGGTATCTTGTATGGATGGCAAAGGGTGGAAACATAGACCAAACCAAGTATTTTTCAAATTTTCAATTTTAACGTCCAATTAAACAAGTTTACCCAATTCAATCTTAACACCGATTTTAAAAAAGTTGTGATTAAATACAATAACAAATTTTATCTTAACCTAAGAATGCATCTAGGTGAGTACATATAAAATAAAGTAAATCAAACACAACGCTTGATGTACGAGGAAAACCCAAATATAAAAAATCTCAGATGACACAAACACAAAAATTGACTCTCATACGGAATTACACAAGACTGATAGAATACTTACACAACGAATTGACGACCTCATAATCCTTGATGCATCTTCAATATTCAATCGCTCCACTACAGAGATAAGTAGGAATCCACTCATGCGACTACCACAAATTGTGAGTCCACACATGCCTTAGTATCCAATCATACAGGCTTAACAACCATTACATAATGAGAAGTCCACCATATGTAAATAGATCAGGCACGGAATCTACTGTACCAAACTATTCTCTATAAAAATGTTAAGAGAATAAACTTAGGTGCTCACTAATTATATCTCAAAACATAATATAATGAGTCGTGGCTTTAAGAATGCTTAGGTGTAAACTAAGGTTTTGGATAAAATTGGAGAGCTTTTTATAGAGTGTTGGAACTAAAAACATAAAATTTTCTCTCTAAATAAAATAAAAAGAAGTTTAGAAAATCTCGAATTTCTAAAAACTTATCTAGCTCGTTCAAACGAGGTTCATCTCTTTCGAAAAAATCCATTCAACTCGTTAGAACACCATTCTAATGACACATCTCACGAGAAAACAGAACTGTCCAATATTTGCCAAAATTGATCTCATTTGAAGTTCATTCGAAGTTCTCTCCAAAAAAATTCTTCTAAAAAAATTAAAATAGACAAAAACATTTTAACACATTTTAAAAATAGTTTTATAAAAACCTAACACCCAAATATAAAATATACAAGGATCAAAATGTATATGCATCCAGAATTGAGATATCCTCAGAACTTTAAGATGGAAACGCGCATGAAACATTGTACGATGATGTATGTCTTCTAACTTTAACGTTACGTCTTCAAGAAACCACGACATTGGTGTTATACGATATTAGTATATCATCTCATGACTTGAAGAAAACTATATGAAACCATTCAATAGCATATGAAAGACCTCGGTCCCATTCGAACATATACCAAGGAAGGACCTCGGCTCTGCAAAGAGGTCGACCTTCTTTTCACCCGGGCAGACTAGGTGGATGCCAGTAAGGCTAACTGATAGACTGTAACGTGAGTAACACTATTAAATTCTAGCCAACAACATGTGTGTGGGATCATATAAAAACAAAATATGCTCTAACCTAGACTATACAAGTCCAACAAACATTCCCTAGTATTCATTCACATTAAAAGGAAAGATCCTCCATTAGGATAAAAGTAGGCTAACCAACCAACTACCCTATTGATGGATATTAAGATATTCCAACATTCTCATTTGTCTGCATAGACAATACAATTTTACAAATTTGATACTAGTGGTAAAAGATAACCTGTGGATGTAGACTCATTCTTCAGGGTTGAACCACGAAGCTTCATGTGTAATTCCTCTTACTCTCACCTGTATGTTTATTCATTTTCATTAATTATTTACTTATTATTTGTTATCTCAGATTGGATTTCAACTACCTAGGACCAAACCTTGAATCAATTTTTAGATAATAACATAATGTTTTCGAATGTGGGAATGACAAAATCCTAGTTGTTTTTCATCTAATTCCTAATTTATAAGTGTGGAAATTTTTGAATTTCTATATAAAAACAAAGTTCATTCATGATCATCTCGTTGATCAAATCAGCAGATTTTCTTAATCTCTCACTTTAAATGCCTTATTTTCTAGTCCATTTGTAAGGAAAATTTTCCAATTAAGTCAATTTGTTTGTAATTGGCTTAATTTCGGACAAAACATTTTAGTCATAGATTAGGCTTTATATTGCTGATCTTGTAAGTCTATTATATGTTTGATGAAGACGTAGGGGACAAGCTTCAAAGTTAAATATATATCGTCTCATATTTTCATGCTAAGTTTGTCTTCAAGTTTATCAAGGACCTCGTATGGTATGGATGCATTTTGATTATGATCCTTGGATATTTTTAAGTGTGTTTGTTTTTTTAACCAAATCCTTTCAAACTAATTTTAAATTATTTAAAAAATATTTTTTTTTTTGTTTGAGTTCGTTTGAACGAGTTGCGAACCTTGCTAGAATGAAATGGACATTTTTTTCGAATGAAGTTGTAACTTCGTTGGAATGAACTTTGGAAACTTGTTGGAACTTTCATCTAATGGACATCATGAGAACTCTCTGCCAAATAGTGGATAACTCATTAGAAGATCGATGGAAGTTCGTTAGAGCGAAAAAGCATATTCGTTCAAACGAACTTGAGTTTCGTAGAAACAAAAAAGGCCTTTCATTCGAATGAGCAGTGCATTTTCGTCCGAAGGAGTTCGTCGCCTAAAAATTCGTGTTTTCTTTATTTAAGGAGTGTTGGACTCAAATTTTTTAAAAACTTTCGGAAAAAATCAATTCCCTACCTATTTACAGAATTTCCGAAACTCTAGTTTCACCCTTTGAGTTTAAAGATCCAAGTTTACATATTCATATGCTTTAAGATCATTAGTTTGGGCACCAAAGTTTGTTTCTTGTCATCTTGAAAGAACATGTTTTGTGCGATGGACTCCGCATTTATGGTTTTCTATGTTGCAGTGAAGAAGCGGTGTTTCATGTTTTTATTTTATAGATGGTTGTTGAGCCTCATCTATGGATACTGAGGCATGCGTGGATTTGTGCATTATGGTAGCTTGCATGGGTGGACTCTTATGTTGAACTGTGGAGGAGAAGTTGAAGATTGAAGAGAGTCAAGACTTGAGAAGAGGATGAGTTATTGAATAAGTCTACTATCTAATCGTTATAAAACCTTGTCGTAGTGATTTGTTTGGTTTGTCCATCAGAGGTTATTCCTTTTGTGATTTTCCCAGTAGATCGGCGTATAGTGGATGATTTATTTATTTTATCTGCTTATCACCTAGATGCATGTATTAGGTTAAAAAGATAAAATTGGTTAAATCATTTTTTCACAAGAAACAGTTGAAATTTGGTGAATTAGTTTTATTGGGTTTAATTTGTTTACCATTTTGTTCTTTAAAATTGAAAAATATAAAAGTATAATTTTGTTTGTGGCCATCCTTGCCTAAACATATATCGTATTGGGCCATTCGCAAATTGGTATCATATCAGTTTACATTAATTTATGATATGATCTTAGTCTTAGGACGAATTCATTTATCATATTAATTTTCTCAAATTAGTATTAGAGGTAGAACACTTCGTTATTGTGTTTTTATCCCGTATTGTTAGGCCTAAATTTTGGTGGTTTTAATGGTATTAGAACCCCGATATTTTATGGATCTAACTAATAGTACTAGAAAATGAAGTCAGCACTTAAGGCTATTTATGAGAAGGTGTGGCAAGCAGTTTTAAATGGTTCGTCACCACCTAATACTTTAGTAAGAGAGAATAGGATACCCAAACATGGAGAATCAAGGAGTGAAGTCGAGCATACTTTCTCAAACTGTAACTGTAGAGGTTTAAATGGTCTATTTTATTTTGTCACCCCGGAGGATTTCCATCGTATAAAGACATATGAGACATATAAAGAGGTTTGGGACATACTCTAACTCACCCATGTAGGAACTAGTACTGTGAAAGTTTCCAAACACTAAAATCTCGCCACTCAGTTTGAAATCATTGAGATGTTGGAGAGTGATACATTTGCTAAGTTTTACGCTAGACACTCTAGCATAGTTAACTCACATTTTAACTTGAAAGAGAAGATACTTGAAAACCGAGTAATCAAGAAAATCTGAAGATCGTTGCCTGAAGGTTGTAATTCAAAAGTGACAATTTTGAATTCTTTTGGTACTTTAGATTCTACAAAACTTTAAAAGCTTTTAGGTGACTTATAAACTTATGAGATTGATATATTTTCCTCCAAGATCGAGAAAAATAAAGATAAGGGAATTTCTTTGAAATATCAAAAGCAGGAAACACCCATTTTGGATTGTTGAGTCTAATATAAAGTCCAAGGATATAGCCACGATAGGAAAGAAAGTCAAGAAATTCCTCAAATTCCAAAATCAATTGAAAGATGCAAAACGATTTAAGAAATATATGCATAACAAGGCAGATAACTTCCCTAAGAATTATAGTGAGAAATTAAAGAGGGATGAGTCAAAAAGTTGTTACAGTTGTGAGGGTTATGGCCATAGGGTATCCGAGTGCCCCACTAAACTAAGGAAGGGGGCAAGAAATTAAAGGTGTTTAATGCCATCCTTAGTGATAGTGATCCAAAATAAAGATAAGAATCCTCCAATGAATGAAACTACACCTCTTTCATATCTAGTCATGTGAGCATTGATGAGAAATCTTTTTATGAAGATATTTCTAAACATGACACTTTGGAGGCAATAGTTTGGGGATCCTAAGTGAGTGATGGTAGTGAGAGTGGAGAAGAGAATGAGGATGAAGAGGACATGGAGGAAAGTGAATTCTAAGTTTCCTTTCGTGAGTTATATGCACAATAATAAAAGTGAATAAGGCTAACTTGAAGTTGGAAGCTAGGTTGAAAGAACATGCCATAGGAAATAATGATAGTATTTTGATTGAGGATCTTCGAGCACGTTAGAGGACTCTTTGAGAGAAACTATAGTAAGTTGAAGGTAAGAGAGATAACCTTTGTGGTTTGATAGATGTTATGAAGATAGATATTATTGATCTTGAGGAGTATAGGCTATTACTTGAGTCTCGGATATTTGAGAATGAAGAGATATTGATAAACTTGAGTCATGTCAAATTTGATTTGGAGTCTAGGTCAGAAAACTTGGATATGATGTTAGGCACCGTATATATTAAGGATGAAAAGTGTGGAATTGTCTTTGATGATCAAGTTATTTCACTAACCAAGCAACTACCATTCTTTAGAAAGAGTCAATCATTGCTAAGAAAATTCATAAAAGTCAATTTTTAGTTAACACCCCTCGCCGTGTTTGCACTTGCACACATTGTGGTAGGAAAAGTCACTTTAGGCGTTTTTGCTATGATCTTGAAAATAGTCCATAAAAGTCTATTAATAGAGTCACGAAGGTTCCCCAAACCCTTAAGCGTCACGTTATACCTATGTGGGTTAGGAAATCCAATTTGGAGGCTTTACATAGTAGATTTATTGATTCTCCTTCGATTTCACACGATACTTCCCATGCCATATCAAATGGTTGATTGTGTTCGCATCTTTTCATAGACTAGTTTTTGTGCTTCATGACATATACGTTTGCTAGTTGTATATTTGAGTCTTTATATTTTAATTTCTCGTTTATTGGGTATTATTAAAAAAATACAAAATGATTTTATTTGTCTTTTGAGTTAGTTTTGTTTTCAAACTATTTTTTTTAATTCTTAAAAGATCAAAAGATTTTTCTTTTTTTGTATTTTAGTTTTACACATTTTGTGTGGCATATTGGTGTATTTCAATCTATATCATTATGTTCTATTCACGTGTCAAGGTCGTTGTTAATACATATATTGTTCTTAATCATGCTTACATGGAATTGTTTCGATCTTGATTCTCTTAATGGATTCTCTTTGTATATACCACCGCACACACATGAACAATTTTTTGAATGATAACTTCACATGTTATGTTTAAGGCCCGTGAGACGTTTACCCATCAATCTTGTCATCTATATTTTTTTTACTAAGGGGGATTTGTGAATGTAAGAACCGTTGACCATGAGATTGCTTGATTTTATTAAAAATATGAGGGTGCACGCGAAAGGGCTACGAAATGAGATAATATCCTTTATGGGAAAGCCATCATTGGCATAAGCGTAATGAAAAGATTAAAGGCAATAAAAACGAAAATATTATAATATGCTAAAAAGTTTTGATTGTGTGATTTTAAAAAATGATTGTTTCAAAATAATTGAGATAAAAGAAAATATGATTTATGTTTATCTATTTAGGGTGTTATAGATTAAGATCAATGGGTTTTTATAGTGAATTCTCTTTATGTTTATTTTTTCGTGACGCTATTAATATGTAGAATTATCAATATTCTAGGCTTTTGTGCATTGTGCATGTTTGTTCATGGAGTTCACTTTATCTTTTCACTTGAGGCTAACTCTTAGTTTGATAAAGTTTTGCGATCAATTAGAATTCCTTAAACATATTTGAGTGTTTGGTTCTTAATTCATTTGTGGCTAGCTCACACACATTCATTTCATCCCACATGTTTAGACACATTGATATTTTGCTAGTGTGTAAAGCTTGTGTGTTTTGTGTTAAGTTTTTGTGGTTGTTTGTGCCTAGATATATGTACCGGTATTTTATTGGTTTATTTTGCATATTTATATATGCGGTATCAATTTTTAGTCTTTGCGGTTTGCTTTTAGTCTTTGTTGTCCACATGTTTTATCTTTGGGTTTTATTTGGTATGTTATGTGATCATATGGGTATCTCTTATTCGTTGCATTAAAATTTGATATCTCATTAAGGAATATCAAATTGATATCATACTTCATTGATTATTCATATAGGTATCTTTTTGCATCGATATTGATATATTTGATCATTGTTTGGATTACTTGAGCTTGTGTTGGCATGTTGTGTGTTTGTAGCACTTTACACTATTGCATGATTTTATTCCTACGTCCCTACTTCTTTTGGTATTATATATTCACATATTTAGGGTGAGATTTTATTTGTGGGGGAGAAATGGTTTTATTCTTTGTTACTTTCTCTATTACTGACTAGAAAGGGGAAGAAATGGTATCTTTCCTTTCATGATTAGGATATCTCTATCTCGAGGGAAGACCTCTTACCTAGGTTAAGATTGTTAGTCATAGTTTGGATTTTATTAATTTGCAAATTCTATACTTGTTATATTCTCTTTGCATTTTAAGGTGTGTTTAAATGTGCATGCTTATAATATGCGACAAATTTTTTAATCATGAAAAGTTACTTAGAGTTTGTGTCTGTCAAAGCGTCTGTTTTCTTTTTACTTTTTAGTTTTGAGGATTGAGTCTTTTTAGAGAGCTTAACGCCTCAAAGATATTTTATTTTGGTTTTGTCCCGAAATAGCCAAAGGGGGAGATTTGTAAACACAAATTTCCAATTGAGTCAATTTGTTAGTAATTGGCTTATATCCGGAAAAAAAACATTTGAGTCATAGGTTAGGCTTTGTATTGTCGATCTCATAAGCCTATGACATGTTTGATGAAGATGTAGTGGACAAGCTTCAAAGTTATATATACATGGTGTCGTGTTTTTGTTCCAAGTTTTTCTTCATGTTTATTGAGGATCTTAAAAAGTATGGATGCATTTTAAATATTGTCCTTGGATATTTTTAAGGGTGTTTGTTATTGAACTAAATCATTTGACACTATTTTTAAATTCTTGTTGGAGCAAATAAATTTTTTTGTTTATGAGTTTATTAAAATGAGTTGCATACCTCATTAGAAAAAAAATGGACATTTCATTCGAACGATGTTATAACCTCATTCTAACGAGCTTTGGAAACTCATTAAATGTGCATCTAACGTACATCAAACAAGGACTCTCTCTCAAATAGTGGACAACTCATTGGAAGCTCATTGGAAATTCATTAGAACGAGAAAGCCTCTTCATTCGAACGAACCTGAGCTTGGTTAGAATAAAAAAGGACTTTCATTAGAAAAGAAAAGGACTTTTCGTTCGAATGAACTATGCATTTTTGTTCGAACGAGTCTTTCACCTTGAAATTCATGTTTTCTCTATTTAAGGCATATTGGACTCAGATTTTTAAGAACTTTTGGCGAAAATCAATTCCCTACCTATTTGTAAAAGTCCCAAAACACTAGTTTCACCCTTTAAGTTTAGAGATATAAGTTTACACAATCATATGCTTTAAGATCTTTAGTTTGGGCACTAAAGTTTTTTTTCTCATCATCTTAAGAGAAAGTGTTTTGTGTGGTGGACTTTGTACTACTGGTTTGTTGTGTTGTGGTGTAGAAGCAGTGTTCTGTGTTTCGATTTTGTAGATAGTTATTGAGCATCATCGGTGGATACCGGGGCATGTGTGTATTCAAGCATTGTGGCAGATTTCGTAGGTGGACTCGTAGATTGATCTTTGTAGTAGAGGCTGAAGATAGAATAGCATTACGGCTTGCGAGGGTGACGAGTCATTGAGAAAGTCTACTGTGGGTGATCTATTTTTGCTTGGCCATCCGAGGTTTTTCCCTTTATGGTTTTCATCGTACATCGACGTGTTGCATATGATTGTTTTATTTTATCTGCTTATCAGCTAGACGCATGTTTTAGGTTAAAAAGATAAAATTGGGCAAATCAATTTTTCACAATAAACGGTTTAAAATTGGTGAATAAGTTTTATTGTGTTTAATTTGTTTAAAGTTTTGTTATTTGAAATTGCAAATTCTAAAAATATTTTTTTTATTTATGACCATCCCTGCCTAAGCAGACATCATATAGGGGTATTCTCACCATTATCTAAATTTGTATAAACCATACCTGGATACACTGATTTTTAGCCTAAAATAGTTTCCCCATTTTTAATTTTGAAAATATATACTCACACACTATTTTCTTATTATCATATTATCTTTTTCTTTGAATTTTTTGTAAAAATGGTTGAGCACCCAAAAAGTAGGAGAGGAAAAGAAGATACACCGCCCTCCACCACTATTAGAATAGGGGATATAGAAGGATTCTTGCATAGCTCAGTTAAGAGCCAGGAATCTATGCAAGAAAACATGAGACATCTCACCCAAAGTGTTCTAGCCTCACATAACCGACCACTTGATCCATAATCGGTCCCACTAACCCCGATTGGGGAGAAAAATATAGATAAATGTTAAAAAAAATCAAATCCCTTGGCCCTATATAGAGATACGAGGCAGGAGAATCAAGGTAAAGCATTGGAAAATCCCAAAAGGTTAAATCTGGTATATGATACGAGAAAATTTACTCAGATAAATGGTTCAGAACATGAAAAATCCTCCTACCAACTAGGTAGAACCTCGACCATGAGGTCAATTGAGTATGATGAATGATAAGCACCCAAAACTGTACATTTTATGCACCGAATAGAAGTACTTTAGTTGCTAATTCTTGACAATATGGATCTTATGTGCTTAAATGTTAATTATGCAGGCTTAATTACAGTTGCGGTATCAAAAGCTACATTTCGGAACAATTTGCAGTTAAAATGGAGCTAATTATACCCAACCCCGTAACCCTAGCCTACCATAAACCTACCCTAAGCCCGTGTGTGTTTGTTTGTGCCCTTTTATTATTTTTTAGATTTTTTGTTTGAATCGTTTTTATTTTTAGGATTTATTTTTTATTTATTTAGGATTTCTAGTCTTTATTTTATATTTTTATATTTAATTTTTATAATTTTATTATTTTTATTTTTCTTAGTTTTAATTTTATTAGGATTAGTTTTAGGAGTTTATTTTTAGTTTATTAGATTTTGTATTTTTTTAGGACTTTAGTTTAGATTTTAAGTTTTTATTTCTTTTGTTTTATTTTAGTTTTTATATAAGCTTAGGATCATTTTTTTAATATTTATTATTTTTAGTCTTTTTTATTTTTAAGTTAGATTTTATTTTTTTAGTTTTAGTTTTATTATTTTTAGTTGAGTCTTTTTATTATTTTAATTGGGTACAAATTAAACACACAAACATTATACACATACCCACATAAACTCAACTAATCTATCCTACATCCTCACCCTCACACTTAGTCCATACACCCTCACCCACACAATAACAAACCCACATCATTTTCAACATTCCACCACTCTCTCTCCTCTCTCCTCCATAACTAAAACTACATCTCACTCTCTCTCATCACTCAACCACACCACCACCATCAATCACCCTACTTCCACATCGCAAATCGGACCACAACCGGCCTGACGCCGCTGCATCACCCCCTCTCGTCGCTGCTCCGGCAGCCCAATGCCGAAAAAACGTACCTCCAACCCGAACCCGTTCAGCCCCTCTCCGGCTGAAACCAGGCCAACCCGAGATTTCCCCACTCAAAACCGAGACACTCGACCCACCTAGCCCGTCGCCTCAACCAAAAACTCGCCCCCTGCTCCGGCCAGCAGCGCCATCGATGAACCCACCAGCGCCAGCACCCCACGGCGCTTCCTGCCACTCCGGCGACGATGCCACCTTCAACTTCCCCGGCGGCCACCCAACAATACACCTCAAACCGTGTCAAACCAAAAACCAACTCATATCCATTTCAACCCATGAAACCCCAAAATACCCATTTCTCCACTTAACACGAATTTATCCTCCTGCCAAAACCAAAGACCAAGTCATTTAAATGTCCACAAGTGCATAATAAACCAACTTAAACCCTGTTTCCCATTATACCCCCAACTACCTACGTATCCCCCTTTTCCCAAAACACCCCTCAAAGCATATCAGATTTTATACCCTCATTCTCCCATTATCATGACCTCACACCCAAACCACATGCACCCTCCATTAAATTCCTAAATTAACCCTCACCCAATACCTTACACTCCCTCTTGCACCTTTGTTTACGAAAAATACCCCTTAGCCCCATGTGTGTCATGCATATACTATAAAAGAAGACTCAAGACACCATTCGAGGGGACTCATCATAAAATAGAGAGAGAAAATTCTAGGAAAAGTTGAGAGTTAGGTTAGAATAAATTAGGTAGAAATATTTGTAAATAGTTTATTTTATTCTTTTTACATATTTGTGAGATTAAATATTGTAAGAGAGTTAATTAAGTGATTATTTAATTTCAAATCATTTGGATGCTCAATTGGAGGGATTGTATGCTTCAATTTCAAGGATAGAGTTCAAATTGCCAATTTCAAGGAGACTTGTGAAGATTTGTTCTCTTTCTCTACTCTTTTATTATATTAATGCCGATTGAATATTTGTTTGTTATGTTTGATACCATGTTAGGCTAAATCCCCTTTCAGGGGGTGGGGTAAAACCCTTATTTGATGTTATTTTATTTTAATTAGTTTAATTACTTGAAAAGCCCCTCTGAATGTTAATTTTAATCCCTCACCCTTAGATTTAGGCCTCGAGAGAGGGTAAATGATTTTCGAGAGAAAATCGAGATTCTACTTATAATACCCATTTTAGATTCGAACTAAAGATAGGGGTTTCTTAAGTGGGGTATTATAACTTGAATTTCAACTCTAAATTTATTTTCTAAGATTGACTTAATTTTAATTGATCGATCCTAGCAAGTGATTAATTAAAAGGAGTGTGGGTCTATTTGCTAGTGTCGTGGGGTGTTAAACTTAATTTTCTAAAAGGTTACTATTAAAATTACCCTTGCAACGAGAGTTGATTTGTAATTTTGATATTAATTTGGGAGAATTCAACTAATTAAATTAATTAATTAGAATAGCTAAAATTTGTGGTATAAACCCACTCCTTGATTGTTCTCACGATTATTTACCTCACTTTATCTCTTATTTTTAGTGTTAGACTTTATTTTTCATTATAGTCACTTTCTAGTTAGTTGTTTTCATCTCACACTTTAGTTTAGTCTTATTTAACCTCACCTCACCCTATTGTTTTAATATTGAAAAAGCTAAAAAAATTAGAAAAGTGAAAAAGTACAAAAAGAAAATAAAAAGTGAATTACAATTGAATTTGTCTCTAGCTTACTCCCTAGGAAGTGGATTGATACCCTTACTTACCTCTACACTTTAGTTTAATATTATTTTGTAGGCAATTCAAGGTTTTTTACTAACTTGACTTTCAACAACGATATACGCAAAAGTCTCGTTATCAAATGGCGACGTTACCATTCTTGGGATGGTGAAGCTCGGAGCGGATTCAAATTTGTAGTTCATTTATTTCCTATACTTTGTTGCATTTTTGTACCATTTTTATATTTTTAGAAGGCTTGGATTAGAAATTTTATCATTGCTTGTATTGCGGTGCTTAGAGACACCATTTATTTTCCATTTAAATTTGTATTAATCAAAGACAAGCATGATAGGGAAGCCGGACAACTTAGAGAGAGGGCGTCCAAAGGCGAGGATTTAGAAGCCTCTCTACCTTGGGTCGGTCGGACTCCGGGGGCCGACTGAGATTGACATATTCTCCACCCGATCGACTCAACATTTTCGGCACCCCACGGCCTAAAAATCGTGGGAGGTACATTTCTAAACACTCGTGCCTCTCCTGTTAGCGAGTCCATTATTGTGTGTGCTTTGTGTGCTCTTACTTGATTTTATTCTCGCATTTATTTTCGAATGGTGTGATGAATTAATTGACTAAGACCTACACCCGGTCACTCACGAGAAGGGATTTCATCACCCAACTCACTCGCTTATCATTGTGTGCTACCCTAGCCATCACTAAATTTAAAATCAATCAACTAGGTAGCCCAATCGGAGAATATTTTGCAAAGGTGATCACTCAGATTTCCGGGAATTTTTATCACCCACGGATTTAATTAAAATTTGACTACCCTTTCACTAATATAAAAATAAAAATTGGTCATGTGCTAGTTAGGAAATTTTCTTAACTTGTGTATGTGTCCAATTTAATTTTTCAGTGGTCGATTTTAGTTGGTTCGTCCAAAATTCAAAGTCCATATTTTCCCCACCTTTTCTTCCACAAAACTCCAAAAATATTTTCTTCCATTAATTTTAGAAAAATGCAAAAAAAATTTCCTTTCTTTTGAAAAAATTTAAAAATTCAAAAAAATATTTCCCTCCTCATGGCCGAAGAACGTCTCTTACGGGACTACTTTGGTCACTTTCCATTGACACGTGACACGTGTGAGAGTGATCCCGAGCGGTCTCTTTATGATATTCTTAATGATTTCACCTCTCTCACGAGTACCGTTGGTACTCTTGACCCATCCATGCACGGCCCACCCATTCCATCACCCTCGGTGCAAAATGTCGATGTGTCTCGTCCTTTGTTGTGCACCCACTGTTATTATGCCGATCACATGTCCCATTAGTGCCCATACTCTTCATATCCATACAAACCCACCACGGACCATGTGTATCCATATGACACTGTTCCGGAACCCACCTTGGTCTACTACCCCGCTATACCTAATCCCGAGTTGTGTGAGTACCCAAGCTATTCGTGGAGCCCTGATCACTCTTCCACGCAATACGAATCCCAAACCGATGTTGTGGATCCTCACACGTTCCAACAGTCGTCATGGCAACCTTGTGCACCCGTTCAGGATGAGTCCCTCACTACGCACCCCATGAGTATCAACCATGTGTCCATCACGAAAGCAATCCTTTCGTGTATGATGAACTTGGCCCCACCCCACACACTTCATATGAGTATTCTCCATACACTCACGATTATAGTGAGTTATGTCCACCTCAACCACCACCACCACCCATCATTCCACCAAAACCTTCATCCACATCCGCTCTCAAAACCCTCTTGCAAAAGTTCATACCTAAGCAAGAGAGTCAGAAATTCCCATGGCTCCACCCATTATTAGAACCGAGTGTGATGATGATGTGTCCTCTTGGGACACAGATTTTGGGTGTGACCAACCCTACCACCCCGAGAATCTCGAAGTTCAGACCATTTAATGGTCCGGGTCCCAAGTCGACAATTGTGTTGACTTACCTTTCATTAGTGAGATTGATCCAATCCCACCATGTCCACCTGAACCCCACCTTGAGGTTCCCACTCCCGAGATATCCAAAAATATGCCCGAGCTTTTACCTTATGCCCCAGTAGCCTATGTCTCTGACATGACCATATCTTCTAGGTTAACTCCGGCTACGAGTGCTCACTATTTTCCCGAGATAGAATTCGTGAGAGTTTCTACCTATCCGGATATGGATGATGTTATACCATTCTTGGCTCATCTTAAGCCCATTATTTCTCATGATTCCTCTATCTCCGATCTTGGTGCCTCATTTTACCCATCCACCACATTCACCGATTCCAGTCGTATGCAGAAGTTGGCCACTCCATCTTTAGAACCCACACCTCCTCACAATGAGTGTGTGTATCCCACTCTTGAGTTGGATCATCTTCCACCCCCATTTATCCCACCCGATACACCATTTATCCCATCCGACCCACCCATTGTCTCGTCTACCCCACCACCTGGTTTGGATCTAGACTTTACACATTTCAAGTTTCCATCAACATTTTTGGATCCTCACCTCAAACCATCGCCCACCTAAGAGAGTATTTTTTGTGCTAATCTCCACCGTGACACCGAGCTTGTTCCCCTATGCACACCACTCTCTTGTGGTGTTCATTTTTTCCATCAACAGTTCCTTGGCGTGTCACGGTGCGACCACTATCATCGCCCATTTATAGAATGGTCGTGTAATTTTTATGAGCCCCACTTCATCACTATTGCCAAACCCTTTTGCCTCCCTCACCAACTTGAGCACCATGCTTATAGAGACCTTGTGTCCCTCACCTTTAATCTCAACAAGGCTCGTGACCGATACCTTTCCACCCTCACCTTAGCCCTTTTTCCCACCCGCCCATGGTCCACCGATGCTTTGCATCGCGTGATGCACTTTTCCATACAAGTGCATTGACCTATTTTAGCCTCTATCCAACAAGACTGATGCTTCAGTCTTGTTTGGGGGTGATTCTCATCACCCGATTTTTCTGCCGCCCCGCCCCATCATTGTTCTTATCCTTAGGGTGAGATTTCATCGGTCTGGCTGAAGACATTAGACTTAGCGCTACCGGGAGGCAGCCCGCTGTTCTTGTACTAGTCTCATCCTGTTTGGGGGGGGGGGGGGGGGGGGAGGGGGTTTCACATCACCCTATGTTTTGCCACGTTATGGAATTGTACACATTTTTCTCTTATCCTTTATTTAGGTTTATTCTTGGCGATATCTGTCCACTTCATTAGCGGTTCATTCTGGTAATCTCTTTCCTACCTTATGCTCTCAATTTTAAAAATCATTTTACTTAACATCGAGGACGATGTTCCTTTTTGTTTGGGGGTGGAGAATTTTATCAAAATCGTACCTTTTTTGAAAAATTTTGATTTTTAAACCTGATTTTTAAAATTTCATGCAGTTTCTTTCATCTCACTTGATGTGAATTTTCAATCGTCCATCTTTCTAAGTCTAGGAATCAAGCTAGAGAATATTGTTTCTAAATAGCTTACGTAATACATAACAAGGAATGTTGCACCATGAATTTCTAGACTCAACAAAATTTGTGCACTTATCATGTCAATGCGGTTTAGAGATGAGGAGTACTACAATTATAAAGAGAACCTTAAGTATCACTAGTAGAGACTTTAGCTTGTGAGATTTGTGCCTTTCACCCTTTCAGAGTATTTTACGCAATCTCCGATTCAAATGTTGATTCAACTTTCTTTGGGTCCGCACTTTAATTGTTGTGTGATCTCATTATCTTTCATAAAATTTTGGCTTGATCAGTGAGGATGACATCTTTTTCGAGTTGTAAGAAACGCGTGTCTTGAAATTTGTCCCGATCACCAAATGTTCATCCATACACATATCACTTTTCCATTTCACATCCATTTTTCATCCATACACTTCACTCATTACATTCCCATGTTTTCCCATATTTCATATATATTCCCCTCACCATCACCTATCATCTCTTTATCATCTTTCATTTTCAAATAAAAGAGTGTGATTTCAAATGTTAAATGTCTTCATTGTTGTTCTAAAAAAAATAGAGAAAAACATAAAAATAGAAAAAAATATAGAGAATAAAAGAAAAGAAAAATCGAAAAAATAAAAGAGAGAAAAGAAAAAAGAGAGTTTGTAGTTAGTAATAAAGACATTTGTGCGTAGAGTATAGTACAATCTTCTCGCTCATCTATCATATATCCATCATTTCACACATTAATCCCATTCTACATCACTATCCTACCTACCTCATCCCATCCATCCTACCTATCATATCCTTATTATCCCATTTCATTTCCCCTCACCCTTATACATACATGTTCCCGTAGGTGTTTGGGCAAATGACAGTCGACTTGGTGAATAACTCGACGTTCTCACTATAGTGATTAGCATTTCTTTCATGAGATCACTTTTTTTCTATATATTCGTTCTTTCTTATGTGTGTGTGTGACGTTTGAACTTGCTTACATTTACTCACCTCCTCACACACAAGAGCGATACACTTACCCATATCTCGAGAGTTCGTTTGAGAGAGATATATCTAGTGATATTTGAAGTTGAAGCGTTGATTCAGACAAGGTAATCTAGGAATTACTCTTATGATTTTTGACCCGTTTTGACTGATTCACACTACACACGTTGAGTTCTAGGAAGGATGTGCCTTGAGTATTTACTTAGCTAAACTTTTTACACATTCTAGCTTGTATTTCTCAAAATATTTTTCTTGTGATGGATTGTGCGATTATTCTACGTCTAATAAGAGATTAACTGCCTTTCAATAAATCTTTGCAAAATAAAGAATTTTGTGGGTATATTCCCTGCAAACTCTCACGAGACACAACTCGTCCTGTAGGGCAACCTATAGGTTTAAAGGCTTGTTGCACATGCTAAGTGCAATCGCAAGTGCCCGCGAAAGTGGTACACTTTTGGTTACTTATCTTTCTCTTTCTCTCTATCTTATTGCTCGAGGACTAGCAACGCTCTGTTTGGGGTGGTGTGATAAGCACCCAAAACTGTACATTTTATACCCTGAATAGGCGTACTTTAGTTGCTAATTCTCGACAATATGGGTCTTATGTGCTTAAATGTTAATTATGCAGGCTTAATTACAGTTGCGGTATCAAAAGCTATATTTCGGAACAATTTGCAGTTAAAATGGAGCTAATTATACCCAACCCCGTAACCCTAGCCTACCCTAAACCTACCATAAGCCCGTGTGTGTTTGTTTGTGCCCTTTTATTATTTTTTAGATTTTTAGTTTGAGTCATTTTTATTTTTAGGATTTATTTTTTATTTATTTAGGATTTCTAATTTTTATTTTATATTTTTATATTTTATTTTTATTTTCATAATTTTATTATTTTGATTTTTCTTAGTTTTTATTTTATTAGGATTAGTTTTAGGAGTTTATTTTTAGTTTATTAGATTTTGTATTTTTTAGGACTTTAGTTTAGATTTTAAGTTTTTATTTCTTTTGTTTTATCATAATTTTTATATAAGCTTAGGATCTTATTTTTTTAATATTTTTTATTTTTTTTATTTTTAGTTTGTTTTATTTTTAAGTTAGATTTTATTTTTTTATTTTTATTTTTATTAATTTTAGTTGAGTCTTTTTATTATTTTAATTGGGTACAAATTAAACACACAAACATTATACACATACCCACATAAACTTATCCTATACTCAACTAATCTATCCTACATCCTCACCCTCACACTTAGTCCATGCACCCTCACCCACACAATAACAAACCCACATCATCTTCAACATTCCACCACTCTCTCTCCTCCCTAACTAAAACTCCATCTCACTCTCTCTCATCACTCAACCACACCACCACCATCAACCACCCTACTTCCACGTCCCAAACCCAACCACAACCGGCCTGACGCTGCTGCATCACCCCTCTCGCCGCTGCTCCAGCATACCAATTTCGAAAAACGTACCTCCAACCCCAAACCCGTTCAGCCCCTCTCCAGCCGAAACCAGGCCAACCCGAGATTTCCCCACTCGAAACCGAGACCCTCGACCCACCTAGCCCGTCACCTGAACCAAAAACTCGGCCCCTGCTCCGGTAAGCAGCGCCGTCAATGAACCCACCAGCGCCAACACCCCACGGCGCTCCTTGCCACTCCGGCGAAGATGTTGCCTTCAACTTCCCCGGCGGCGACCCAGCAATACACCTCAAACCGTGTCAAACCAAAAACCAACTCATATCCATTTCAACCCATGAAACCCCTAAATACCCATTTCTCCACTTAACACGAATTTATCCTCCTTCCAAAACCAAAGACCAAGTCATTTAAATGTCCACATGTGCATAATAAACCAACTTAAACCCTTTTTCCCATTATACCCCAACTACCTATTTATCCCCTTCTTCCCAAAACACCCCTCAAATCATATCAGATTTTATACCCTCATTCTCCCACTATCATGACCTCACACCCAAACCACATGCACCCTCCATTAAATTCCTAAATTAACCCTCACCCAATACCTTACACGCCCTCTTGCACATTTGTTTACCAAAAATACCCCTTAGCCCCATGTGTGTCATGCATCTACTATAAAAGAAGACTCAAGACACCATTAGAGGGGACTCATCATCAAATAGAGAGAGAAAATTCTAGAGAAAAGTAGAGAGTTAAGTTAGAATAAATTAGGTAGAAATATTTGTAAATAGTTTATTTTATTCTTTTTACATATTTGTGAGATTAAATATTGTAAGCGAGTTAATTCAGTGATTATTTAATTTCAGATCATTTGGATGCTCAATTGGAGGGATTGTATGATTCAATTTCAATGATAGAGTTCAAATTTCCAATTTCAAGGAGACTTATGAAGATTTGTTCTCTTTCTCTACTCTTTTATTATATTAATGCCTATTGAATATTTGTTTGTTATGTTTGATACCATGTTAGGCTAAATCCCCTTTCAAGGGGTGGGGTAAAACCCTTATTTGATGTTATTTTATTTTAATTAGTTTAATTGCTTGAAAAGTCCCCTTGAATGTTAATTTTAATCCCCCACCCTTAGATTTACGCCTCGAGAGAGGGTAAATGATTTTCGAGAGAAAATCGAGATTCTACTTATAATACCCATTTTAGATTCGAACTAGAGATAGGGTTTCTTAAGTGGGGTATTATAACTTGAATTTCAACTCTAAATTTATTTTCTAAGATTGACATAAATTTTAATTCATCGATCCTAGCGGGTGATTAATTAAAAGGAGTGTCGATCTATTTTCTAGAGTTGTGGGGTATTAAACTTAATTTTCTAAAAGGTTACAATTAAAATTACACTTGCAACGAGAGTTGATTTGTAATTTTGATATTAATTTGGGAGAATTCAACTAATTAAATTAATTAATTAGAATAGCTAAAATTTGTGATATAATCCCACTCCTTGATTGTTCTCACAATTATTTACCTCACTTTATCTCTTATTTTTAGTGTTAGACTTTATTTTTCATTTTAGTCACTTTTTAGTTAGTTGTTTTCATCTCACACTTTAGTTTAGTCTTATTTAACCTCACCTCACCCTATTGTTTTAATATTGAAAAAGCTAAAAAAAATTAGAAAAGTGAAAAAGCACAAAAAGAAAATAAAAAGTTAATTACAATTGAATTTATCTCTAGCTTACTCCCTAGGAAGAGGATTGATACCCTTACTTACCTCTATACTTTAATTTAATATTATTTTGTAGGTAATTCAAGGTTTTTGACTAAATTGGTTTTCAACAATGATATACGCAAAATTCTCGTTATCAATGAAGACCAAACATATTCAGGAAAACACACAAATTCCTTTAAAGGCTCAATAAAGTACCAGTCTTTGATAGATTGGGAAGAAGAGAGGCATGAGAAGATTCCGAATCCTGAAGGAGGAACCAGGCGAGAAGATTATAGGAGATAAAGAGATGATGGCTTAATATATAATGCAAGAGCATCCTCCAAGTATGAACAAAGTGGCCGAAGAAAGGAGAGCTTGATTAAAAGTAGTTGAAGATTTAAAAATATGCATAGATAGTTAAAGCCCAACTATGTAGGGTATCAATCCAAAGGATATAAGATCGTTTGGTTGACTTGATTAAAACTGAAAACCCATTCCAAAGACAGTTTGTGTAGTGATCTCTAGTCACAACGACACTAATTTACTATCCCACACCTGTAAATTCAATCCACCTATGATCACTCCCAAGTATGAAGAAAAATCATATCTAATTTTGCATTTCGAGCAATACTAGGAAATAAGAGACATATTCTCAGTAACTAATTAGATGGAGTGCAAAGCTTTTTAAAGCACTCTTACAGGGCTCACTCAGATTTGGGATAATGGTTACCAAGAAGGAATATCTCTGAGTCTAACTGTCTGATCTCTTTATTAATAAAATTTGGTTTGTAGAAAAACCTAGTAAGGATCATAATATAACTCGAGTGAAAAATGATAAGAAAATCCATACCTCCCTGTAGACGCTAGGATCTAGTAGAAGAACTGGATATGATTTCTCTGATGTGCAGTTGTACAGGAAAAGGTGATGATGGTGGAGGTGATGAAATAGCTAAATGAAAGGCATATATCAATAAAGTAATATCTTGTGCCGACTACAGAGATGGAAATAATAACAAACGTCTGGCCTCATAAGGTCACCAAGGATCAACATATAATTGGATTTTCTAGAGACGACCTCTATGGGATGTTATATCCTTATGACAAACCACTGGTAATAACCATGATGGTCAACGATAGGAACATAAAAGTAATTCTGGTAGACAACAGGAGTATGACGGATGTATTATTATATGATTTTTTCAAAAGGTTGAAGTTATTCGATAGAAAATTAGAGGCATACCCTCATCCTCTAATATCATTCTCAAGTGAAAAAGTATACCCACTAGGTACAACTGAGCTATAAGTTGTTATCGAGACTTTGACGACCTGTACAACATCTCATCGCCCTATAATATTATTTTTGGAAGAGTGGGCATAAAAATATTTGAGTCTATAGCCTCAACTATTCATCAATGACTAAATATCCTCGCTACTTTTGTTGTGGCAATGGTAAAAGGAAACTAGGTAGAAGAACATGAATGCTACTGCACTTCAGCCGACATAGAAGAAAGGAAAAAATAAGCATTAAATTATCATACAGAGACATTAGATCCTCGAGATGAAGATAACTTGATATGTGGAGAAGAAATTGTGAAAACAAAGCCAGTAATCATGGACATTGAGCATCCTAAAAGGATAACCAAGATCGACTCATCCCTAGATCCTATCCTTAAGAAAAAAACTATTGGACTTCCTAGAATTGATCATGAAGACATGCCTAGTAATGATACGAAGGAGAAGAACATGGTAATTGAAGAAGTAGTGTCCTAGTTGAAGAAACTCGTCTTTATTAAATATGTGAAGTATACTAATCGGTTGGAAAATGTGGTGTTGGTGTAAAGAATAATGACAAATGTCAGACGTGTGAGGAATTCAAATATTTAATTAAGGCATGTCTTAAGAATTATTATCCTTTGCCATGAACAGATCAGTTGGTGGATGCAAAGGTTAGGCATGAACTACTGAGCTTCATGGATGCATATTTTTATTATAACTATATTAAGATAAATCCAAAATCCAAGTAGAAGACCCCCTTCATCACCATCCAAAGTACATTTTGTCATAATGTTATGCCTTTTGGACTAGAAAATACGGGTGCCATTTATCAAAGCCTGTCAACAAGGTTTTCGAGAAATAATAGAAAAGAAGATGGAAGTTTATGTAGATGACAGGTTGACCAAGAAAATAAAAGTAGATGACTATATCAAAGACCATAGCCAAACCTTTAACTAGCTAGAGAAGTATCAGATAAATCTATATCTAGCCAAGTGTGTGTTTGGAGTCAAGGCTATAAAATTTGTAAGTTTTATTATTAGCCCAAAGGGTATAGAAGCTAACATAACAAGATCATGTGTTGATAAATATACAGCCTCTTAAGAGCAGGAAAGAGATCCAAAGCCTTATAGGCTGGGTGGTTGCTTTGAACAGATTTCTGTCCAGATCCATAGATAAGTGCATCCTATTATTAAAAGTCATTGAAAACTCTTTCAAATGGATAGAGTAATGCCAAGATATTTTTTTAGATATGAAAAGATACTTAGAATTATCCACATTGTTGTCAAGGCCAATCCTATGGAAAACTATAGTTGCATTTGGTAGTGTGGGAGTCAGTAATTAGCTCGGCTCTGGTCGGATATATAAAGGGGTCCAAAAGTTAGTATACTAAACGAGTAAAGCTTTTGTTGGTTTAGAAATAAGATATTAAAGAATGAAGAAATTGGTTCTGGCTTTGATAGTGTCAATGAGGATGATGAAGCAATAATTCTAAGCCCATTCTGCAGCAGTCTATAATGATCTCCCACTTTAGCAAACTATCCACAAACATGAAAAATCTGGCAAGTTTATGGCGAGGGACATAGAGTATGGTGAATATGAAATAATATATGAGCCAAGGACTACAATCAAAGTCCAAGTTGTACCATATTTTATTATGGAATTCACTTATGAGGAGAAAAGACCTATCAAAACAATAACCGTTGTTCGAGCCAATAAGATCCAAAGCTCAGCGGAGTCCTTATCTAAAAAGGACAAGATTGGATGCAGGGGATAATTTAATACAAAATTGTTTAAAGACAGTTCTTTAGTACAAGGAGACTTTGAGCATAAGCTACTAGTATGGAAGATATTCATGGATTGACCATCATATACAAGTGGCAGTGGAGCTGGTTTGATAATCATCACATATGATGGCATGGATATAGAATATGCTCTCCATTTTAAATTTGAAGCATCCAACAATGCATCATAGTACGAGGCTTTGATTGTTTGATTGGAGTTGGAAGCATCATTTAGAGATGAGCAAATAATATCTCACAGTGATTCGTAACTTATTGTAAACCACGTGCTGGGAGAGTATGATGTATGAGAGGGAAACATGTTAAAATATTTTACAAGGGTGAAATTACTAATTTCAAATCTAAAAGCACTCCAAATGATCAGAATCCCTACAATTGAAAATACTAAAGCATACGCGTTACATCGTCTAACATCAACCTTCATGGTTCATTTGAGAAGAACTGATCGTGTAGAAATACTATTGCAAAGGATCACTAACGGAAAATAAGTCAACTTTTTAGAGCTGACCATGGCCCCATCCTGAATTAACCCAATTATAAGATACTTGGAAGATGGCTTTTACTAGTCGATCAAATAGAAGAGACAAGACTTCACTACAAAATTGCAAAGTTTTTCATGGATAATGGAGTGTTGCACAACTGAGGTTTTACATTCTCAATGATGAGATTTGCTCACCTCGTGGAAGCACAAAACTTGATCAAATAAATACATAAAGGATCATGTGGTGCCCATGCATTAGTTCGAACACATGTAAAGAGAATATCCATCCTAGGATATTATTGGCCACCAATGAGGCAAGAATGTGATAAATTCATGCAGAAGTGAAACTAATTCAAGAGATTTGGAGTGATACATAATAGGATAGGATCCGAGATGGTTTTGATCACATCACCTTGGCCTTTCTCCATCTGGGGTATGGATTTGTTCGTCCCACTGTTGAAGACCAAAAGCAGATTCAGGTATTTGGTGGTAGCTGTAGATTATTTCACAAAATCGGTGGAGGCTAAAAAACTCATAGAGATAACTATGTAAAGTTCTCCAAATTTAGATAAAAAAATGTGATAAGAAGATACGAAATCCCCAATGCCTTCATTATCGATCATTCAGTTTGATAATGCTAATTTTCTAGGGTATTGCAATAAGGCCAAAATTAGAAAATGACATTCATTACCACTTCATCCATATTGCAATGGTCAAGCAGAGGTCACAAACTCATCTTTAGAAGACGAAACCAAGGGAAATTAAATAAGTGAACTACAAAGTGTGTTGTGGGTCGATAGGAGAAAACCATAAACATCAACAAGAAAGACACCCCACTTGCTGGCCTTTAGCAGTGAAGCCATTGTCCCAATTGAGTTTGGGCTCCCAAGCCATAGGGTCCTTAACTTTGAGTCCCCCGGGAGTTATTTTGTAAGAATATTGGATCTAGACGTAATGGTTGAAAGTCAAGTAGGTAGAAATGCTGAGGGATGTATTCTACTAACAACACATAACAAAATTCTATAATAAAAGAGTGAATCCTACTACACCCAAGGACTGGGACTACATCTCGAAGAAAGTTAGATAGAAGAAAATTGGCATGGTTCCTACCCCCTGGCTAATGTCATCTAGAAGGTTAGTTGTTCAAAAACCCTTGGAACTTCGAGCACTTGAAGAGGTATTATCATTAAGAAGTCTTTTAGTTATTAAAGAGTAAGAATGCAATGGAAAGTTAGAATACTTGTAAGAGTAAAAGCCATTCTATAAGAATATATGTTACCCAAATTATAGTTTTATAATTATCAATATTTTGTTAGCATGCATTTAAAGTCCATTCAAAAAGATGGGGAAAAGGCTTCAGTCGAAGACATCTCAAGGTGCAACCATAACACATCTTAGGTTAAGTCGATTAGAGCCAACCAAATTGACCAAGAGCATTCCCTAGATTTCTTAAATAGTCTTAGGTCAGGTCATCTAAAGCCAACCCAACTAATCAAAAGCACATCCTTGACTGCTAAAAAATAATAGATCAGGTCATCTAAAGCCAACCTAATTGATCAAAATCACATCCCTTACTACTCATAATGATAGATTAGGTAGGCTAAAGCCAACCTAATTGATCAATGCACATATTTGACTGCACAAAAATGATAGATCATGCCAACTAAATTTTGTGTTTAGGGTTTAGGGTTTAGTGTTTAGGGTTTAGGGTTGCCAACCCAATTAATCAATGCACATATTTAACTCCACAAACGTTTTCGAAGAGGGTGTGATGAAAAGATCCTACCACATACCATTCCTAACTAGAAACTAAAATAGTTCATTCCTATGGAACTAGTAAAGCCAAGTTTGTGATGGCAATATTCGACAACACAATCAAAAAGCCTAAAGAAATGCCAACAAGACATAAAAACTTGGATCGGGGTGTAAAATTGACTAGATCTAATCATGAAAATTCATGAATAAAGAATATTTGGAAAACTAAATATAGTACACAGTCAACAATATAAATTACTTTCATTGATACTAATTCAAAAAAATTCATAGATTGTTCTCATTCACAAGTTCATACATGAATAATATTTGCCAAAAAAACTAAATAAATATAAAAAGTAGTAGCCTAAAAAGAGGTATCTTTAGGAGCCAACTCCGGGTTCCCATCAGTAGAAAGTTCCTCTTCAATAAACTTTTTCTCCTCAATGAACTAGATCTCATCATAGGAAGATAACCTTGCTTCAGATCTTTGGGCATCCTCTTCTACTTCATCCAATGTTTCTTCTTCTTCTTCATACCCATTCTAAGAGATCACAACTTTAATAATATCAAGGTAGTATCTATCTATCATCTTTTTCAGTTCATCATAGCCCTTAAGGAAGGCCATGGTTGTATAAATGATGTATTCCTCAAAGTCCTTATTGCCTTTACAGTTTTTTCTTCTAATCATGCAAGATTTGACCAAATCCTTAGAGATTTGAACTTTCAAAATATTAGGTTGGTCTTTGGAAGCCCTGAGATCCCATTGCAAGAGCCTCATATTTTATTTATCCCTGTTGCGCTCTTCCACTTTAGTCACAATATGCTTATCATTTTCTTGAAGCTTTTCATGAGCCTTAAATATATCATCCTCAAGAGTTTCAACTTTTCATCAAGTCCCCCTTTGGCAATCCTCATCACAGAAATTCAATGTAGATTGTGCCTTCTCCCTCAACATTATGGAGGCCATGTTACCTTGTGTAAGAAGAAAAATAACAAATTAGCTCAAAGAAAATACATTGGAAAATAGGAGAATAATGAAATAGGATATGATTCAACTTACCACTAATGCCATATGGGAAGAAAAATTCCAGCAGTTATTCAAATGAAAAGTCAGCATTAACTAAAAATCATGGCTATTGGCCACATAGCCTGAAACTTCAATAGTATCAGCAACAATAAAAAGAAAGGAATTTTGGTCTGCAAAGAGTTTTTAGTTAGTCATTAGAGGTTCAAGATAGTGATGCTCAACATTACCGTATAGAGACGAAGAGCTACCTCCTCGAATTACTTATGAGTATGTCGGTCATCGATGTAAATTTTATCTTCGGTATTATGCTTGGTAAGTTTTGGATACTTGACAAATGTGTCATACACGGATCTTTCCTTGTTGTCATGCCTCTCCTCAGACACCTTGATCTTGCCTTTATCACCAACATTTC
The DNA here is from genome assembly GCA_949130495.1 of Sambucus nigra. NCBI lineage: Eukaryota > Viridiplantae > Streptophyta > Magnoliopsida > Dipsacales > Adoxaceae > Sambucus > Sambucus nigra. The sequence goes on along the minus strand of OX422223.1, from coordinate 49,225,207 downwards.
TCTTCTTGGCCTCTTCAATGGCCAATTTTTCCGCTTTAGCATTTGAGAGTCGATATTTGTCATCTTCCTTTGTTTGGTACGAGCCTTTTCTTTTGATTTTTTTAGTAGCTTCTCGCTGACCCACTTCTTCGATCTGTTTATCCTAGATTTCTTTTAATTTATTCCTGAAAACATTAGCCAGAGCCATGATAAAAGAGATAGAAGTTCTATTTAAAGATGCAGAAAAAACATGGATATATTTAGTTAATAATCAATTAGGTATGTACAGAAGCACATAAAAAAGTAAGGACGGCCTAAGACTTGTAAAAATGTCTCACCTTCTTCGACCTCTTCATAATCACCTTAAACATTGGCGAGCTCTACTTCATTCTCATCCTCTTCCTCATAAATTTCCTCATCATCACTAGTTGACCTATAAGTGGAAAGATCAATGGTACTGATGCTCTGATAGTTCTTCATGGACCCAAACTTCTTGGGGAATATATACCCTCAAAATAAGTTAGGTCCAAAGTATAGACTTGTCTAATTAGCTTTACATGCATCTTCTCTAGGAGGGGTCTTTATAGCAATCAAATCCAAGCACCACTAGTCCTAGGAATGTTGATCCCTCTCTCTAAATCATTAGTCAAGAATTCCCATGCACCTATAGAAAAACATAGTTTTCCAATTGTGACTGCTAGTTGGGCAAACTTGGACTATTTTGGTATTGGACTTTCGGAGAGAAAAATAGTAATATCGAGTGATTTTTTTGTTATCCGTGAATCTATACACAAACATCAATATGCCTCAATTAATGTTAAATCCCCATATTTCTTCCAGTAGATGATGTATCATACCATAGAACTATAGGAAGTTGGAGGAAGCAAGGTAAGTTTCACTTCATACCCCTACAAGATAGATATTATTGAGGTGTGGATGGGAAGACAAACTCCCACGTAAAGTGCCTAAGATGAGAGGAAATTTCATTGGCATTTAATTTATTATAATCTCTATCCTCTGGGTTAGAGATTCTAATGGCCACATCATTTGGTATGGAGTATAAAATTCTTAGGTCAGCCAGATCTTCAACTCATATATCACTCATGTACCATCTACCATCATAAGTTTTAGGATTATAAAATGTGGTGGGGTCCTCTCTATTTTCTACCTCTTTGGCTATTAAGGGAACCTTGACTAGTTTGGAGGAAGGCAAATGGTTAGCCATCAAATCCTTCTCATTAGAGTTAAGATAATAAGAGTAAGTGGTATTACTAGTCTTATAATTTTTTTATTTTTAGCCTGATGTTTACACTGTTAAATCTCTCCGAAGTATAAAATTTCAATGCACTACACTCAACACTTTAGGGCATGGGAGCTTACACAATGGAAGAAGAACATTTTGGTATAAAAATAGGGTTTGTTGGATCATCCTCAGGTTTAAGGACCTTGAGTGGAGTGGGAAATCTCTTGGCAAAAGAACCGGGGTAAAGTTTGTTCAAATCAATAATGACTCTTGCATGGTATCCAAAGTGTATTAACAATGGATATGGCTCAGATACTAATATATACTCGTAGTAGTTAGTAACGAATGTAAAATAAGGTTGAAACACCTATATAATGTTAGAACTCTTGTGAATCTAATTTCCAGAACTTTCTAATCTCTTTGAACGATGGATATTGATCTCATTCTACCTTCTACTGGCCTACTATTTTTAGAACTCTGAGAGAGAGAGAATGACTAGGTTGTCTAAACATGGCCTTAATAGTTTTGAAGTGTGACGGTGCCAAGAGGGGGTTATTCTGTTGGGAAAGGTATTTGCCGGTGGATTACGTTTGTTGTTTAGGGTATTAAATATGGATGGGAATACTTAATTCAAAAGGGGTTGGATAGAGATGCTTGGTAAAAAGTGATACGATTTCTACCTGCTCTTCCTAACATCTTACAGGAGCATTATTGGAGTTCCACATGGGATGGAGGGATCATGGAGTTACTAGGAATTAATCCTAAAGTACCACGATCGTGGATTTACTGAGAATTGATCCTGAAGTACCACGTGTCACCATATCTTAGAAATGAGGTTTGAGTGACCTTCAAAGGTCATTATCCCCCAACCTGATGTTAGTTGAAGTATAACAGAACACTGATGCTGAGGTCTCTGATCTTGTTGGAGGGAATATATTGGAACGACTAACCTTCTTTAGAGAAAGGACATGCAACTGAGGTATTCTATAGTACTATGGCTTTCCTTTTGGAAAAATAGAGGTATCTAGTGCCGAGTAAAAAAATTTCTGAGGTCCAAGGTCAGCTGGGGTGCATCTTTCCTTGCCCAAGGTTGTTTGGATAGGTTTGAGACTTTAGAAGGTCAAGGGTGTGAGTGGGTATTATGAGTATCCGCTTGTTGTATATTCGAGAATTGCAAAGGGAAACACTTTCCCTTTAATTTAGACTGGTGGTAAGTCTGTACTTTTTTATAAAAATATCCATTGTGGTATCGATAACGAGAACTTAAGCTATTGAGACCATTAATGGAACTGGAGTGATTGAAGTGCCATCATGATATAAGCCTTTTTGAGAAATCTTGAATGAAAATCCATTCCCCTAGATTTTATGAAATAATCTCCTATCCTCTCCCCTAGAAAAATATGTATGTTTCCTCCACTGAAGTCCTTGAGACAATTCCCGTATCTATCATGGGCCCTAATTTTTATCTTTTTTTAATTTAAAATGAAAGAACTGGAACTTCTGTGGATACCTATCTAGGGGTGAATGACCACAACATCACTAGTGGGGATTATTTCACCTCTCGAATAACCTATCAGGAACCGGTGAATATCAAAAGGATTTAATAAATAGTTGATTCTGTCATTTTATGGGTTGCCAATCCTGATGAAATGGTCGATCCTTTTATCTCGAGGTACGTCGGCTTTAATGCATGCTTCTTGACATATATGTCCCGATTTCCCTTATCCATATTGGTGATAAGGATCTTTTGAGCTATTATAATTTCTCCTTCTCAACTGGTGACTAATTCTTAATGATTATTGATGATGACAATCCTAAGAGGACTAACAGGGGACAACATGATGTGACATTGGCCAAATTCTTTGGGCTATATTGGATTCGAGAATAAAGTATGCCAGAATATAAGGGGTTGAAATACCTCTCTCAAATGGCCACTTTTGTCTTCGCTACGGATGGCAATATTTCTCCAAAGAGTTGGATAGAGAAGCACTTCTTCATGGGTGGTGCTTGGGCCACCACTGGTATGGATGAGCTAGTGGGTTGCCCAAATTTTTTGTGTACTCCGTCGGCTTTGGGTGGGACTGTATCCCCTTTCATGGTTCAAACAAGATTTTTGTATTTGACCTTTGTACGAGTCATGCTAATCTTCTTACTTTACTTTTAGTGGTTGCTGAGTTGTCTGATCAAGAGAGGGAGGACATGGAGAAGGCCATAAAACTAGTCTCCACCACTTTTAAGACTTTTGTTCCCTCCAATGGACTCTTTAATAGTGGACTAGGACCAATATTGTAACATCGAGAGCCACCCTTCTACCCTGAATATCGTGGTGAGGGAAGTACTATGGTTCGAGCACCTAGTTGAGGTCTCTTAGAAAAGGAAAAATGTCCCTAAGTTAGTGTTTGACATCCATGAGGCCTCTGATGAAGAAGATTAAACCAAGGGTGGAGGTAATCTTCCTATAGTGGGTAAAGGGGAAATTATATTGGACTTTGATAAAGAAGGAGGTCAATCAAGTACGTGGTTGACCTTGCCATTTTTATTGATTTTTCTCTTTTATCTCGATTGTTATAATGGCTAATTATTTCATGTCTTACTACTATAGTAAATTAATGGGAAGAAAAAAGGATAATGAGGCAGTTTTCTAAGGATATTCCAATCGACATTGGTGCTGCCATAGGGAAGAGGTCCCTATCATTAAGAAGTTAAAACTTGACACACCGATAAGTCTTGAGGTTGAACGGTCTTAGGAGGCTGAAGAGGGACCTATGATCAAAATCGTACCCTTGATATAAGCATCATTGGGGTAAGGTGGAATCATTTAGGAACCCTGGGGATGTTTTTTTACAGGGGTCTTATAGCGTCTGGTCTCCAGAGCAAAGGAAATGAGAATGTGATCTTTTTTGAAGAGGGGAAAGACTTGAAGAGGGGTGATGAGTGCCTTAGCTATTTAGAGGGGTTAAAATCTGATGAAAGATATTCCCAACCTCCTTCTATTGAGGAGGTGAACGTTTATGATTCCCTGGTGGATTCCCTCTATTTAAGGGCTAAGAAGATGTGCCCTAAAGCTTTGGCTAAGATAAGTACTCGAGATACCTCTGTAAATACTAAAGAGTTGATCCAACTATTAAGTAGGTTATCTCCAAAGTTATATGTGTTTTATTTAGTTCTTTTACCATATGCTTCATTGTTCTTACATGTCCTTGTCTTCTTATAGGCTCAACACTTGACTAACACTCTTTTAGCTAATGCCTATTATGGTAGCAGAGGGGGGAACATGGTTGTTGAGATGGTGGAAGGATGTACCCTTACTCGAATGGAATTAGATTATACCATTAATGATCTGAGGTGGAGGAAGACGTCCTTAGGAAGGATAAGGAAACTCTGAGGTCTCATCTCAATGTTTTTTAGAATGATAAACTTCTGGATACTAAGAATCTGAGGGATAATGTTTCCCTAATGGATGCCACAAGATACTCCCCGAAGGCAGTAGAGAAACTTTATGTGCTTTTCCAGATTAATCTTTTTGAGACAACAAAGACTCTTCGAGGCTAGAAGGCTGAGGTCCAAAGATTACAAGAATAAATTCTTCATGTTGATGGTGAAGTGGAGCTTTTATCATAGTCAATGCAAGAGCTTATTATTATTAAGGAGGAACTGACCTCCAAGGTCTAAGAGTTTCACCTCTCCATAGGAAAATCCACTATACTTTTTAGAAGAATATGGACGTTTATCTTAGGTCTGAACATTCAAAAAGTACTTCTTCCATAATTATAGCTCTATATTTTACGCTTGTAAGATGAAGTCCATAGATTATTTCCCAAGGCAAATGTTTCTAGCGTATTTGTTGAGGATCGTGGATCAAGAGGGGAAAGCTATGATAAAGAGGGAAACCTTAAGAATCCTGAGGAAAACTCCTTTATTTATTTCACAAAGTGAAGCTTCCATGGATTCCAAAACTTTAAGACTTTAATGTCGCTTTTATAGGTTGTGTTTGAACCACTAATTAGTCGTGGTCCGTTGGACGTAATTTCTCAATCTTCACTTTTTAATGAAACTAGTTTTTGGATGGGAATGTGTTTCTATTCAATATTTTACTTCATACTTGCTTTGCCTTTTTATTTGTAAATGAATTTTATGCGCTGCATGAGATTTTTTAGGTTTGACATGTCTATATTATACTCAAAGCCCCCAAGAATCCTTCGTAAAGCAAAAATGATTGCAGGAGTAGATATGTTCAAGTAGATATGAAGTCCTCGAGACCTACTATTAAACTTACATTATTTATCAAAGTGAAGATTGGGGTTTTATAATGGGGCATTGAACTTTAGAACCTTGGCTTTTTTTATACTTGTGATTTTGTGAAACTGGAAGCCCATAATTTCAGTTTAAACACATTCCCTTCAACGAGCTCAGATACCTTCGCATCAACATCTTATTACAATCTCCACCCTGAGCATTACCTCAGATTGAGGGATAATGACCTACTAAGGTCACTTTGACCTCATTCCGATGATATGGTCACATGTCATACTTCAGGATCAATTCTCAGCAACTCCATGATCGTGGTAGTTCAGGATCAATTTCAAACAACTCCACGATCCCTTCATCCCATATGAAACTCTAACAGTGCTCCCGGAAGCTGTCTAATAGAGCAGGTAGAAATCATAACACCTTTTACCTACCACCAATATCGAAATACACTTGCATGGAGTATTCCCATATGCATTTAATACGATGAACAACTAAGGTCGTGCACCTGTAAATACTTTTCCTAATAATCCACCATCTTCTGGAACTGTCAGACTTCAAAAATGTTAAGGCCATACCTGGACAACTCTCTCTCTCTCTCTCTCTCTCTCTCTCTCTCTCTCAGTTCTCCTATAAAATAGAAGGCGAGTATAAGGTGAAAGGGGATCAATACATAGCATCCGAAGATATTAGAACATTCAAGCAATCAAACTCACAAGAGTTCTAACGTTATACAGGTGTTCCCACCTTAGTTTACACTCTCAACCCACTGTTACGATTCAATATTTATATTTTTACTTGTTACATTATTGATACACTTTTGATACCTTTCAAGATCCCTAAAATAGTACCTAAAAATTCTTAGAGAGGCCATTTAGTTGCTTCATAAGGTCCTCAGTACCATCGATAAAAGTATCGACACCTCACACTCTCTTGGTTAAAGCTCAAAAGGTCCTTTAGATTGTAATAATCAAATGCATTAGAATAAACAACCATAACATCTTTGCATAATTGATGTAATACCATCTCTTGAGGTCCAAAACACTTTAATCCTTTGTCCCACACTTTACATTTCTCCCCCATACCCATGTTAGTTCCATACGAGAGCACCGGTGTGTCTTAAGTCACTGTCTATTTTAACACTCATCAAACCCGATCCTATATGCTCAGGCACCCATCTTTCGAGCTAGGACAATGGGGTTGGATCATTTGGTATAACCTTGGTTATGGGGTCATGCGTCTGGTATGATGGATTAGTGATGTCCATTATTGTTTTTGTTTTGATTCTATAGGGTTAGGACCTCCAATATCTAACACTAGTAATGGAACGAGCAATTCCCGAAGGCATAGGAGCATGCCTTTTTACTATGGATTCAAGACACATGTGGCCCTATGTATCATTACCCTTAAATATTATCTTACACCTATATAAATAGGAATAAGTCATGGGCTTGAGCTTAACTCGGGTTCAAGACAGTTTCAGGCCTACTACTTGGGAAATGGAAAATACAAGGGGTACATGACAAATAATTAAATTAGATTCCAAATAAATACTAGAAAATACCAAATTACATGAAGCATAATTATTTTCTTTCTTTATTTCATCACGATTGATTCCACTGAATAATCACGACCACACTCTAATTTCAATATCTCAAAATCACTTGGATAAAGAGGTCTTGTTTGCAAAGTTGATTATGGTACTTCGTGTGTTTCCCCGTATTAAGTTTCCAATACTCTCTTGATCAAATAAATTCCTCGATTCCCAGACTTAAGTTATTTGCTACTCAATAGGATTATGAAATAATCCACCGATCGAATTGTACTTATGGATATCAAAAAATATAAGTTTATCAAGGTGGTTTCACAAGCCAATATATCTCTTTGATGTGGATTCCTCCAAATTATAATCTCAAATATGCTCATTCAATGATTTCCTAGCTTGCGAGGAACGAGGATCATTTTATTCAATCTAAGATCCAATCACATATTTAGCAATCAAAGAAATAATTTTGAAAGCATTCCAACCCTTATAACCATCGGGATTGAGAATATATTCATCATTTTAAAATGTTGTCATACCCCTCTCTAGAAAATAGATGATGAATAATAATTTGAGTATTTTATTGAGAAATATAATTGGAGAAACTAATGCATAAGTGATTGAGCTAAAATTGTGCATAAAATGACACATTGCGCGAAGTGATGAGAAAGGGAAATTTACACATTACATGGTCTACATTGATGTTCAGTTTTGTCCAATTAGTTGGGTAATAAAGATATGGATAAAAGGTCCATGGGGTCAAATTTGGAATTTAAGGAAAATTTTGGAGAATGGTCGATCGGTCGATGGAATTAAACCCAGAGACTCGATCGATCCATCCATCGATTGATCGATGGTTTTCGATCAATCGATCAAACGAACAGGTCCTTGAACAGTTCTTTCTTTTTGTTATGCTTTGTCATTTTGTTCCATTGATGTTGCCACATGTCGACCCATTAAAAACCCAGACATATATGATTTCGGGTTAAGCTTCATTTGTGGTATAAAAACTTAAGGGGGTGCTAGGGTTTCAAAAATCCTATCCTAATTTGTATACTCCCTCTCTCTCTCTCTCTCTCTCTCTCTCTCTCTCTCTCTCTAAATTGGAGCTTCCATGGGAATGTATTCTGTACCAGATTTATTACGGCTATAACCACCCATATACACCATTATCTCCATTATGAAACCTCCACTAGAAAGCCTCAAATCAACTTACATCACCATATAAAACCGTAGACATATTTATTGGGTTAAAGAAGAGGGTATTCTTGGAGTTTAATATAGGTTTGAAGGGGGTGTTCACGGAGAGAGGAGATGGATTTTGTAGAGAACAAGGAGAGTGGAAATGGAGATTCCATGGAGATAATTTTGGAAGATCTTGTGGTAACCCCTTGAGGCAACCTTTGAAGGTGGGGTTTCTCCTCCTACACCACCATTTTGGATACTTTCGAGGTCGGAATACTAACCTTAGTTTAGGTTTAAATATATGTATATTTTCACCTAGTTTTTTTTACATATATTAGGTTTAATATGTAGGATATGTGGTATCTCGCACCCATGGAAATAACTATTTGATTTCTATGATTTTATGAGTAAATTGGTTTCAAAGACATGTTTTAAAATGGGTTTTAAAAGAAGACAAATTTTAGAATACTCTTTTACACATACTGGGTGTTACATGTTTAGGATAATGGTTATATTGTATTAATGGGATTATTAATTGCATCCTTGATGTTTTAAATAAAAAGGAGCATTTAAAATAAGTTTTAAATGGCTTTTAATAGTGTTGAAAATTCCATAAGACTAATCATGGACATTTTATGAAATAACCTGTGTTAAAAGTGGGTTTTAATGAAGGAAATGTGATATCTATGAGAAGTAATGTTTTGAGCTTGTTCATGTCATTTTGTAAAATGATTATATATTTTCCTACTTTAAATAGAGGGCTTTATATGTAATGAAATGTTATCACTTTAAATGGGTACTTTAAAGTGTGTAAACTCATAATAATAAAATACTATAGATTAATGTGTAAATATTGGTAAAATGGGTGTTAAGATGTTAAAACCCAAAAATAAAGTTTGTTTATCAAATATGTGGAAAATGTGGCCTTAATAAATACAATGTGTGAACTTATATATTAAATGTGTATAAAGTGTAAAATGTGAAAGTTGAGTAAAGTATGCTAATGAACAAGTGTTTTAATTATAAAATTTGTGTAAGTGGTGAATTGGAAACTTGAACCACTTTTTGAAAAATGGCACTTGTTAAAGGAATGAATTGCAGGTTGGCAATAAAAGGGTAAATTGATAATTTACTTAAAGTATAACGTTTTATATATGTTATTCCATTGCACTTCACAGCTAATGTATGAGACTGATCAGGTTGATCCTTTATTAAGCCTTAAATCCAGGTCGAGGCATTATAACTTGGTATCCGGTCTTTAGGTTTAATGTTACTTTCGAGTGTGATGTGGTGAGGTCGGTAGTGGATCTTCCCGATGTCGGTGTTAGTTTGGGTCGATTACGCTGGATTAGTGATGATTTCAATTCGTATATCAAATGGTGAAGTCAAGGACATTAGCACAATGTGAAACTCCTTATGAAATGGTAAACCACTAAGTTAGTTGACATTCATGTTCCACAATATTTCTAATGTAGATGTGTTGGTAAGTCATGGATGTAAGTGTAGACGAATAGCGATAACACAATGATCTTTCGCATGAGATGTATTCTATTATAACTTTGATGATGAGTGTGGCATTAATAGTAGTAGTAAAGTCAAGTGGTGTACATCGCGACCTAGTTGTAAAGGTTGTATATTTCATCTATGGAAGTTAGGTGACTGAGTTGCGTTCATGAGTATATATTATGTGGTGAGAACATATTGAGTCCCTTAGTTTAGGACTTGGATTTAGTGTATCGTAGTTATAATGTGGGTCTATATAATCTTGATGATATGAAGTAACCTAGGAGTGAACCTAGAAAATCTTGGTGATTTAGTGTTAAGTACTAGCATTGTGATGTTCTAGAACACGACCTCTTGTTGTGTCACTAAGGTGAGCCTCTTCTTAGGCAATACCTGATGTCCTGTATCATACCAAAACTCCAGTGGTATTAATTTACAGTTTTAGAGATAATAATATGGTATTAAGGAATATGATCACTTGTAGCGTCTGTGGTGTGGGCCTTGGTGTTTATAGGAAATACCTGACATCGTGTATCCTACCAAAATATATAGTTGTGTTAGCTTGTAGATTAGCACATGGTATCATGTTTACATAGTGAGGCAATTTAGTTATCGTGATTGAACACTCATTCTGGATAAAATGACGTGGTTTGGTGAATTTAACTAGGAGTTGGTATTTTGGATAAGCATGTTAGTTTGCGTTATTTACTCTTTGGAGATAAGTACTAAGGTTTGGCTATAATATGTTAATATGGGTGATAAAAATTTCGTAGTGGTAAATTCAAGTTTGTGTAGCACAAATTATGATATGACTAGTGATTTCATGTGATAGATGTGTAAGTTGTTTAGAGAGATGACTGAGTTTGATGTCGTCACTCATGAAGCATCTGGGAATCATTATTGCATCGAGGTTAATGTTGTGTAGAAAAGATCACGATAAAACTTGAGATTTCTTATGATAGATATGTAAGTTGTTTAGAGAGATGACTAAGTATGCCTTTATCTCCCATAAAACATTTAGAAATTATTGTTACATTGGAGTTTACATAGTGATGGTAAATCATGGATGATTGTAGTATGTTTCGGTCACATTGATTTATGAAAGCACTTTGAAGTTAGTACCATGGATTTTTTTATTAGCGTGTGTCATGATAGGACCTTTGAGGATAATGTCGAAAAAGGCTGATAAGTGCTAGATGATGCATTTAGGAGACTTAGAACATGATGATGTCCATCATGGTTTAGAGATATCACTTAGAATGGGGTGTTAGACTCAATTAGAGAAGTCGCGTGTGCTACCTGTATGGTTTAGTATAACTCTAGTGAGGAAATCATTAGGTCTTAAGCTTGGATAATGCTTCAAAGTTGAGATTCCGTTAGGATAGTTATGATTTAGGATCATATAGGACATTTCTAAGAGTCATAACAGTGGTCTGTGAGTTGAATGTTTGAAACTATGTGCGATTTGTGTTGCACTTGATGAGAGTGGTCATGGAAACCTAGGTTAGCTATCGCATTTTGAAATTATGAAGACTTAGGTATGATAGTTATGGGGCTAATGGTAAGCATTCAAAGAATTTCATTTCACTTAGTTCAAACGGTTGTACTTGACAATGATGGAAGGGTGGCGTTAGTCTTAAGGAGGGAAACCTAGCATTCTAGTTTCCCTAAGAAATCTGTTTCATACTTCGTTCGTTCTGCAAGGATTGATGATTCATGGTTAGGACCCGTTAGGGTTAATGGGCCTAGAAAGGGTATCAGGCAAGGATAAGACTTTAGCATATTTCGAAAAGGTTAATAGACTTCAAGGGTACGTTGTGGGTTTGTACTTCATGTGGCACGATTCGTTGTCAGAAATTAATTATTTTCTTTTGGCGTAGCAGTCAACTGATTCATTGCAAACAAATTAACCAAGGCTCCTTGAACCAATATAACGGGTTAGTATAAAGTACACTACTTGTTCTACCAACCCAAACTCACTCATAGAAATTTGTCCTAGAAAATTATATGGCCTTTGATGCTCCCCAAAACTGTCATTACCAGCCTTCAACTCCTTGAACCCATACTCCACCTCTCCATCATAGTAGCAAAGCTCAAACATAATTGCCCATTCTAAAAACATCACTTTTTACTAGACCAAAATGATTGGATATATAAAGGATACATTGGTAAGATTGTGAGGATTTGAATTTAAGTTATATTCTTATATTCTTGAGTATAACACCTTTGCTTATCATTCAAAAGAGTGTTAGGACTTCCTAAAGAAACTTTTTCGAACATGTTATGAAAACTAGACCAAGATTTTTATTCTAACCATATATGAATTATATATATACGAGTCTGTTAGTCGAATACTGACGGCAGTGTAATTATGAAAAGTTGTGTGTAGAGTGAAATATTTATTTTTAGATTATTCATAGTAACACTTGCATTAAAAATTATAATTAAATATGACAAAGAACAACGAATCAGATAAGCTCGACTACTCAATACACTGGTAGGTTTTCTACCTTTTCAATAGTAAACTTTAGCATTTGTTATTTGCTATTGATATCACTATGTGATAGCCCACTTAATTCCATGTTTGTGTAGAAATTACCATACTCACATATATTATATTCTCAAGAAGCATGTTGATTGTGATAATTTAAATTGAATTTAAACCCTCCTCGTCTAATAACTGATATCATGAAAAATCTATTTTAATAATTGATTCATTTCACCCCTGCACCCTTGTGCAAATATGTATATTATGAGCATCAGTGTTAACTAAGGAGTAGACTGTCGTGTTGTCCCATGGAACTTTTGTGCTAGGGCTTCTAGTCTCAGATGTTTGAGAGCTAGGATTGTTGCTACATATGTATAAGTGCCACTTGGCTATTGTGCCTAGACGATTACTTTTTCCTAAAGGTTTTGGGTTGATTTTATTTCGTTATACGGATAACTTACATGTTTCTATACCACCTTACTGAGCTGGTAAGTATGGGATTATCAGTTCAACAATCCTTGATTTTCTTTATGTGACCTTAATGAGATGTTAAGTATGGTATTATTAGTTCAACCTCCTTAATTTTCAATGTTATTATGAAAAACATTTTCTTCCACTTCATTTGATAAACACTGAATTCCAAATACATTCCAAACTCTCTTTATATTTATACTTGTTATACAAATGGTATAACCTATTAAAAAATTTTGCTAATTCATTTCCTTCAAATAATTTTGAACAGGTACCAATTGGCAATGACAAATACTCCCGGAATTATAGTGCAGTAGTTTGAAATATGCAGAGAATTCATTGAAGAATAAGATTTTGAACTAGAGTGTAATATAATTAAGCTTTTATAAATTCTTAGTTAGTGTAGTATGCATGGCTCAATTATAATTTAGCATTATTTTAAAATAACATTCACCCCCGAAAAATCACTAGTCGACACCATCTAATGCATGGCTCAATTATAATTTAGCATTATTTTGAACTACAGTTTTTATATAAGGGTTTCTCAATCATCTAATAGTGGTTGACACCATCTAATGTTGGTCGGTTCGGTTGCACCTATTTGTTGGAAGCACCCATCACTGGTCGGCAACATGGTTACGCTACCATCTAACACTAATTATTGTTATTCGGCGACACCTACTGCTGGTCGACGGTATTTATTACCATTTGATGACAAGTGTGGAGGGTTATCACCTGAACAGAGAATTGGCAATTTTCCTTACTTAGATGGAGAATATTGATCCTCATTGCCAGATCCATAAACTTGTTATGGTCGGCACCCTAATTTCCTCCCCGAGAACAAACCGTCTATTCCCTTATCGATGTGGTCCACACCAATGGCACTATTTAATACCGGTGCGACACGTCATTCTGTCGGACCAAATTACTCGTAAAACTCTTTCGATATAGAAAGACTCTAAAATAAAACATTTTCTATTTAAAAGAGGCTTTTGGTTTATTCACAGTTGCTATTTAAAGATTGTTTTGGTTTCTTACACCAACTCCATGTACTTCACAGCCTCATGTGAAATAAAAGAAACCAACTGATACTTTATTACTTGACAACTGCGTTTTGGGGTCACGGACCGCAGGAATTATACGCCTATTATAGAAAGTCTTATTCGGGGCGGAGGGATTAGTCTCGAGATGCACGAAAGCTGGCCAGGAGATTTCCCTTTGTACTAAAAAAAATTATACCTGATTATTTTCTGGAGTTTAAATAGTTTTACAAAACAACTCTAGATTAAACAGTTAGCCCTTACGTATGGCACATATTTGATAAACATCTGTGCACTTGTCACATATTCAACATACAATTTATTTCATATTTTGAAAATTTTAATGCTCAAGTAAATACAAATCATATATTGTTTGGTTGAATAAATTATTCTCATAATAATTTCTATTTGATTTAGCCTCAAAAGATAGTCGGGCAATGTATTAACTTCCACATGTATAAGATTTAGTCCCGATAAATACTCTACCACAATCTTAAGCTCCTGTAAATCTTATTAATGCTCTGACGTATACTCGAGCACGAATAGTTGCTCGGCCACAATCTTAAAGCTCCTGGAAATCTTATTAATGCTCCGATGAATAGTTGAGCACGCTACAACACTTTACAACCCAACAAATGGTTGGGCAAGATTATTTCTTATAACCGACGAATGCTCGGGAAATGATATTTCTTTAATTATCTGACACTGATTCTTAACTTGAAAGATGGTCATATATATTCGACATTCATCTCGGCAGAAGATCGAAAAATATTTATCGTCATATATTTAGTCCCGAAGATATCTGTTACACAAGTTGTATTTTATCTCCAAAGGATGGTTGCTCTGAATAATCTTCATCTATATTCAGTCCCGACAAATGGTCGACACAGTTGATTAATAATCGACATTATATTTATTATTGTTATTAATTTAAATGGTATGGAAATCTATTTTTCTCTAATAATGCAGGATCATTTGGTCCTCTCATGCATTATTTAAAGTCCAGACATATGGTCAGTCCCTTCATTATTTATCTGAATTTCTCACTAGTTTCGATGGATATTCGATGCAAATTATATATATTATGTAAATCATCACAATTTAGACCCAACAGACTATTGGGCATTATGAACCACAGGTTCATCAGGCATTATATCTACGATTCAATCCATATGCTCGGACATACTTATTATTTGATCTTTTCAAACGCTATATATAAGAGGCATTATATCGGAAAAAAAGTCTCGTTAGCTGGTTGGGCATTATTATTATGGGCATTATTGTTCAGTTTTATCTTCAAAAAATGGGGCTCCGGCCATTTACCCAGATACCAATTTCAGTATAGAATTTACATATGAAGAAATGGTAGAACCAATTGGTAAAAGCAACTCAAATACTCTAGGAATACTCTCTTTATATTTATACTTGTTATAGAACTGGTAGAACCAACTCATCAATTTTTCTAATTAGTTTCCTTCCATTTATTTTGCACAGCTACTAATTGTAATACCCCGTATTTTTATGGCATTTAATTATGGGATTAATTAAATTAAATTGGGATAAATTAATTTAATATTAATCCGAATTTTAAAATAAATATTTACTAGCGTGACGAGAGTTAGTAATTATTAGTAAGAATTATGTTGAATATTACTAGATGAGTAAAGTAATATATGAGATTGAATTTATTAAAATTGTCGTGAGTGAGTAATACTACAATTACAGAAATTAAGTCGGGACGCGCATGTGTTGTGGCGGGACTAAATTAATGGATTAAAAAGTGAATTAATTATAAGTCACTCGTATGGTCATTTCGAGTGTGCCAACGTGTCCGGAAGGGTCGAGATAGTAAAAAAAGTGTACCGGGGGGTTTAGTTTGGGTCTCGGGACATTTTTAAGCCTAACCGGTAACTCAGGAGGGCATTTTTGTAATTTTCCATTTTTGGTCTTAATTAATGACGAAAATAGAGAGTTTATATTTGTGGATAGAGAGAGTCCTCGAGAGTTAGAAAATCTAGAGTTACAGAGGGGCTAAGGAAGGGATAAGAGAGAAGGCTTCCAAGGGAGATAACCACCTACCCAACACCATCTTCACCAATTCCACCACCAATGCGTAGATCGGGGAACGAGGACGAAACACTACCCATCATCATCAAAGATTCAGACTTTCATTTCTAAGTAAAGTATTTAACTTGCTGTTATTTAGTTGATATCACCTCCATGCTAGTGTAGGAGAAAAATTATTTATGTTTCCATGAAAATTAAATGATGTCTGGGAAAATTATGTTGAATTTCATAAAAGAAATCATGTTAGGATGACTCCCTTGTTTTATGTAGATTGGTGAACACGAAATTTGGATGCCCAGTTGAGATAGAAATATGAATACCAATGGAGTTCTTGTAAAATAAAATAAACGATGGTTAAAGGATAAATTCTTTAATTAATTCATTTGATGATCGTTCTTGATGAAGTAATGAAAGTTTTACGTTAGAAAGCATCTATAAGTGTTTATATAATGTTCCTAATGTTGTGTTGGGAGTTTGGGACTTGTTAATGGAGATTTGGATAAGTTAAATGGAAGAAACCCGTAGGTAGAGAATTGAAAAATCTTGGTAAGAACTGCTCGATCGATCGACTGGATCGATCGATCGATCCATCCATTTTCATCAATCGATCGACTCCTCCTGGAAATTGATACTTTCTCCCCTTTTAATGTTAATCCGATTCAAATGTGTGAGGGCCCTTAGACATAATTTAAACATCATAATGGGACATGGGAAGGACCAGTAGGGTATAAGTAGGGTTCGGGTAATGCGACTTTATATGAGATTTAATCGTAGGATTTTGGGGGGTATAAATTAGAATGGAAAACCATGTGTGCATTGAATTAAGCTTTGTGAAAATCAAGAAGGACTTAAACCAGTAGAGCAGTGAGTGTACTCCTACTGATATTATAGTTAATTAAGATGAAACACTTCGAGAGACGAGAAGTAATTAGAATGTGGCGGTAATTGAGAATAAAAAGGAAGGGTTTAATTTTATGTAGGACTCGGGCGTTATGTGCCACGTATGATGAGATTATTATTAGTATGGGTCGTGGGTGTACTTAAATGAACAATGTGAATATATATATATATATATATGTCTGTGTGTGTGTGTGCGTAATCATACCCGAGCTACTTGCTATCACGGGAGTTTCCGCGCCGGGACAGTCTTATCTCGATTGGAAATTTATGGGGGATATTGACTCGTACCCTATAACATAGTATCCTTGGTACAAGCTATTTGAGAATGATAGTCATACGATCCTAAGAGACATGAGGGTATGTGCTGACCTCTTAGTGACTTGGAATTATGCTTCGCCTACAATATGTGCGTTTTATGTTAATACGGTTCGAGAGTGGATTCGAGCTAGTATTTCCCTTATTATACGAGAGGTACAAGGACTGGATAGCAGAGTATGCCAGCACCATAGATTTATGTGGGGTTTTCTATTGTATATATATTGTGTGTAATAAATATATGTACCAGTGATTCTTCTAATATGCGCATAAGTAGATAAAATTGAACAGTGCTCCTAAATAAATTGTGTAATCCCAAATTAGTATTGATATATCTTTTAAATGACTTGATTAATTCATAAGAAAAGTTATCTTAAATAAACCATAGATATACGGTCACACGAATCATATTGATGAGAGGAGAATTGGGTTAGACTAGTGCATTGAGTTAATGTCATGAGTCATTATAGTAGTATGTTAGGCGTGCACAATAGTTGAGATGTGAGAATTCTCAAGTGAGTGTCGGGGTACTAACATGGTTGTAATATCAACTAGTAGGCATCTTAAATACTTGTTAAACTATTTTTAAAGTTGTTTTACACTCGGGCTCTGACTCGTTTCCTAAAATTTTTCCTTTCTCTTGTGTGTGTGTGTGTCTATATATATTACAGGTGCCCAGCCACAATGGCGTTAGGCCTAGATCTTTGAACCATTGATATGCTGCAACTATTGTGGAAGTTGCAGGCCCTTGTAGTAGACGATTCCTTATTTGATTTCTCAGCTTTCTATTTAGTCTCTTTAGTTAGGGCATGTGTCACCCATTTCCAGATTCTGTTTAGACTTGATAGAGATTTTGTACTCTTTTATTGTTTCAGTATTCAGTTTTTATTTGGGATTGTCTCATCTATTACGTTGACCTTAGATGTGGATACTTATTTGGATTGATTAATTTAGTTGTCTCATTTCACTTGGATGGTTTGATTTTTATTGTTAGTAGGATTCATAAATTGGTTTATGCATATAAGATTCTAACAATGGAGTTTAATAAATAAAATTAAATTATTTTAACACTTAGCTTAATTATTTAGAGGGTTATTAAAAAGGAATTTTTTTTTCGACAGTGATGCTAAGAATGAACCAGCCGGTCACTTTGATTTAATTTAATAAAGGACTGATCACCTGGGATTTAATTAGGCAGGGTGTCACACCAATATGCAATGACAAATACTTTAGGAATTATAGTCTAGCAGTTCGAAATATGGAAAGAAATCATAGAAGGGTAAGCTTTTGAACTAGAGTGCAAGACGGTTTAGCTTTTATAAATTCTTAGTTAGCGTAGTATGCATGGCTCAATTATGATTTAACATTATTTTAAAATAACATTCTCCCCCGAGAAATCAGGGTATGACAAACATGCAACTAGGCGATTATTGCGTAAAACTGTAAAACATGCATTTAAACCACATAAGACAATTTTCAAGAAAACTCCCCTTCAGGTAAAAACCTTTTCTTATTTACTTTATAAAATTTACAAATCACAACTTAAAAATTCTATAAAGGAACAAAAACTTTTTGACAAATCTCTCGAAGGTGACCTTTGTCTTCCTTCAGTAAGGATCCCCATCAGAATCACAAGAACAGTAGTGGAGACACTTTATCAACAAGATGCAATTCTGGTAGAAATTACACGAGGGTTTCAAAGTGGATTCACAAATATATATAAGAGGTGATGTGTGTGAATCAAAAAGGTGTTTTGCCTTTTAATGGATGAGACTCTATGAACCAGGTCTGCAAAAATTGTATTTGCAAAAATCTTATGAAAAGCCTACATGAAGAAGGTATTTATAGGAAAACACAAAAATTGAGGCACTGCAAGTTATTCGAACAAATTTAATGCCCATTTGAACAAGATTAGCTCTTCGTTGGAACAAAAACAAGTTTCATTCGAATGACAAGCCTATCTTGTTTGAACGTGCTTCAAACGACCTTCTAACGACTTGAAATAGTACGCCTTCATTGGATGTTCGTTTGATGCAGATATTAAATGACCATTCTAACGAAGAAGTTCTTCTTCTTATTATTATTAATAATTTTAAAAGATATTAAAATTATTTTTATTATTTTTATTGTATTATCATATTCTCTAACTAGGAGTCCTATGACTATAAGGTTAGTTCCTACGAGTTACATTGATCCTTTGTGAGGCCTCATTCCCCCTAACGACATGTGTTTAAGACTAATTCTAAATATTTGAAAATTATCATCATATTCTTAAATAAGGAGTTCCGTGACTACGTTATCAATTGCTTGAAATTACATTGGTCCCGTGCGAGGTGTTTGTGCCTCTAACGAGGCCGTTTAGGTGATTTTTGGATTTTCACTAGTTACTGGCACGCTTTTGAGCCAAAGTCTTAAGATTTTCCAAGTATCGTGATATAGTTAAATCGGAAGTCCGATGACTACACAGTCAGTTCTTATGAGATACTTTGGTCCAGTGCGAGGTGTTCGTGTCTTTTATGGTGACTGTTGATACCAAAATTAATGTGCTGATGTGGACGAAGAAGATGAAGACACGTGTCAATCTACATGGCACAATAGCAGCGAGGAAGATCATTTCCCGACCAACCGTGCTTCTTTCCGAGAAACTATATCACACCGAGGAACTCTATCATCCCGAGATACTCTAAGTACTCCGAGGAACTCTTGATCAACAAGCAACTAAGGCGGTCCGAACTGCATCTCGGCCGTATCATTAATTACCAGACGGACAACTGTTCAACTATCCATTGTATTCTTGACGCACACGCTGCATTAAATGTATTACCCTTTCATATGTAAATCATTTAATGTATTGGACCTTTCATGAACAGCCTCAAGGCTATAAATACATTGTATCTCCCTCATTCAAAGGGACCGGAATTTCTTGAGAGAATTTGTAATCAAGAATTCCACAAACACTCAGCAATAATATAACAGTGGACGTAGGCTTTATTCCTAGCCGAACCACTTTAAATTTTTTTGTCTTATTTATTTATCTGTGATTGAATAATTAGAGCAATCTAGTTTTTTACATCAACAGTGATGTTTGAGTGTTATTTTGGGTTTTCTCCCTATAGAGGCATATTTTTAAGATTAAGGCTTAAAATTTTATTATTATCATCATATTCTCAAATCGAGAGACCTGTGAATATGCGATCAGTTCCTATGAGTTACATTGGTCCCGTGCGAGGTGTTCGTGCCTCTTACAATGCCGTTTGAGGTTTATTTTTTGTTTTTTGCCCTCTTGCGACATGTTTTTAAGCCTAAGTGTTGAGATTTTAAAATTTTCATCATAATCTCAATATGGGAGTCTCGTAATTACGTGGTCAGTACGTATGAGTTACATTGTCCTGTACGAGGCGTTCGTGCCTATTAGAGGGTCATTTGGGGGATTTTTTGAGTTTTTCCCCTCTAATGGCATGTTTTAAAGACTAAGTCAAGATATTTAAAAATTATCATCAGATTATCATAGCAGGAGTCACGTGAATGCGCGATCTTTTGATACGAGTTACATTTGTCCCGTTCGAGGTGTTCGTGCCTCTTGTGGGGCCATTAGGGGTCTTTTTTTCATTCTTTCCATCTAACGGCATATTTTTAAGCCTAAGTCTACATATTTGCAAATTATCATCATGTTATCAAAGCAAGAGTCCATTACTATGCGGTCAGTTCTTCTGACTTACATTGATCCATTACGAGGTCTTTGTGTCGTTTATAGTGATATTTTGGATTTTCGACCTCTAACTACATGTTTTTAAGCCTAAGTCCTAATATTTGCAAATTATTATCATATTCTCAAACTGGGAGTCCCATGACTATGATGTTAGTTCTTGCGAGTCATAATGGTCCCATGCGAGGTGTTCGTACCTTTTATGAGGTCATTTAGGGTCGTTTTGAATTTTTTCCCTTTAGTGAAAGTTTTTAAGCCTAAGTCTTAAAATTTTAAAATTAACTACATATTCTGAAATTATGAGACCCGTGACCACACGGTCAGTTCCTTTGAGTTATATTGGTCCTGTGAGAGATGTTTGTGCCTCTTACGGGGCTGTTTCAGGACTATTTTCGATTTTCTCCCTAAAGAGACATATTTTTCAAACTAATTGTTGAGATTTTCTAAATTATCATCATATTCTCAAATCGAAAGTATAGTAGATTATAAGTTACATTGGCATTGTGCGAGGTGTTTATGCCCCTAATGGAGCCATTTGTAGATTATTTTGGGTTTTTTCCCTCTATGTGCCTGTTTTTAAGCCTAGGTCTACATATTTACAAATTATTATCATTTTCTAAAATGAGGAGTTCCGCGAATATGCGTTCAGTACTTTTTTGTCACGTGCGAGGGTTGATGCCTCTCAAGGGGTCGATTGGGGAATATTTTAGTTTTTTTCCCTCCAACCGCTTGTTTTTTAGCCAAAGTCTAGATACTTTCATATTATTGTAATATTATCTAACCGAAAGTCCCATGACTACACGGTTAGTTGCTACGAGTTACATTGGCCCCTTGCAAGGTGTTTGTGCCTCTAATGGGGCCGTTTGGGGGTTAGTTTGGGTTTTCACCCTCTAATGGCATGTGTTTAAGCTTAAGTCTAAATATTTGGAAATGATAATCATATTCTTACACCACGAGTCATGTGACTCTGCAACCAATTCCTAGGAGTTCCATTGGTCTTATGTAAGGTATCGGTGCCTCTTGCGAGGCCGTTTGGGGGTTGTTTGTGTTTTTCTCCCCTTAATGGCATGGTTTTAAACCTAAGTCTTGATATTTTCAAATTTTCATGATATTCACAAGCCGGGAGTGCCACGACTACGCAGTCAATTCTTAAAAGTTAATTTGGACCCATGCGAGGTGTTCGTGACTTTTACCGGACCGGTTTGGTGTTGTTCTCAGTTTTCTCCCTGTAGTGTAATGTTTTTAAGCTTAAGGTTTGAGATTTTCAAATTATTATCACTTTATCAAATCGAGAGTCCCGTTACTATTCAGTCAGTTTCTATGAGTTATGTTGGTCCCGTGAGAGGTATCTGTGCTTCTTACGGGGATATTTGGGGTTTAGTTTTGGGTTTTGCCCTCTCGCGACATGTTTTTAAAGCTGTCTTGAAATTTTAAAATTTCCTCTTTTCAAACTAGGAGTTCATTGACTATGCGGTCAGTACCTATGAGTCATATTGCCCCCCGCGAGGTGTTCGGGCCTCTTTCGAGGTCGTTTGGGGGCTTTTTTGGGTTTTCACTCTCTAACGTCATGTTTAATGACTAAGTTAAGATTTGTGCAAATTATCATTGAATTATCAAAGCATGAGTTCCGTGAATGCGCGATCAGTTCGTATGAGTTACATTTGTCCCATGCGAGGTGTTCGTGCCTCTTACAGGCTCGTTTGGGGGCTTTTTTGGTTTTCTCCCTCTAACGGCATGTTTTTAAGCGTAAGTATATATATTTGCAACTTAACATCATGTTCTCAAAGCAAGTGTCCCATGACTATGCGGTCATCTCTTCCGAGTTACATTTGTCCATTACAAGGGGTTTGTGCCTATTACTATGATATTATGGGTTTTCAACCACTAACGACATGTTATTAAGCCTAACTGTTAATATTTCCAAATTATTGTCATATTCTCAAACTAGGAGTCCCATTACTATGCTGTCAGTTACTCCGATTCATAATGGTCCCATGCGAGGTGTTTGTGCCTTTTATGAGCCCGTTTAGGGCCGTTTTGAATTTTCAACCTCTAACAGCATGTTTGTAAGCCTAACTCTTAAATTTTAAAATTATGTACATATTCTAAAATTGTGAGACCCGTGACCACACGGTCAGTTCCAATGAATTATATTGGTCCAGTGAGAGGTGTTTGTGCCTCTTGCGGGTCCGTTTTAGGTCTATTTTGGGTTTTCTCCCTCAAGAGACATATTTTTCAAATTGTGTTGATATTTTCAAATTATCATCATATTCTCAAACTAGGAGTACCTTGATATATGCGGTCAGTTCTTACAAGTTACATTGGCATCATGCGAGGTGTTTATGCCCCTAATGGAGCCGTTTGTGGATTTTTTTCAAGGTTTTCCCCTCTAAGTGCCTGTTTTTAAGCCTAGGTCTTGATATTTACAAATTATTATCATTTTCTAAAACTAGGAGTTTCTTGAATACGCGTTAAGTACATATATCTCCCGTGCGAAGTTTTGATGCCTCTCACGGGGCCGTTTCGGGGCTATTTTAGTGTTTTCCCTCTAACCGCTTGTTATGAAACCTAAGTCTAGATATTTTCATATTATCATCATATTCTCTAATCGAAAGTCCTGTGACTACACGGTTAATTCCTACGAGTTACATTGTCCCCTTGCAAGGTGTTCGTGCCTCTAATGGGGCCGTTTGGGGGTTATTTTGGGTTTTCGCCCTCTAACGACATGTGTTTAATCCTAAGTCTAAATATTTGCAAATTAAAATCATATTTTTACACCACGAGTCCTGTGACTATGCGTCCAATACCTACGAGTTACATTGGTCTTGTGCGAGGTGTCGATGCCTCTTATGGGGCCGTTTGGGGGTTGTTTGTGTTTTTTGCTCCTTAATGGCATGGTTTTCAGCCTAAGTCTTGAGATTTTAAAATTTTCGTGATATTAAAAAGTCGGGAGTCCCATGACTATGTGGTCAATTCTTATAAGTTAATTTGGACCCGTGTATGGTGTTCGTCCCTTTTACGAGATCGGTTGGGTGTTATTTTCAGTTTTCTTCCTCTAATGGAATATTTTTAAGCTTAAAGCTTGATATTTTCAAATTATGATCACTTTATCAAATCAGGAGACCTGCTACTATGCAGTAAGTTGTTATGAGTTATGTTGGTCCCATGCGAGGTATTCATGATTTTTACGGAGCTATTTGGATTTATTTTTGGTTTTCACCCACTAGAGGCATGCTTTTAAGGTTGTCTTGAGATTTTAATTTTTTCATCGTCTTTTCAAACTAGGAGTTTTGTGACTATGCGATCAGTACCTACAAGTTACATTGTCCCGTACGATATGTTCCGACCTCTTACGAGGTCGTTTGGGGGCTTTTTTGGGTTTTCACTCTCTAATGGAATGTTTTAATGACTAAGTTAAGATGTGTGCAAATTATCATCATATTCTCAGAGCAGGAGTCCCGTGACTACATGGTCAGTTCCTATGAGTTACATTTGTCCCGTGCGAGGTGCTCATGCCTCTTACGGGGCCTTTTTTTAGGGGGGGTTCTCCCTTTAAGGTCATGTTTTTAAGCCAATGTCTAGATATTTGCAAATTATTGTCATATTCTCGAAGCAGGCATTCCATGACCATGCGATCAGTTCCTACGAGTTACATTGGTCCATTACGAAGTGTTTGCACCTCTTACAGGTATGTTTGGGGGATGTTTTTGGTTTTCTCCCTCTAACAACATTTTATTAAGCCTAACTCTAAATATTTGCAAATTGTAGCCATATCCTCAAGTCGGGAGTCCCGTGACTATACTATCCATTCCTACAAGTTACATTAGTCCCATACGAGGTGATCGTTCCTTTTACAAGGCCAGTTGGGGTAATTTTGAGTTTTCTCCCTCTAGTAGCATGTTTTTAAGCCTTAGTCTTGAAAATTTGAAATTATCTACATATACTCAAATAGAGAGGCCCAGGACTTCATAGTTAGTTCTTACATGTTATATTCGTCCCGTGCAAAGTGTTCGTGCAAATTAAGGGACCGTTTGTGGTCCATATTCTCAAATTATCCTTATATTCTCAAATTACGAGTCTCGTGAGTATACAGTAAGTTCTACGAGTAATATTAGTCTCGTGCGAGGCGTTCGTGTCTATTACGAGGCTGTTTCTAGATTTTTCTTCTTTTTAGCCCGCCAACGACATGTTTGTAAACCTAAGTCTATATACTTGCAAATTATCATCATATTTTAAAATCAAGAGTCTTGTGACTATGTGGTCAGTTTCTACGAGTCATATTGGTCCCGTGTGAGGTGTTCGTGTCTTTCACGGGGCCGTTTAGGGCGATGTTTTGGGGTTTTCCCTCTAACTACATGTTTGTAAGACTAAGTATATATATTTTCAAATTATCATCTTATTCTAAAATTGGGAATCCTGTGACTACGTGATTAGTTCCTACGAGTTATATTGGTCCCGTGCAAGGCGCTCGTGCCTCTTATGGGGTCGTGTGGGGGATGTTTTTGGTTTTCCCCTTAAGGGAATGTTTTTAAGCCTAAGTTTTGATATTTACAAATTATTATCATATTTTTAAACCAGGATTCCCATGACTATGCAGTCAATTCCTTTGATTTGCATTGGTCCCATACGAGGTGCTCGTGCCTCTAATGGGGATGTTTGAGGGTAGTTTTAGTTTTTTACCCTCTAATGGCATGTTTTAAAGTTTTAATATTTTTTTATTATAATTATATTCTCAAATTAGGAGCCCTGTCAATCATCTGTCAGTTCCAATGAGTTACACTGATCCCGTGCGAAGTGTTCATCCCTCTCACGGGGCCAATTAAGGGTTATTTTGGGTTTTCACCCTCTAATGGTATATTTTTAAGCCTAAGTGTTAATATATACAAATTATTACTACATTATAACATCGAGAGTCATGTGGTTATGCAATTAGTTCGTACAAGTTATATTGGTACTGTGCGAAGTGTTTGTGCCTTTTACAGGGCCATTTAGGGCTATTTTGGGATTTCGCCCTCTAACGCAATGTTTTGTAGCCTAAGTCGTGAGATTGTCAAATTATCATAATATTCTCATATCGAGTGTCCCATGACTATGCGATGAGTTCCTATGAGTAAATTGGCCCCATGCGTGGTGTTGGTGGCTCTACCGGGGCCATTTTCGGGTTATTTTGGGTTTTCGCCCTCAAACAACTTTTTTAAGCCAAATTCTAGATATTTGAAAATTATCATCTTATTCTCAAATCAGGAGTCCCATAACTAAGAGGTCCATTTCTATGAGTTATATCGGTCCCGTGACTCTCACAGGGACATTTGAGGTAGTGTTAAATTTTTGCCCCCTAACGACATCTTTTGAGTCTAAGTCTAGATATTTTTAAATGATCGTCATATTCTCAAATCGAGAGTACTGTGTGTACACTGTAGGTTTCTACGAGCTATATTGATCCCGTGCGAGGTATATGTGCCTCTCATGGTGATGTTTGGGGGATGTTTTAGGCTTGTGTCGTCTAACATCATGTTTTTATGCCTAAGTCGAAAATAGTTGCTAATTATCATCATAGGCTAAAATTGGGAGTCCCGTGGCTACACAGTCAATTTATACGAGTTACATTGGTCCATTGCCAGGTGTTTGTGCCTCTTACAAAGCCATTTGGGGGATGTATTTGGTCTCTGACGGTATGTTTTAAGCTTATGTATTGATATTTCACAAATTAGCATTATATTTTCAATGTAGAAATCTCATTACTACGCGGTCAGTTCCTATGAGTTACATTGGTCCCAACGAGGTGTTCCAACCTCTAACGTGGCCATTTGGGTTTTTTTTTTGTCCTCTAACAACATGTTTTTAGGCCCAAGTCTAGATATTTACAAATTATCATTACATGCTTGAAGAAGGAGTCCCGTGACTACGCAGTCAGTTCGTACAAGTTACATTGGTCCAATACGAGGTGTTTGTGCCTCTTACGTGGATGTTTGAGGGATATTTTGGATTTTCTCCCTCTAATGACATTTTAGTAAGCCTAACTCTAAATATTTGCAAATTATGGTCATATTATCAAACTAGGAGTCTCGTGACTATGTTGTCGATTCCAACGAGTTACATTGGCCCCATGCAAGGTGTTCGTGCCATTTGGGGGCAGTTTTGAGTTTTCTCCCTCTAGCTGCATGTTTTTAAGCCTAAGTCCTAAAAATTTTAAACTATCTATATATACTTAAACCAAGAGACTCATGACTACACGGTGAGTTCTTACAAGATATATTGGTCCCGTGCGAGGTGGTTGTGCCTTTTACGGGCTGTTTGTGGTCTATTTTGAGTTTTCTCCCTCTCGCAGCATGTTTTGAAGCCAAAGTCTTGACCCTTTCAAATTTCCCTTATATTCTCAAATTATGAGTCCCGTGAGTATGCAGTCAGTTCCTATGAGTTGTATTAGTCCCGTGTGAGGTGTCCATGTCTCTTCGAGCCCGTCTCTGGTTTGTTTCTGGTTTTTGCCCGCTAACGGCATGCTTTTAAGCCTAAGTATAGATACTTGAAAATTGTCATAGTATTCTGAAACCGAGAGTTTGTGATTATACAGTTAGTTTCTACAAGTCATATTGGTCTCATGCCTCTTACGGGTCCATTTAGGATCTATTTTTGTTTTTTCCCTGTAACTACATGTTTTTAAGCCATAGCCTAGATATTTTCAAATTTAAATCATATTATCAAACCGGGAGTTTCGTGACTATGTGATCAGTTCCTACAAGTTACATTACTCCCGTGTAGGGGTGCAATCGGTACGGATTTTTACCGTACCGTACCGTTTTGGTTCGGAAAAAAATGATTTTGGTTTCCTATTATGAAATACCGAAAACTGATTTTACCAAAACCAAAAATACCGTCAAAAATTTGGTTGGTTTTGGTTTTTAGATACAAAAAAACGATTTACCGAATTTACCATACCGATATCGTACCAAAATTATCGTACCGAAATACCCTACCAAACTTTTTGTGCAGTGTTAAATTATTTTGGGTAACATACTACTTCTATTTATTTTATTTCTCATGAGTGAGTTTTCATATTCTCTTTGAATTTAAATTTATTTATTTGAGTATTTGGTTTAAGTGTTAAATAATCATGTTAATTAAACATATATTTCGTTTAATTAATCAAACATTTAACAAAAATAAATTAGGCAGTATTTTGTTAAAATAAAAAGAGCCGTTTGTTTTGTTGGCTATATTTCCGTTTTGCCCTTATTTCTTTTGGGCTTTTTATTGTGGTTTGTGTAGAGATCTTTTTTTAGGATTTCCATTTCATTTTTTTACCTCTTTCTCTCTCAAAAAGTGTGGCCGTCATTTTTGTTTGAGTTCTCTCTCTCTCATTTTTTTTCTTCTTCAACCTTGGGTTGATTTTGAGAAATAATTTTTTGGGGACTTTTATTTGAGAACACCATTTTTTTATTTTTCAGATTTGGCTTTGATTTGGTGTGGTTACTTCGTTTTGAGATTAGGTTTTTGGTGACAATTTTTTCGGCGCCAGCTATATTCGGATCTGAGTTCCCTCCGTGTTTTTCGGTGATTTTTTTTTCCGACGAGTTGGCTTTTCCGGTGAGTTGGCTTTTCCGACGAAGTTTTGTTTTTTCGGTGTTGGAGGTGTGGATGATTTTGACTTTTCGGCGAACATTTTTTGAGGTAATAGCTCCCTCATTTTTTGAGGCTCATCATCTTGGCTCACTCTCCTCAGGCACCAACTCCCTCATCTCATCACACTCTACTTCGGCTTCGGTAGAGGCAAACCGGTCAGTTTGATCTCATCTCACTCTCCTTCGTCTCTGACAGAGGTAAACCGGTCATTTTGGTCTCGTCTCACTCTCCTCCGGCTCCGACAAAAGCAAACTGGTTAGTTTGGTCTCGTATTTGTTTAAATCTATTGTTCCAAATGCTAGAAATTGTACCTGTTTGTGTATGTTTCTAATTGTTCCAAACAACTAAAAATGCTAGAAATTGTAATAGCTAGACATGCTAGAAATTGTAACAGCTAGAAATGGGTATATCGAAATATATACTAGATTTACTGAATTTATAAACCGATTTGAAATTCTGGTATTTACCGTAAAAAAACCGAATTGAAACCGAAATTACCGAAACCAAAAACCCCAAAAATACCAAAAAAATCGAAAACCGATCGGTTTGGTTTTGGTTTTGGTTTTGGTTTTGGTTTTGGTTTTTGTTTTGATGTATCGGTCGGTAAATTGGTACGGTACGGTTTTACCATATAGAATGTGGTTTTGGTATTGGTAAGGGGTCGTTACCGACCATACCGTACCGGTTTCACCCTACTCCCGTGCGAGGTGTTCGTGCCTCTTACGAGGCCGTTTGGGGGATGTTTTTCGTTTTCCCCCAAGGTTATATTTTTAAGCCTAAGTATAGATATATTCAAATTATTATCATATTCTCAAACCGGGAGTTTCGTAACTATGCGGTCAGTTCTTACGAGTTACATTGGTCCAATACGAGGTGTTCATGCCTCTCATGGGGATGGTTTTTTACCCTCTAACGACATATTTTTAAGACCAAGTCTTTATATTTTCATAATATAATTATATTCTCAAATTAGGAGTCCCGTCAAATCACTATCAGTTCTTACGAGTTACATTGATCCCATATGAGGGGTTCGTGCCTCTCACGGGGACGTTTGGGGGTTATTTTAGGTTTTCTCCTTCTAATGACATGTTTATACACCTAAATTTTGATATTTTCAAATTATTTCTACATTATAAAATAAGGAGTCATGTGGCTATGCGATCAGTTCATACGAGTTATATTTGTCCCGTGCGATCTATTCGTGTGCCTCTTATGGAGACGTTTGGGATGGGGGTTGTTTTGGGTTTTTGTCCTCTAGTGACATGTTTTTAAGCCTAAGTCTTAAGATTGTCAAATTATCATCATATTCTGAAACACAGAGTTTTATGACTATGCGATAATTTCCTACGACTTACATTTGGTCACATGCGAGGTGTTCATGCCTCTCGCGGGGGTCGTTTTTGGTTTTTACCCTCTAGAGGCATTTTTTAACCCTAAGTCTAGATATTTACAAATTATCATCTTATTAACAAACCAGGAGTCCCGTCACTATGCGGTCAATTTCTACGACGTACATTAGTCTCGTGCAAGGTGTTCATGCCTCTCACGGGGCCATTTGGGGCCAATTTTGGGTTTTTTTTCCCTCTAATGGCATCTTTTGAGCCTAAGTTTAGATATTTTGAAATTATCATCATATTCTCAAATCGAGAATATCGTTTCCAAACTGACATTTTCTACGAGTTATATTGATCCCATGTGAAGTGTCCGTGCCTCTCATGGGGATATTTGGGGGATGTTTTGGGTTTTCTCCCTCTAACATCATATTTTTAAGGCTAAGTCTAAATACCTCCTAATTCTTATCATATTAAGAAAGTGGGAGTTCCGTGACTATGTGGTCAGTTCCTACGAGTTATATTGGTCCCATGCGAGGGGTTTGTGCCTCTTACGTAGTCGTTTGGGTGTTGTATTGGGTTTTCTCACTCTAACGACATGTTTTTAATCCTAAGTCTTGATATTTTCTAATTATACTGATATTCAAAAATCTGGAGTCCCATGACTACATGGTTAGTTCCTATGAGTTACATTGGTTTCATGTGAGGTGTTTGTGCCTCTTATGGGATTGTTTAGTTCTATTTTGGATTTTTTTTTCCTCCGGCAGCACGTATTTGGGCATATGTCTTGAGATTTTCAAATTATCATCATATTCTCAAATTAAGAGTCTCGTGACTATGCGGTCTGCTCCTACGAGTTATGTTGTTCTCATGGGAGGCATTCATCCCTCTTATAGGGCCGTTTGGGGGCTATTTTGGGTTTTTCCCTCTAACAACATATTTTAAGACTTAGTCTAGATATTTGAAAATTATCATTTTTTTTTCTCAAACTAGGAGTCATGTGACTACGTTTTCAGTTTCTATGAGTTACATTGGTACTTGCGAGGTATTAGTGTCTCTCACAGGACCATTTGGGAGCAGTTTTGGGTTTTTTCCCTTTACCGACATCTTTTGAGCCTAAGTCTAGATATTTTCAAATTATCTTCATATTCTCAAACTGAGAACACCATGACTGCGCTATAACTTTATAAGAGTTATATTGATCCCATGCGAGGCGTTCATGCCTCTAATGGGGTTGTTTGAGGGATCTTTTTTTATTTTCACCCTTTAATATCATGTGTTTAATACTAAGTCTAAATATTTTCCAATTATCATCATATTCTGAAACTGTGAGTCCCGCGACAATGAGGTTTATTCCTATGAGTTACATTGGTCCCATGCGAGTTGTTCGTGCCTCTAACGGAGCCGTTTTTCTCTCTAACGGCATGTTCTTAAGCCTCAGTCTTGATATTTTCAAATTATCATGATATTTCTAAATCGGAATTTCCCTGACTACGCAGTCAGTTCCTGTGAGTTACATTAGATTCGTATGAGGTGTTCTTGCCTCTTACGGGGATGTTTGGGGACTGTTTTGGGTTTTCTCCCTCTAGCGAAATATTTTTAACCTAAGTATTGAGGCAAGAACACCTCATACGAAATGATAATGGAGCCATTTCATTTCATTTTTTAGGATTTCCATTTCATTTTTTTACTTCTTTCTCTCTCAAAAAGTGTGGCCGTCATTTTTGTTTCAGTTCTCTCTCTCTCATTTTTTTTCTTCTTCAACCTTGGGTTGATTTTGAGAAATAATTTTTTGGGGACTTTTATTTGAGAACACCATTTTTTTATTTTCAGATTTGTCTTTGATTTGGTGTGGTTACTTCGTTTTGAGATTAGGTTTTTGGTGACAATTTTTTCGGCGCCAGCTATATTCGGATCTGAGTTCCCTCCGTGTTTTTCGGTGATTTTTTTTTCCGACGAGTTGGCTTTTCCGGTGAGTTGGCTTTTCCGGCGAAGTTTTGTTTTTTCGGTGTTAGAGGTGTGGATGATTTTGACTTTTCGGCGAACATTTTTTGAGGTAATAGCTCCCTCATTTTTTGAGGCTCATCATCTTGGCTCACTCTCCTCAGGCACCAACTCCCTCATCTCATCACACTCTACTTCGGCTTCGGTAGAGGCAAACCGGTCAGTTTGATCTCATCTCACTCTCCTTCGTCTCTGACGGAGGTAAAGCGGTCATTTTGGTCTCGTCTCACTCTCCTCCGGCTCCGACAAAAGCAAACTGGTTAGTTTGGTCTCGTATTTGTTTAAATCTATTGTTCCAAATGCTAGAAATTGTACCTGTTTGTGTATGTTTCTAATTGTTCCAAACAACTAAAAATGCTAGAAATTGTAATAGCTAGACATGCTAGAAATTGTAACAGCTAGAAATGGGTATATCGAAATATATACTAGATTTACTGAATTTATAAACCGATTTGAAATTCTGGTATTTACCGTAAAAAAACCGAATTGAAACCGAAATTACCGAAACCAAAAACCCCAAAAATACCAAAAAAATAAAAAAACCGATCGATTTGGTTTTGGTTTTGGTTTTGGTTTTTGTTTTGATGTATCGGTCGGTAAATTGGTACGGTACGGTTTTACCATATAGAATGTGGTTTTGGTATTGGTAAGGGGTCGTTACCGACCATACCGTACCGGTTTCACCCCTACTCCCGTGCGAGGTGTTCGTGCCTCTTACGAGGCCGTTTGGGGGATGTTTTTCGTTTTCCCCCAAGGTTATATTTTTAAGCCTAAGTATAGATATATTCAAATTATTATCATATTCTCAAACCGGGAGTTTCGTAACTATGCGGTCAGTTCTTACGAGTTACATTGGTCCAATACGAGGTGTTCATGCCTCTCATGGGGATGGTTTTTTACCCTCTAACGACATATTTTTAAGACCAAGTCTTTATATTTTCATAATATAATTATATTCTCAAATTAGGAGTCCCGTCAAATCACTATCAGTTCTTACGAGTTACATTGATCCCATATGAGGGGTTCGTGCCTCTCACGGGGACGTTTGGGGGTTATTTTAGGTTTTCTCCTTCTAATGACATGTTTATACACCTAAATTTTGATATTTTCAAATTATTTCTACATTATAAAATAAGGAGTCATGTGGCTATGCGATCAGTTCATACGAGTTATATTTTTCCCGTGCGATCTATTCGTGTGCCTCTTATGGAGACGTTTGGGGTGGGGGTTGTTTTGGGTTTTTGTCCTATAGTGACATGTTTTTAAGCCTAAGTCTTAAGATTGTCAAATTATCATCATATTCTGAAACACAGAATTTTATGACTATGCGATAATTTCCTACGACTTACATTTGGTCACATGCGAGGTGTTCATGCCTCTCGCGGGGGCCGTTTTTGGTTTTTACCCTCTAGAGGCATTTTTTAACCCTAAGTGTCTAGATATTTACAAATTATCATCTTATTAACAAACCAGGAGTCCCGTCACTACGCGGTCAATTTCTATGACGTACATTAGTCTCGTGCAAGGTGTCCATGCCTCTCACGGGGCCATTTGGGGCCAATTTTGGGTTTTTTCCCTCTAATGGCATCTTTTGAGCCTAAGTTTAGATATTTTGAAATTATCAGCATATTCTCAAATTGAGAATATCTTTTCCAAACTGACATTTTCTACGAGTTATATTGATCCCATGTGAAGTGTTCGTGCCTCTCATGGGGATGTTTGGGGGATGTTTTGGGTTTTCTCCCTCTAACATCATATTTTTAAGGCTAAGTCTAAATACCTCCTAATTCTTATCATATTAAGAAAGTGGGAGTTCCGTGACTATGTGGTCAGTTCCTACGAGTTATATTGGTCCCATGCGAGGGGTTTGTGCCTCTTACGTAGTCGTTTGGGTGTTGTATTGGGTTTTCTCACTCTAACGACATGTTTTTAATCCTAAGTCTTGATATTTTCTAATTATACTGATATTCAAAAATCTGGAGTCCCATGACTACATGGTTAGTTCCTATGAGTTACATTGGTTTCATGTGAGGTGTTTGTGCCTCTTATGGGATTGTTTAGTTCTATTTTGGATTTTTTTTTCCTCCGGCAGCACGTATTTGGGCATATGTCTTGAGATTTTCAAATTATCATCATATTCTCAAATTAAGAGTCTCGTGACTATGCGGTCTGTTCCTACGAGTTATGTTGTTCTCATGGGAGGCATTCATCCCTCTTATAGGGCCGTTTGGGGGCTATTTTGGGTTTTTCCCTCTAACAACATATTTTAAGACTTAGTCTAGATATTTGAAAATTATCATTTTTTTTTCTCAAACTAGGAGTCATGTGACTATGTTTTCAGTTTCTATGAGT
The DNA here is from genome assembly GCA_949130495.1 of Sambucus nigra. Taxonomy (NCBI): domain Eukaryota; kingdom Viridiplantae; phylum Streptophyta; class Magnoliopsida; order Dipsacales; family Adoxaceae; genus Sambucus; species Sambucus nigra. Next base: position 49,191,212 of record OX422223.1, on the reverse strand, counting down.
TACATTGGTACTTGCGAGGTATTAGTGTCTCTCACAGGACCATTTGGTAGCTGTTTTGGGTTTTTTCCCTTTACCGACATCTTTTGAGCCTAAGTCTAGATATTTTCAAATTATCTTCATATTCTCAAACTGAGAACACCATGACTGCGCTATAACTTTATAAGAGTTATATTGATCCCATGCGAGGCGTTCATGCCTCTAATGGGGTTGTTTGAGGGATCTTTTTTTATTTTCACCCTTTAATATCATGTGTTTAATACTAAGTCTAAATATTTTCCAATTATCATCATATTCTGAAACTGTGAGTCCCGCGACAATGAGGTTTATTCCTATGAGTTACATTGGTCCCATGCGAGTTGTTCGTGCCTCTAACGGAGCCGTTTTTCTCTCTAACGGCATGTTCTTAAGCCTCAGTCTTGATATTTTCAAATTATCATGATATTTCTAAATCGGAATTTCCCTGACTACGCAGTCAGTTCCTGTGAGTTACATTAGATTCGTATGAGGTGTTCTTGCCTCTTACGGGGATGTTTGGGGACTGTTTTGGGTTTTCTCCCTCTAGCGAAATATTTTTAACCTAGGTATTGAGTTTTTCAAATTATCATCATATTTTCAAACCAAGAGTCCCATGAGTATTCAATGATTTCCTATAAGTTAGATTGGTCCCATGGGAGGGATTCGTGCCCCTTATGGGACCATTTGGGGGTTGTTTTTAGTTTTCACCCTTTAATGATATTTTTTAAGCCTAAGTCTAGATATTTGCTAATTATCATCTTATCTTAAACCATGTGTCCCATGACTATGTGGTCAGTTTCTACGAGTTACATTGGTCCCATGCGAGGTGCTCGTGCCTCTCACGGGGTCATTTCGGGGAAGTCTTGGGTTTTTGTAATAACCCTCGCTTATGAGACCGTATTTTATAGTAATTACTTAGTATAGTAATTAGAGACCAGTGTTGGGTTATGATTGAAATGATAAATTCAATTTAGAAAAGTTGATATTTATTATGAGGTTGCATACATATCATAATTATGGGAAAATATTGCTATGTCATGCTTATTAATATCATCTGAATATAAAATGATATTTGGCTTAATTATGAGACCGGAACCTAAATTGAATTTTAAAATGTCCAAATGATAATTTGGAGGTTGCAATTGATTCCGGAATGTGCGAAATAGTCAAATAATGTACCATATTGTATTTTGTAGTTTTGGGCATTTTTGACTGGTTGTGCTTTAATTATGCTATTACGTATTATTTTATCGCACTTTTGGTTAATTAAGTGGGGCATTTACCTTAAGTCACAACTTAAGCCTTTTTAGTCTTCTAATTTCCCCAAAATCCCTTCCTAAACCTAAGAGAGAAAAGAGAAGAGTAGAGAGAAAGCTTTGGAGATTGAGAGAGAGCTTGCTACACCAAGGAATCTGCATATTTGCTGAATCAAGGCAAGTTTTTACTTGCAAATTTGTGTCTTGAGATAGATGATTTGTTATGATAATGGTGTATTAATTTTAGTTTAGAAAACTTAGGGTTTTCTTATGTATTTTTGGATTTTGATCCACTCAGGGATGATTCATGAGGTTTTAAGATGATCAATAGCATCATTGATGTTTTATAGTGTTGGTATAGGAGTTTGGTTGGAAGAAATTGGAGTTTGGGTAGAAAATGGAGTCCAAGACTCCATGGCCATTTCTTGGCAAAATCGCAGGCCCGAATCGATTCGGCCCCCTGGGCGAATCGATTCGGTTAGTTCCAGCGCCCAGGTCTTGTTGACCGAATCGATTCGGAATTGGTCCGAATCGATTCGGCAGTTATGCAGAAACCCTGATTTTCAGATCGAATCGATTCGGCCCTCTGAGCGAATCGATTCGGCTATTATGCAGAATCTCAAACTTTCTGGCCGAATCGATTCGGCCAAGGGGGCGAATCGATTCGGTAGCCCTGCATTTTCCAAATTTTTTTCTTTTTATTTTTAACCCCTTTTCTTTAGGATTAATGATTAGGGACCTTCTTAAATGAAGTAAACATAGGGTTTAGAGTTCTAGTTGAGTTGGGACGACATCCTAGACTCGAAAGGGTTCATCTAGGATTCATTCAAGGGGGAATTTAAGGTGATGTTTAGGCATCACTTTTGTCTTGTAGTTTATAAGGGTCTAGAATGTATTAAGGTCAATTTTGGAGACGTTAGAATTCGACTTGAGTTTACATTTGACTTGATGGTTCTTATATGAGCCTAAAAGAGGCCTTGGGGATAACTTCGGAGTCTAAATTCCTTTTGAGGATGCTATGTCGGTACCACTTATACTTAGTCCCGAATTAGCTTATACATTCAATTAAAATGAGAAATTGTTAAGGTAAATGATAATTTACTATTCATGTTATGGAAATTAATAAAATGGATGTTACACACCTCTCTAAATACCATCTTAAGGGAAGTCCGCTCGATAGGTGAAGCCCCCTGGCTAATGAATGCAGGGTGGATATAGTCCTAAGCCATGGGAGCGCTTATGGTTGTATGTTTTTCTGCGGGGGTAGGGAGATTCCGGGTGTGGTCTTGGCTACCACGCAGGCTCATGGCCGCTTCCCGACGCTTTCGATAGGATCCTAGGTTGTCTTATGTTAGGCCCTGGAAGATGATGGTTATTTAGGGACGCGCTCAGTGGGGAAACCCGAACGGGTGGTCTTAGAATCGTTATATTTATAATTATGACTATTCAAATTATCGAGTTGGACTCGATGGAACATTAATGCCATAAAGAGCAAAATTATGCCGCTAAGAGCATGTTATTGAGATTAGTGCCATATAGAGCACATGATGTCAATTATATTCCTGATAAGGAATGGAAAATGAATTTTTGAATTGAAATATGATTAAAGATGATAAAGGCTCATAAGCACTTTTAATTCTGTTTTATTATAAATCTCACTCTATGTAGTCCTTCACCAGTTTCAGTTCCTTATATGCTGTTAACATGCTAGACTATCATCCATGCTTAATTGTGCATCATTATCATACTTGTCATTTATCTATTGATCACATATACCCGGCCCTGACCGGTTTTCCTTTTCTTGTTGTATATGTATACCTATATGATCCGTTCAGGTGTTCCGCCGCACGGTCGCCAGTAATGACTTTTCCCTTCCGCATGTTTTGAGGAGCCGTGACATTGTGCGGGTTTCACGGGATTTTGAGTAGACGCTTCTGTTTATGCTTCTAGTTATGTTCGGTTCATTCGGGCATGTTGCCCAAACTGTTGTAAATGTATAATGAATTTACTATGTAACACTTGATGCTATATGTATGTTGTATGGATGGTATTGACCGAAGCTTTATTCGGTCCTTTGTATCTTTCGGGATTTCTTATATGCGCTTGTGGGGGTTTCCACCCTCTATTTCTATTATGGGTTGTTGAAAATATTTTCTTTTTATTTCAAATCCAAGTTTTTGATAACTCGTTTTCTGGAATATAGAGTGGTTATTCCTTATACTTTGTATATTGTCGTGATGCTGAGGATGATATTATCCATGATTTCCTATTTAATCGGGGTATAGGGCTGGCCACCCTTTATTTCGGATAGCGGGTTGTCACAGTTTTTTCACCCTGACAATATTTTTTAAGCCTAAGTCTAGATATTTTCAAATTATCAACATATTCATTTTATAAGAGTTATATTGATCCCATGCGAGGTGTTTCTGCCTCTCATTGAGATATTTGGGGGATTGTTTTTTGTTTTCTCCCTCTAATATCATGATTTTAAACGTAAGTCTATATATTTACTAATTATTATCATGTTTTGAATCTGGGAGTCTTGTGATTATGCGATCAGTTCCTATGAGTTACATTGGTCCCATTTGAGGTTTTCGTGACTCTAATGGATCCATTTGGGGATGTATGGTTTTCACCCTTTAATGGCATGTTTCTAAGTCTAAGTCTTGATATTTTCATATTATCATGATATTCTTAAATTAAGAGTCCCATGACTACGAGGCCAGTTCGTACGAGTTACATTTTTTTGATTTGAGGTGTTCGTGCTTTTTTTAATTTCCCCCATCTAACAACATGTTTTTAAGCCTACGTTTAGATATTTGCAGATTATCCTTATATTCTCAAAGAAGGAGTCCTTTGATTACATGGTCAGTTCCTACGAGTTAATTGGTCCATTACGCGATGTTCGTGCCTCTTATGAGGATGTTTGGGGGATGTTTTGGGTGTTCCGCCTCTAATAACTTGTTTATAAGCCTAAGTCTATATATTTGCAAATTATCATCATATTCTCAAACCAAGAGTCCCGTGACTATCCAGTCAGTTCCTAGGAGTTATATCAATCTCATGGGGCCATTTAGGGCCAGTTTTGGGTTTTGCCCTCTAACAACATGTTTCGAGCCTAAGTCTAGATATTTTCAAATTTTCATTATATTCAAACCAAGAGTACCATGACTACGTCTTCATTTTCAACGGGTTATATTGATCCCATGCGAGGAGTTCGTGCCTCTCACAGGGAAGTTTGGAAGATGTTTTGGGTTTTCACATTTTAACGTCATGTTTTTAATCTTAAATCTAAATATTTGTAAATTATCATTATATTCTAAAATCGAGAGTTGTGTGACTATGCGATCAGTTCCTACGAGTTACATTTGTCCCATGTGAGGTGTTCGTGCATTTTACTATACCGTTTGGGGGATGCTTTGGGGTTTCGTTCTCTAATGGCATGCTTTGAAGCCTAAGTCTTCTTATTTTCAAATTATAATGATATTGTCAAACTAGGAGTCCCATGACTACATAGTCAATTCCTATGAGTTACGATGGTCCCGTGTAGGCCGTTCTTGACTCTCACGGGGCTATTTGGGGGCTATTTTGGATTTTTTCCATATAGTGGCATAAGTTTAAGCTTAAGTCATAAGATTTTCAAAATTTTCATCATATTATCAAATCGAGAGTCTCGTGATTATGCGATTTTTTCCTAATAGTTTCATTCGTCCCTATGAGTTGTTCCTGCTTCTTATGCGACGGTTTGGAGGCTTTTTAGGGTTTTCACCCTGTAATGCCATATTGTTAAGCCTAAATCTTGATATTTGCTTATCATCATATTCTCAAAGACGGAGTCCCGTGACTATGCGGTTAGTTCCTAGGAGTTATATTGGTCCCTATAAGGTATTCAGGATTTTGTGGGTTTTTGCCCTCTTACAGTATGTTTTCAAGTCTAAGTCTAGATATTTGTAAATTATTGCCATATTCTCAAAATAGGAGTCTCGTGACAACATGATCAGTTTCTATGACTTACATTGATCCCATATGAGGGGTTCGTGCTTCTAAAGGGACCTTTTAGGATTTTTTTGGGTTTCTCCCTCAAGTGGCATGTTTTTTAGTCAAAGTCTAGATATTTGAAAATTATCATCATGTTCTCAAAGCAGGAGTCGCATGACCACATTGTCAGTCCTACGAATTAATTGGTCCATTGTGAGGTGTTCGTGCCTCTTACGGTGATATTTGAGGGATGCTTTAGGTTTTCACTGTCTAACAACATGTTTATAAACCTATGTCTAAATATTTTCAAATTATCATCATATTCTCAAATCGGGAGTCCTATGACTATGCGACTAGTTCTTATGAGTCACATTGGTCCCATGTGAGGTGCCCGTACCTTTTACGAGGCCGTTTGGGGGTTGTTTTGAGTTTTCTCCCCCTAGCGGCATTTTTTTGCCCCAAGTCTAGATATTCCTAATTTATCATCATATTATCAAATCAGGAGACTTGTGACTATGCAATCATTTCCTACAAGTTATATTGGTCTCATGCGAGGGATTCGTGCCTTTTATGGGGCTCTTTGGGGTCTATTTCAGGTTTTCTCCCTCTAGCAACATGTTACTAAGCCTAAGTATGGATATTTTTAAATTATCATCATATTATCAAATGGAGAGTCCCGTGACTATGCAGTCAGCTCCTACGGATTACATTAGTCTTATGCAAGGTGTTCTTGACTCTTACAAGGTTGTTTCTGGGTTGTTTTGGATTTTTTTCCCTAAAATGGCATATTTTTAAGACGAAGTATAGATATTTATATATCATCATCACATTTTCATATCAGAAGTCCCGTTACCATGTGGTCAGTTTCTATAAGTTACATTGGTCTCTTGTGAGGTTTTTGTGCCTCTTACGGAGCCGTTTAGGGGTGGTTTTAGGGTTTTGCAATCTAACGACATGTTATTAAGCCTAAGTCTAAATATTTTCAAATTATCATCGTATTATTAAATCAGAAGTGTCGTGGCTACGCGATCAGTTCCTAAATACATTCGTCCCATGCGAGGAGTTTGTGCCTCTAAGGGAGCCGTTTAGGGGATGTTTTGGATTTTCGCACACTAAACATATGGTTTTAAGCCTAAGTCTAGTTATCTTCAAAGTAATGACATATTCTCAAATTAGGAGTCCCCTGACTATGCGGTCAGTTCCTACAAGTTACGTTATCCGGTGTGAGGTGTTCATGTCTCTCACGGGGCCATTTAGGGTTTATTTTGGGTGTTCATCCTCTAACGACATGTTTTTATGCCTAAGTCTTGATATATTAAAATTTTAATCATATTCTAAAATCGAGAGTGTTGTTAGTACGTGATCAATTCCTATGAGTTGCATTGGTCCCATGCGAGGTGTTTGTGCTTCTTACGGGGCCATTTAGGGGATATTTTGGGCTTTCTCCCTCTAGCGACAAGTGTTTAAGCCTAAGTATTGATATTTTAAAATTATCATTACATTCTAAAACTAAGAGTCCCATGGATATGTGGCTAGTTCCAACGAGTTACATTGGTCCAGTGTGGGGTGTTGGAGCCTTTCACGAGGCAATATAGGGGCTATTTCAGGTTTTCACGCTCTAGCGGCATGTTTTTAAGCCCAAGTCTTGAGATTATAAAATTATCTTCAAATACTCAAACTGAGAGTCCCACGACTCTGAGGATATTTCTTATGAGTTACATTAGTCCCGTGCGAGGTGTTCGTGCATCTTATTGGGCCATTTGGGAGCTATTTTTGGTTTTCGCGCTCTAATGGCAAATTTTTAAGACTAAGTCAGGATATTTTCAAATAATCATCGTATTAACAAACCAGGAGTCCCATGAATACGTGATAAGTTCCTATAAGTTACATTGGTCTCGTGCGAGGTGTCCGTACCTCTCACGGGCCATTTGGGAGAAGTTTTGGGTTTTTTCCCTCTAAGGATATATTTTGTACCTACGTCTTAATATTCTAAAATTATATTCATTTTCTCAAATAGAGATTCCATGACTATACTGTTAGTTACTATAAGTTATATTGATCCCGTGTGAGGTGTTCTTACCTCTTATGGGGCCGTTCGAGAACTGATTCTGATTTTCACACTCTAGCGGCATATTTTGAATCCTTAGTCTTGTGATTTTCAAATTATTGTCATATTCTAAAATTAGGAGTCCCGTGACTATGCAGTCAGTTACTACGAGTTACATTGGTCCCGTGTGAGTGTTTGTGCCTCTTACGGGGTCATTTGGGTACTTTTTTGGATTTTTCCCTCTAATGGCATATTTTCAAGCCTAAGTCTATATACTTGAAAACTATCATCATATTATCAAAGAGGGAGTCCTATGACTAATCGACCTATTCCTACGAGTTACATTGAACTTGTGCAAGGTGTTTGTGGCTCGTACGTGGCCATTTGAGGTTGTTTTGGGTCTTCATCCTTTAGTAGCGTATTTATATGCACACAACTCTCTAAGGTCTTCAATTATTGGGTCAAAGAAACTATCAATATCATCATCAGGATCCTTCAGCCTGGGTATCAATAACGAAAATATTATGAACTCATTTCTCATGCGCAGTGTTGGAGGGACACTTAAAGGCACCATGAAAACTGGCCAATAAATCTGACCAGTGCTTAAATTACCAAAAGTGTTAAATCCATCAGTTGATAATGCAAGATGGACATTGCGGGTTTTTTTGCATATGAATCATGGTAGATAATACCGAGTGATCTTCATCACGATCTTTATATAATGGTCTATCCACCACAACTTTCAATCGCATGTATTCCCGATCTTCTAGTAATTTAGCATTTACTCAGTCATAAAAGACATTATCTATATCCATACATTGGATGTTTTGATGGTGGTGGACTCCCTAAGCATCATCAATTAGGTATGTCAAAGTAAGATGTGTTGAAGAATCATGTACCACTTCTACTCAGTGGGATTCCATTGCATAGTCAGGTATTTTTAATTATTTTGAAACATAAGGTACAGTCTTTTCACCATGATATGTTCATATCTTTTAGTCTTGCGAAATTCCCCTCTTTAATAAATGTAACTTAATGTCTTTTAAATACTTATATTTTCTGCTCATACAATGGGTGCATGAACACAGAATCTTGTCACTTTTAAGATTTCTATATGCGTATTTAACAAATTGTTGAATGCCCTTCACATGATTATAAAATATTCAATTACTCTCCCCCATCCACTCTTTGATACGTGGGAAAATCATTAAATAATCTTCAGAATTCAATTCATCTATATTAATGGGTTAAAACAAAGGCCATGTTCCATAGAAGAATGCAAAATTCATAATTCAATCAAAATTATTCAACACAACTTAAACTCAAATTAAATAACTTAAACTTAAATTCATGTTGCGTACACTAAAATTGTCAACAAATGACCCACAAACATAAAATAAGTTAAATAAAAAAAATATCACAACTTGTTCTCAAATTAAACATTATTCTTAGCCTAGGATTAACTAACAAATAAACTAGTCAAATGATTAAAAAAATTATGATAGAATTTCAGCACGGCCCATTCTCCACTATTGCACAGACATTTCTCCAAAACCATTGTATATGTTATCAACCATTATCTGAATCGCACCAATCTATAAGGGCGATTACGAGTGTACTCGTATCAGTGATCCCGCTATTGGTCCAGCCCCTTATATAGTACTGCTCGCCATAGTTACCGCGAGTGGGTAATAATGATCTAGAGATTGTGGTGGGCGGAGTCACAGGGGAGGTTAATGTTAAAGAGGCGACATTTGGGAGGGAAAACCTTGAGACAAAGGATAGGGGAAACCTTTAGAAGTGGGGTAGGGAAAAACTTTAGGAGTCTTAGGGTGTTAAAATACTTGAGTAAATAGGCACTCGATTTCACCAGCTAACACTCCCATATCACTATCAATCTCTTGCACATCCCCATATGTCTTGGAGTAACATGCCTCTTTGCTTGAGATGCAATTCGTCGCCAAAGAGAAATCGTTCACAAGAGGTCCAGTTTATTTTAATTTTTTTTTTTGGAATATTTGATCAGATACCTCTCACCCTCCATCATTTTTCATTTCTAAAGGTTCGGGTCGAGCATCATCCTAAATGTCATCATAAGGGATCGAAGCAAACGGACTCCTAGTGGCTTCAATCCAATTTTGTAGTTTGAAATTATATTTATTCTTAAGATTTGAACATTATTTTATATAACATATATATATGTATATATATGTTTGTGTGTGTGTGTGTGTGTGTGTGTGTGTGTATAACTAGTCATACTCAAAAGAGTCAGAGCTAAGTGTGGTGGAAATTTATTCTCTTTGTCTCGTCGGGCATTCATGCACAAGTTTCCTCGATTAGGTTTTTTTATTAGCATTTGAACCAACCTTTACCTCTCTCACAATTTACTCCTCAAATATTCATATAATTTAGACCCCAGCCTATGGACATCAACTTTCTTCACTCTGTTTTATTGATTTTTCTCCCTTTAGACCAACTTTTTGTCCATCGTCTCATATTCCATACAGTTGTTCCATTTATTGAACAATATTTCAACATTTGGAGGGATTCTGTCTTTCATAGCCAAAATGTCAGAGCTCGATTCCCCATTCAAGAAATGCCTCTTTCGAATGGTTCTCCAATATGTTCTCAGTTATTCAACAATCCGAAGAAGAACCTTTTTCATTGAATGGTCGGGGAATGAAAAACTCTTACAAAGTTATTAAAAACATAATTCTTGATGGCTTGATCAACATTGTTCTACTTATCTGTTGCCCCGACTCTCACATTCATTTTCCCAATTGATAAAAACTGGGATTTACAGATCTGGATGTCATTTTTATTTCTAGTAGGATTATTCCCTAGAAGGTATAACCTAATTGGATTATTCTCATTTGCTTGGGAGGTTCCAGAATTGGTAGTGGGTGTGTTGGATTAGCATGCACTTGTTGTCTACTCCTAGATAGAGTGGTAGAGTGAAGCATTAGCAGAGAAGGGTATTGTTCACTTAGCAGTGATGAGAATATCGATTGGGGTGCAGGAGATGATAATCTAGAAGGTGTCACGTCATCACTTGGTATGTCATATCAATTATCGTTTGACATTACCCACAAAAACAACAATAAGCGACGAATTCATTAAGCTAACATGTTTACGACTAACCAATCATGTTTAGGACTATATATATATATATATATATATATATATATATATATATATATATATATATATATATATATATATATATATAAACCTTCTCATAATAAGAATTTAAAATATGTTCAATGTGTCTGATCTCGATCCACTGGATACTACTTTTTAAAAATCTATGTATTTTTCGACATGGCCAACTAGTAGTCGATATTATGTAGTCAACATCAGGACTACATAATACAATCAGGACTACATCGATATGTGAATGAACATCAGGACTACATCGATATGTAAATGAACATCAGGCCAACATCAATATGTAAATGAACATCAGGCCAACCAGTAGTCGATATTATGTATTTTTTCTTCCTTCTTAAACAGTGTAATCAACATGAGGACTACATCAATATTATGTAGTCAAAATATAGTTTGTACTGCCTCATGCCAACTTTCTGGTAGAGAAAACAAAATACGATCAAACATGTACACTTGCGAGAGATGAACTCCATAAGTTGTAAGGTAGTTAAATTGTTCAATCTTATTATTTCCATACTTTAGATAGGATTACCCTCTATATGTCACGCATTAATAAAGATGCATAAGTGTGGTCCAATTGAAACCTCTCGTACTCTTGTTGTCAGTGATTATCACCGTGCATCATTTTTTCTAAGAAAAAATATATGAGGATTTGAATATGAGTCATACAACTAATGGATCTAATTAATCATTAATTAGTTATTATTTTTCAACAAATCAAACTTAAGTTTATATTATTTTATTTAATCCTAACATTGTTATGACTCCTTCCAAAACTGAAATTGGGGTTCAGAAACACATTGAAAAGGATCACATAGCCATAACATAAAAGTTCTCATATCCATGTTGGACTTTATGCATTATGGTAGTATAATGGAAATTCCCCCATCATAACCATAACACCATTTATTCATCCAAGAAGGTTCTCATCCTTGGATAAACTATAACACCCTTCTTTTAATAAAATATCACCCATCATAAACCCCATCAGAAACCCCACTAGCTGATGAAATCAACATGTTGTCCTTTACTATAGGTTATATACCACCCCTAAAGTCTCGACAATATTATGGAGCTTAAGGAAATCCCCATAAACATATCAATATATTTATTATAATCTGAAAATTTTGGGTCTGACTGTGACACCCCGCCTAATAAAATACTGGGAGATCAGTCCTATATCAAATTAAAAAGGAATCTCATCTGGTTCATTCTTAGCATCACTTTCGAAAACTTTTTAAACTTACCAACCACGTAATATTCAAAATACACAGTACCAAATTTTTATCTTTCAATTAAAGAGGATAAATAACTAGTTAGAAAACTAAAACAATATTCATAATATACTAGAGTCCAAACCATCATAATATGTAAATGAATCAATGCCATGCCAAATAAACTATCGACCCCAAACAACTAAACCAAGAAATAATCCAAGTCCAACTGCAAAGTAAAATTGATACAAAACTGAAACTATAATACAGACAACGGACCACATGTCCAAACATGATATACAAGAGTGAGATCCTATGCTAGATATGAACGAAAGAATCGGCTACTCAAAATCCTGTCAGCATCCATACTGCTACAGTTCCGAGTCCCTGGACTGAAACCATCAAGTATGGCATCCATGTGGCTGGACACCTAAAAGGTTTTAAAAAATATTTTTTTATAGCAAGAGTTAGTACTCAAAACAGTTGAAAACATTTAACAAGTAATTCCTCGCAATTAAAATAGGTTATTGATTACACATGTTAAGTTCATGAACACTCCCTTGAGTTTCCTCACCGCTCATCTAATGTGCACACCTATTGTTCTTATACTTAGAGCAGATAGCTACCATACCCAAGATATCTTGACTAAAGTATATAACCGATCTTATCAAGTCTATTATCCCGTACCACCCATACACACAATATATACTATGACGATATTGGTTTGGATAATCATTGACCCCAATCATCCTATCATTTACATTGGCCCGGATATCCCTCGACCCCAAGGTAAATGTATGTATATGTATATTGGTCCGGATACCCCTCGACCCCAATATTTTTCATCTTCGATTTTCTGTGGATACTCATCGACCCCAAATCGAGCTTTCATGTATTGGTCCGGATAATTGTTGACCCCAATACAGAATTAAGAACACTTTATATATATATATATATATATATATATATATATATATATATATATATATATATATATATATATATATATTAAAGAAACTTATACTCTTGACTCACTTGAGTCTACATTGTATAAGTTCCCATCTAGTTTGAAAATAGTGAAAAAATTAAGTTCATTCCCTGGAAACCCAAAAACCTCAGACTCTACTCTTCATTCCTCTTATTTAATTGATTAAAAGGTATATTCACAATCATCCACACATTAGGATTGCATTCATTTCATGTATATTGCATAAATTGATTTTTTGAGAGTTGTGTGTGTTTAATCCCATTTAAAATTATTTTTTATAATTTTTGGGAATTTTTAATGATTTTTTGGAAATTAAAATTTGAAGTAAAAAGCTTTTGGGGTTATTCTGCAATTTCTGGTTTTATGGTTTTAAACCCGAAAGTTGATTTGGGTAGGAACCGAAAATGGTAGAGACTATAGGGTGCATGTGTAATTATTTTTAAACGCGCGTTTGTAGGTCGATATCAGCCCTACATCTGTCACCCTTATACCGGTTAGATTTGTGTTTGTTTATACTCTCAAAACCATTTTCCATTATCAGCCCTTGGATGGTTATTATCAATGCTCTGCATGCGTTTGAGGTCAATCCCTGTGAAATCCTTCTCAACCAATGAGAAGCCATTTAACTCGCCAATTTTAATTCACCGTTGGATCAATGTCAATTTGGCTAGAACAAATCCCAGCCCTTTATTTTGAACATCCTTCTCGAATCTTCGTCCCTCGGTATAAAAGGAGGCTTAGCCTTTGCATCTGAAAACTTTTGCCACTTCGTCTAACCAGAGAGAGAAGAGAGAGAGAGAGAGAGAGAGAGAGAGACCCTAACCTGTATTCAAACCCTAAATCTCCCTTATCCTAAAATAGTTTCTACAAAACACCATCCTTGTGTTTGAGAGTGTTGTTGGTAGGGGTTTGAAGGTCGTTGATAGAGTTTTATCATCTTGAGTTTAAGATATTGTGTTCAACTAAAACATTTAGGTTAGATATGTATTTCTGTTTCATAGAAATCATAGATCTAGTGATTTTATGTTATATTACACTTAGATTTGCATATTTAGTTTCTCATCGTGAGAAATCAGTTTGTTGATTTATTTTTAGTGAGTGTTTTTCAACTCTAGAATCAACAATTCTTCATTTGTTTCTAGTTCTTTTGAAACAAGACTTTAGACCTAGCTGGAATCGCAATTGGTGGTTTCTAGTTTCAAAATCATTTTCAAAACACTCTAAAATTGGATATGACCTTGGCAGTCTTACGAGCAAGGTAACCATGGATTCCTGGATTAATTAAAAGGTCAAACAAAGTTCTTTTGTTTCCTAAGAAGAGAGAAACTGAAAATCACAGCATATAGATCCGATTTGTAATTTGATAGGACTGTTTATATAAAATAAGCGTGTGTGTGTGCATGCATGTGTTAGAGAACCATCACAAACAGTTGACACACTACAACACATAAGTTTTGGTTATAAGATCTTGAATCAACAAGAGTCGACGTAAAGACTGGAACAAAGTGAAGAAGTTAGCAAACTGGGAAAGCCACATCAACAAGGAGAACTGTAGAAAAGTTAGAAGTAAAACCAGTGGGTACATTTCTAAAGTTGTATAGGTCTGATTTGTGTGCATGTGTGTTATGTAGTTTGTAACTTGAATATTTTGTTTTAGTGGATTTTTTTGGTTTGTGACTTAAAAGACATCGTGGATGTTTCCTCAGTTGGGTGAGGTTTTACCACGTTAAAAATCTCTTGTACTTAATCTTTCTACATCACCTCATCTCATTCTTGTGGTTGTGCTGAGTTTAATTGTTTTAAACTATTTTACCAAACCTTTTAACAAAATCTTACATAGATCTCGTGCATACTTTATTAAACACATCTTGTGATTAAGCTGATTTGATTTAAAGAAAAGAGTTTAAAAAAAAACAGTTCGGAGTTACATTAATAGTTTAATCTTGTATTAAACAGCATAAGTAACAGATTTTTCAATTGGTATTAGAGCAAGGGAAATTTCTTTTCAAAAGATCTTGTGTTTCTGAAATTATTTTCTTAAAATTAAACTATGGACGAGAAAAATGAAAGATTTGGTAACTTGACTAGACCTCCTCTCTTTGATGGAAATAACTTTGCTTACTGGAAGGTAAGAATGGTTGATTTCGTACGAGGAACCTTGGGAGATGATGTCTGGGACATTGTTGAAATTGGATATACTTATCCTAAAAAACCAACCACTGAAGGAAGTAATGAGAGGATTAAGAAAGTATTAAGTGAATTCACTCAAGAAGATAAGAAAGTTTCTCGAAACAATAACAAAGGAAATAATGCCATTTTTATGTCTATAAATGAACATGAGTTAAAAAGGATCTCATCTTGTGCCACTTCTAAGGAACCTTAGGACACACTGATTACTGCACATGAAGGTGACACTAGAGTTAAGGCTGCTAAAACACAAATGTTAGTCCAGCAGTATAACTCTCTAATTATGTCAGATTATGAATCCTTTGATGACTTTTACATGAAATTGACTGACATTGTGACCAAATTGCATGCTAATGGGATAACTTATGATAGACATGAAATTATCTCTAAAATTCTCAGGTTATTACCACAGAAATTTGAAAACAAAAGATATGCTATTGAGGAAATGAGTGACCAAAATCTCACTCCTGAATTACTCAGTAGTAAACTGAGAACTGTGGAAATGGAATTAGAATTTAAGAAACAATTGAGCCAGTCCCATAGGAAACAGACTAGTTCCAATTTAAGTTTTTCCTCTAAGCTGGTGAAACCTGAGCTTACTATTCCCAATGATGACTCTGATGAGGAATGTGATGTAGATAGTTTGGATAATCAAATTGACTTGATGTCAAAACATTTTAAGAAAATTATGAATTATAGAAATAAAATGGCAACTAGACAAGGCAAGCCAAATTATCCAACACAATTTAATCACAAACCTCATGAAAAAGGTCAAGACAAACATCACAAGGACAATCATACGAGACCTAACAAAGACTATAAGAATACTTAATGTCATAGATGTGGTAAATTAGGTCACATAGCACAAGACTGTAGAGTTAACTTGAACAATACCAATAAACATACTAGGGCCAACATTTGCAAGACATGGGATGATTCAAGTGATTTTTATAACGAGGAACCTGAGTCATCTGATGTATTTGATCCTTGCATGTCTTTCTTTGCTAAGATAATCTATAATGATGATATGCCTATGTATGAGAATGATGACAATAGCTCTACTTCTGTTGTTATGAATCATGCTGCTACTGGTTTAGATGCTTTAATTTTTGAGAACAATGCTAGTTATACTACGGGGTGTGTGAGTCAAAGGGATAGAGATAATGATGATGTCAATGTGTGTGTGAGTGTAAGAAATGAATCCTTAGGGGTCACTTCACAGACTACACTTAGTAATACGGACAGTGAAGGCCTCCCTAATATTCACACACTTTATGTGAAAACTCTCAAAAAAAGCACTAGACTAGAAAAGATAGTGAAAGATCTCACCAAGAGACTAGAAGACCTAAGCCTAATGGTTAAACTTAATGCTGAAGAGTATACTACCCAATGTCTAACTATTGAAAATGAAATGAAATTTTTTTATCAAAAAAAGAAAATTTTGATTGAAGAAAATGAAACTCTAGAGAAAAAAATATAAAGGGACATTATTAGAATTGAAACAATCTAAAGAAAAGACAACAATTATTTTCAAAAAATTTGCAAAATTTGAAAATAATTCCAACTGTTTTGATGGTTTTGTTGCTGATTAAAAAACCAATTCATATGATCGAACTGGAATAGGGTTTTGCCCAAAGTTGAAGACACAAACTAAAAACTTTGAACCCATCAAGTTTGTGTTAGGAGGCAAAATACCTATAGAAACTTGTCCAGACTTTCACTCTTTGAAAAATGAGTTTGATGAAAAATAACAAAAGTTTGATATTGGGGAATCAAGTAGCTCTAAGTGTGAAATTTTACCTAAGGCTAAGTATATCTTCCACCTGATTAGGAAAAGTGATTCTGCTTTTCAAACTGTACTTTCTAGGAACAAGGTTCAACCCCAAAATTCCATGAAGCCTATGTTTAGAGACTTTTCTAAGGAGATACCCTATTCAAGAAATTTGTATTTCCCATACTGCGACTTATACAGTCATTCATTTGAAGGTTGCTATTCTAGGCTCTAAGTTAACCCTGTTCGTAACACTCCTGTATATCAGAACTTTAACTATTCTAGGAGAAGTCGTAACAATTATGTTCTGCCTAGACAACCAGACAAAAACTCTAACTATAGAAAGAGAAAGACCAAACCTAAAAGATCATTTCCAAGAAGGATTCCGAGACACTTTCCTAAACCAAATGCTCATATTTTTAATAAAATTCAAACTCATGCACAAAACATTTTTCAACAAAAATCTAATGCTCGCAAATTTTATCAAATGAGAGCAAATAAGAGCAAAATGAAAATAAGAGCTATTTGGGTTAGAAAAAGATGAGTTATTGCCCCAGATGAAGTGTAATATTGTGATTACTGCTTTAAAAGCTGAACACACTCCCCCTGGTTGGTATTTAGACTCAGGGTATTCAAAGCACATGACTAGGGATGATACCAAACTTTTAAACAAAATCAGCTTTTCTAGAGGAAAAGTTATTTTTGGTGATGGTGTATCATCTCAAATCATTGGTAAAGGAACACTCCAAGAAGAAGGACTACCTTTGCTTGAAAATTTTCTTCTAGTAAAAGGTCTTAAGGATAATTTACTTAGTATCTCGCAATTTTGTGACTCAAATCATACTGTCACCTTTTTAAAGAATAATTGCAAATTTTTGAATGATAAAGGTGAGTGCATAATTACAGGACTCAGGACTCCTAGCAATTTTTATACTATCCAAAACAGTATTGAGGTCTGTAACATTACTAGAATGGATGACAATGAGATATGGCATAATCGAATGGGTCACATAAATTATGAAAACCTTAGTAGATTATCTTCACAAGAAATAGTTAAAGGAATTCCGAAGATCAAACCTATTTCTAATATCGTCAGTGGATCATGTCAGGAAGGAAAAATTGTTAAGGCACCTCATAAGAAAGTTAAAGATATCCTTATCTCTAAACCCCTGGAGCTCATCCATGCGGACCTAATGGGTCCTTCTCGAACTGTTAGTCTCTGTGGACACAGT
Source organism: Sambucus nigra (assembly GCA_949130495.1). NCBI lineage: Eukaryota > Viridiplantae > Streptophyta > Magnoliopsida > Dipsacales > Adoxaceae > Sambucus > Sambucus nigra. The sequence continues at coordinate 49,173,356 of OX422223.1, read as the reverse complement.
TACATTCTTGTTATAGTTGATGACTTCAACAGATTTACTTAGGTAACCTTCTTAAAACAAAAGTCTGATACTTTCCAAATTTTTTTGAAAATTTTACTTCGGATTGAAAATGAGAAGGATACTCAAGTAAATAAAATTCGTGGTGATAGAGGTGGAGAATTCATAGACACCGATATTATAGAATATTGTGAATATAATGATTACAAACATGAATTTAGTGCCCCTATAAGACTCCTCAACAAAATGGAATTGCTGAGAGAAAGAATCGTACTCTTCAAGAGATGGCATGTGTTATGATTCATGAGAAGAGCTTACCTAAACACTTTTGGGTAGAATATATTCAAACTGCTTGTCACATTATAAATAGGGTCTATCTTAGGAAGAATTCTAAAGAAACTCCTTACGAACTATGGTATGGTAAAAAGGCCAATCTTAAGTACCTTAGAACCTTTGGTAGTACGTGGTATGTCTGTAAAGACAGAGAACACTTATCCAAATTTGAGACTCATGGAGATAAAGCTATTTTCTTGGGTATTCTCCTGATAGTTGATCATATCGTGTCTATAATCTTCGCACTAAGACCTTAATGGAATCCATAAACGTTATTGTAAGTGACACTTTATTGAGAGCAAGACTGGAGAACCAACTATTGTGGAAGAGTCTGAAAATGTTTTAAAAAATGACTCTCCGGAAATAGATGATTCTTTACCAATTGAGACACATGAAGTACCTAGATGTGTTTCTAAAGACCATCCCATAGATAATGTTGTTGGTAACCCTAGTGAGCTTGTAAGTACAAGATCTGAAATAAGAAATTATGCTCATTATCCATGTTTTGTTTTCCTTATGGAACCAAAGAATGTAAATGAGGAATTGAATGATCCTCATTGGATTTTTGCAATGTAGGAAGAACTACTTCAATTTGTCATTCATGATGTTTGGTATCTTGTACCTAGGCCTGATCATAAAAAGGTTATTGGCACATGTTGGATATTTAAAAATATATCTGATGAAAGTGGGATAATCATTAGAAACAAATCCAGATTAGTTTCTCAAGGATACTCTCAAATTGAAGTAATAGATTTTAACGAGACTTTTGGCCCCTGTTACTCACTTAGAATCTATTCGTCTTCTCTTTGCCATAACTTGTTACTTATATTTTACGCTTTATCAAATGGATGTCAAATCTTCCTTCCTTAATGGAATAGTGACTGAGGAGACCTATGTAGAATAACCAAAAGGGTTCATTGACCCTCAATATCCAAATCATGTTTTTCGTCTTAAAAATTTGTATGGCCTAAAATAAGTGCCAAAAGCCTGGTATGAGCGCCTTTCCAATTTTCTCGTAGACAAAGGATTTAAGAGAGGTGGAAATGATGAAACCCTTTTTGTCAAACATTTTGACAAACATATTATTATAGCTCAAGTTTTTGTTGACGATATCATATTTGGATCCACTTCTCCCTCAGAAGTCAAATCTTTTTTCTGCAATTATGCATAAAGAATTTCAAATGTCTCTTATGGGGGAGTTGCAATTTTTCTTGGTTCTTCAAGTCAAACAAAATTCAGAAGGATTATTTGTTTCGAAATCTAAGTATGCTTTAGATATTGTCAAAAAATTCGTCCTTGAAAGTGCTAAAGAAGCTAAAACTCCCATGAGTACTATGGTAAAATTATCTAAGGATGAGAGTGGAAAATCCATAGATCCTACTCTATATCGTAGTATGATAGGAACCCTACTATATTTTACTGCCTCGCGTCCTTATATTATGTACGCTGTTTGCGTGGGTGCCGGTTATCAAAACAATCCTAAAGAGAGACATTTAGTTTGTGTTAAAAGAATCATAAAATACATAAAAGGCACTCTAAATTTAGAACTTTGGTACACCAATGATACTCCTAGTACTATAATAGGATACACTGATGCCGATTAGGCAGGGTGTACTGATGATAGTAAGAGCACATCAGGAGCATGTTACTATATCGGTAATAATTTGGTAGGATAGAGTAGTAAGAAACAAAACTGCACTTCCTTATCAATAACAGAATCCGAATACATAGCCGCTGGAAGTTGTTGTGCTCAATTACTTTGGCTTAAGCAAATGCTAAGTGATTATGGTATTCAAGAAGAACAATTACATCTCTATTGTGATAATCAAAGCGTGATCAATATCTCTAAAAATCCTGTTCAACACTCGCGAACTAAACATATAAAAATTCGACATCACTTTATACGCGAATTAGTTGAGATTAAGGAATTAGAAATCAAATATCTTCCTACTGATTTGCAACTTGCAGATATGTTTACCAAACCTTTGGATTACAATAGGTTTATTGCTTTGCGAAATCGATAGGAATGGTTTGTGCTGAATAAACTCCTATGACTTAAGTAATATTCCCTTTGTCCACTTGAGACAAAGTGGGGGAGAAATTTGAGTCTTATGAGTTCATTTTTTATACATATTTCTAATAAGCTTAATCTTATAGTGATTATTTGCAGGATTCTGTACAGTTGTTTTCAACATATGTGATTAGGGTATCAATTTGTAATTTGTTGAGTTATGTAATTTTCTTTTTTAGGAAATGGGTAGATAGAATTTTTTTAGGAATAGTTTTTTCCTTATTTCTTTGTTGCCTTACGAGCCCTAGATGACTCAAAGGAGATTTTGTCTCATATTTCCAAAGGGGGAGATTGAAGCACCTTTTACTCTTGACTCACTTGAGTCTACATTGTATAAGTGCTCATCTAGTTTGAAAATAGTGACAAAATTGAGTCCATTCCCTAGAAACTCAAAAACCTCAGACTTTACTCTTCATTCATCTTGCTTGATTGATTAACATGTGTATTCACAATCATCCACACATTAGGATTGCATCCATTTCATGTATACTGCATAAATTGATTGTGTGAGAGTTGTGTGTGTTTAATCCGATTTAAAATTAGTTTTTATAATTTTTGGGAATGTTTAAATGATTTTTTGGAAATTAAAATTTGGATTAAAAAGCTTATGGGGTTATTCTGCAATTTTTGGTTTTATGGTTTTAAACCTTAAAGTTGATTTGGGTAGGAACCGAAAATGGTAGAGACTATAGGGTGCGTGTGTAATTATTTTTAAATGCGCGTCTGTAGGTCGATATCAGCCCTACCCCTGTCACCCTTATACCGGTTAGATCTGTGTTTGTTTGTACTCTCAAAACCATTTTCCATTATCAGCCTTTGGATGGTTATTATTAACGCTCTGCATGCATTTGAGGTCAATCCCTGTGAAATCCTTCTCAACCAATGAGAAGCCATTTAACTCACCACTTTTAATTCACCGTTGGATCAATGTCAATTTGGCTAGAACAAATCTCAGCCCTTTATTTTGAACAGCCTTCTCGAATCTTCGCTTCTCAGTATAAAAGGAGGCTTAGCCTTTGCATCTGAAAACTTTTGCCACTTCGTCTAACTAGAGAGAGAAGAGAGAAAAGAGAGAAAAAAAGAGAGAGAGAGAAACCCTAACCCGTATTCAAACCCTAAATCTCCCTTATCCTAAAATAGTTTCTACAAAACACCATCCTTGTGTTTGAGAGTGTTGTTGGTAGGGGTTTGAAGGTCGTTGATAGAGTGTTATCCTCTTGAGTTTAAGATCTTGTGTTCCACTTAAACATTTAGGTTAGATCTGTATTTCTATTTCATAGAAATCATAAAACTGGTCATTTTACGTTATATTACACTTAGATCTGCAAATTCAGTTTCTCAACTTGAGAAATCAGTTTGTTGATTTATTTTTTGTAAATATTTTTCAACTTTAGAATCAACAAATCTTTTTATGTTTCTAGTTCTTTTGAAACAAGACTTTTGACCTAGTTGGAATTGCAATTGGTGGTTTCTAATTTCAAAATCATTTTCAAAACCCTCTGAAATTGGATATGACCTTGGCAGTCTTACGAGCAAGGTAACATTTGATTCCGGGATTAATTAAAAGGTCAAACAAAGTTCTTTTATTTCCTAGGCAGAGAGAAACTGAAAATCACAACATATAGATGTGATTTGTAATTTGATAGGACTATTTGCATAAAATAAGCATGTGTGTGTGCATGCATGTGTTAGAGAACCATAACAAACACTTGACACACTACAACACATAATTTTTGGTTATAAGATCTTAAATCAACAAGAGTCGACGTAAAGACTGGAACAAAGTAAAGAAATTAGCAAACTGGGAAAGCCACATCAACAAGCAGAACTGTAGAAAAGTTAGAAGTAAAACTAGTGTGTACATTTTTAAACTTGTATAGGTTTGATTTATGTGCATGTGTGTTATATAGTTTGTAACTTGAATATTTTGTTTTAGCGATTTTTTTTGGTTTGTGACTTAGAAGTCACCGTGGATATTTCCTCAGTTGGGTGAGGTTTTACCACGTTAAAAATCTCTTGTACTTAATCTTTATACATCACCTCATCTCATTCTTGTGGTTGTGATGAGTATAATTGTTTTAAACTATTTTACCAAACCTGTTAACAAAATATTGAATAGATCTCGTGCATGTTTTATTAAACACATCTTGTGATTAAACTGATTTTATTTAAAGAAAAGAGTTTAAAAAAAACAGTTCGGAGTTACTTCAAAAGTTTAATCTTGTATTAAACGGCCTAAGTAACATCTTTTTCATATATTTCGCACAAACACATATTATATAATCACCTCCCTGTATCACATTTTTAGGGTTATTGGCTCACAATCCTCCCTCGATCACCAATAGTGATTTATATCTCTTTGCTCAGAATCATACCTCGATCACCAATATCTATATATAGTATACTTTAGGTATTCACACGACCTAAGTAGTAATATGAACCAATATGTATTCACACAACCTAATAATACATGTTAGTGCGTTGTATATATCGCTCGTATACTCGTCGTACTTTTTACTTTACGATTTATCTCACTATCGTATAATAGGAGTGTTCAGACAACTCTGGGGTCCTAGTTACTCCTTTGTTATATAAATTCAGTAGTTACCAACCTTAACCTACTGATATACATAGTCTCAATAGTTACCCATAATTCTTTATCCATCTCTCATATTAATTACAAATTACTATAACCAATCACATTCCCGTCTTAATTCTCTCTCTAAGACGAAGTCGTACTCACATCGTAGGCCTACTATAAAATAATAAGTCACCCAATATTATTTTCACAAGGTCCTAAAGTCTGTTCACCACCAGTAATTAGGAATACTAGGAAAATTTTAAAAATTTTGGAAACCGGATCGATCCTCCCTTTCCCAGGACCGAACCGGTTCGTTTTTGTTTGCAAATTAACCTCCTAGTTATCAGATGCATTTTTCACCATTTTCTTCCACAATCTTTTTGCCAAACTCGAAATCAACAATACCAACCCTTTTCTACATAACTTAGGATGGTTTCTAACATTTGAAACACATTAAGACTTTACTGAAATCAATTAAGAATTAATAAATTCTCAAAACTCTTTAAGAATTCTAGTTTTGTGTTCTTCTCTTTCATTCAATCTAGAACCCTAATTTAGATCCGTAGAAATAATCATAATTCTTCTATTTTTCATCCTCTAAAGATGTAAATACAATCTACATGCAATATTTACCCAAACATGTAATCAATTCATACTTTTCAGTCAAGATTTTTCAATAAAATCAATCTTTTCATGAAAACCCTACACATGGGTATTATAACATCAATTTAATTTTCAATAAACTCTTGATTAAGATTGATTGATGTGATTTCTTGATTCTTTGCTGATGATTGATTGTTTCCTTCTCAAATCATCCTTTCTAATTTCCTTGGGATACAAGATTTCTTCACGATCTTCAAAATGACTCATTAAGCTTTGAAAATAGGTTTGCTCTCTTCTCTCTAATAGCCTCTCTAACATTTTTGTGTGATGAGCCCTAAAACCAATCTCTAAATATCATATATATGGCTCATGGATCTAAAAATCGTAGGTCCCTTCACCTCGTTCTGAAAAATGACCGAAATGCCCTTAATAGGTGCCGGTTTGGTCCCAAATTGACCCGGGATCCAAACTATACCCGCGGGTATCCTATTCTGATTATTTCAACCCATCTCGAATAATTCGTGACCTCTAAATTATCATCCGAGTCACTTAAAATATATTTCTCATTTCTCACCTCAAAATAGTCTACACGCGACTGTCGATGAGATAAAATAAAATACGCGCATATCACTCTCTATGCCGTATAACCAAAATTATCAATTATTCACTATTCACACTTAGTAAATATCATAATGCAAAATTAATCCGTATTTATCTCGTGATTAATATTTAATAGTCACAATTATCATCTAATTGTATTAAATTACTTCACTAGCGTAATTTAATTAAAACGTATTTTTACTAATTAATTCCTCAAATTAATTGAATAAAAATACTCAAAAATATAGGGTATTACACTGACCTATAATTAAGATTAAAAAAGTTACCAAAATCCCTCAACAAGGAAGAAAATAAATGGTCGTAAAAAATAGAGCATACCACAAGGATAAAACAAATACAAAAAACTATTTCAATCTTTGATTCCAAAAACTGAATGACGATTAGAGATCCCCCCCCCCCCCCCCCCTCCAATCATCAAATGCATAAAACAATTGAAGGTATGTTTAGACGAGTATGACCATGCAGGGGTCTCAAATAATCTTTGAATGGAGATATAGAAGAAGCCAGAGAAGTATATCTAGTTCTACCCATGATGTAAGTTATGCATTTCGTTCTACCGTATGGGATACACAGGTCAACCCTTAGAGGGAAATCCAAACCTCTCATTTCGAGAACCAATAATAAAACTGAAATAAACTAAGAAAATTTAAAAAGTTGGATTGGTGGAAAGAGGGGAAATCCAAATCCAAGTCTAAAGGTTGGATTGGTAAACCCTTAGAGGGAAATCCAAATCTCTCATTTTACTCTCAAGACGAAAACAAACTCTTAGATATAAAGTCCAACATGGAGTTGAATGTCTCAAATTTTAACCTTCTATTTATGTGATGTAAATTTCCATTATACTACCATAATACATAAAGTCGAACATTTCCAAATAAAAAGAAACTTTCGGGTACTCAATTTATATCAACAATACCTCATCAACATCCAACCCTAAATAACAACATCCAACCAAATTATAAGCCCTAAATAACAATGTTGAATCAATATTTATAATGCCCAAATAACATTAGGCCCTAAATAACAATTCATAATAAATATTAACAATACCTAATTAATTTCAAGCCAAAATAGAAATACCCAAACAATCTCACGCCCAACATAACAATGCACAATAATACCTAATCAATTTCAAGTGCTAAATAAAAGTACCCAAATAATTTTATGAACTATTTATAATATAAACTTTAATTTATGCAAAATTTAGCACCAATTTATGTAATTAAATTTAGCACCAATTTACAATGCCACACTACCACAAAAGAAATGAAAGACTTAACATGCAACTAATAAAAAATAATTGCCTAAAGTTTGAAATTTAAATAAGACAAAAAGATTTATATACCTCAATACGAAAACTAGGGTTTTGTTAGTTAAGATAGGGTTAATACCTGAGAGAGAGAGAGAGAGAGAGAGAGAGAGAGAGAGAATAAAATGAAAAGGGTCATAGGTTTTTTGGGTAGAGGGTATGGTCACGGTCTTGGGACGTGACCCCACAATGTGACCATTTATATTTTCCACATCATAAACCTCGTCACGGTCTAGGACCGTGACCAAGGTGGTGATGTGTAAAATATAAATGGTCACTTCCTGGGGTCACAGCCCAGGACCATGACTAGCTTCCATGATAATTTCAAAATGGTCATGGCCTGTGACCATGAACCATGTCAAATGAACTTATATTTGTCTCGCTCATGGAAATGGTCCACGTCCTTGACACATTTTGACGGGAGTTTTGGCGCCAATTCGGTCGCGGGTATGGTTACGGACCAAGATTGTGACCCTCATGGTCACTGTCTATGGCCGTGACCATAACTATTTAATGTGACATTTTTTGCTTGATCATGACCTTTGTCACGTGATTTTGGTTCTAGTCATGGTTGTGGGCTTTGATCATTGGGTGACGATCCTCGGCCATGAACAATTTGTCATGACCATCCACGCTTTGTGGTGTAGTGCTCCACATTACCATTATTATATTTTTACCACTTTGCTAATGATATTAATATTAACCACAATATCATTTTCAAAAACAATAAAATGTATATATCTATATATATAAGACAAATACCATTTAAAAATAAAACAAAAACAGACGGAAAAAATCTAAAGAGAGAGGAGCTTACAAGTGGCACACTCAAAAGATGCTCATCGACATCACAGTGACTCTCACACTTCTACATATCACCTCAGTATCCTCCTTGCCAGCTGAAAGTCGAGTATCATACACAAGAACACGTTCCCCGAGCACCACATCCTCACCACACTAATCTACCCATGCCTAGTCATCATTATGAGGGGCCACCCTTGATGTCCCTTCGTCCCCAAGATGAATACCTTCGTCCAGTTTTCTATGGTAGTAAATCCCTCTGGCGTAATTGCCACCCCAACACCTCCCACGACCTCCATGATCGGATTTGGCTTGAACATGTCCTCCTCCTCAACTAGAGTGGGATAATGTAAGCCCATAGTCAAAGTATAAAACCAAAAATATCTCACAAAGTTCCTAACTACGGAGAGAGTAAAGAAACACGAGAGAGACGAAGAGAATGAAGGAAATAAGGAATAAAGGTAATGCACCTCAAAATTTATATGTTTGGGCAGCTGTAACGATTAACTAAGTGATTAAATGCTTCCAACAGTTAATCGATCAGTTAACTGTTACTATCCAACTATTAGTCGATTGATTAACCGTCTCGCACCTGCCAAAAATCCCACCATTCTCCCTAAAGCATTCAAGCTATCATCACTAAACCCCAAATCTCTTAAAAGTAGGAAAATCTAATTTCTGGAGTCCTTTCGATTTTGATAAAGAGTATTCGTATGCGCACACTCTTAGTATACCTCCTTTGTAGACACCTCTATTAGAAATCGAGGTTTGAGAATGCCTCGTCCTACCATAAACAAGCCCCGGGCATGAACCCTAGAAAAATCCATGAAAAAACTAACTTTCGAAACCTACACTAAAGCTCTAGTGTCAAAAACACTAAGAACCAAAGTATATAGGGTCAAAGACCAAATAGCAAAAGAGAAAATAACCCATTAAAATCGAAAATAAACATGGCCTTTGTAATAGTTAACCTATGATTAACTATCCCATAAACAGTTAAGCGATTGGTTAACCATTTTTCAACAGATAACTAATCAGTTATCTATCCCATAAAGTAATTATTACGCATTCTCATCTTAGCCTTACATGTGTCACGTGATCAAAATTAAGGGTTATAGACGGTTAATCGATGGGACATGATCCCTATAAATAGACATGCCCACCCACAATATTAAAGCATCCCAAAAAATGACCTCGATTTAGTTTTTTCAACTTATTCTCCGCAGAGTGTTCGAGATAATCGAGCTCATTTAGAAAGCCCTGAAGAAGCTCATACTTAAGAAAAGTCATTTTTCCCTTGATAAAAGCTCATATTGTGGAGAAGTCGCTTTCGAGTCCCAAAAGAAGTTTGCAATTCTGAAAAGTTACCTTCAAGAAATAAACCTAGTCGAACCACTTCATAAATTCCACAAAAGTCAGCACCTCTAAATGAAGCTCTACTTATAGAAAAATACCAAAAAGGGGACACCACCCGAAAAAAGTCAACTTTCACCATGAGGGTAAGGAACCTCTGCTCAAATTTCATGGCAATAACCCACATATTTATGCTGTGATAAGTTATATATACATGTCTATCTTCTATAGGACGACACTCTATTTAGGGTACCAGTATGCTATTTATAATGTTTATATTTTAAAAGCATGGTTTTTAATCCAGTACCTCCACATGTGTATATTATTGACAGTTCATATGTTAAACAAATGTTAATCCAATAGATCAATATGGAAATAAGTTCTCAAGAAAGTGCCATTGAGCCGTGTCATCCTGATACTTTTCAGGTCGAAGTCTAAAATTCGGCTACTCTCACTACTTGTACGAGCGAGCTAAGATCATCAAGGCGAAGACACCCCAAATATGTGATTTCATAGAAATAGTTTTCAAACATCGACATTTGATCAACATATTTTCTTAACATATAAATTCTATATTAAGGACTAGGCCCCGTAATACAACACTGATGTAGCTTGTATATCCCGTATCCCATAGTCTACACATGTGAATTATGTTATCTTTGATCCCATGTCTCCTTGGGTAGTTAGGAACTATACCGACTCAGACTCATGAAGACCGAGCCTCATAATACGTCTCTCGACGTATTATCTCATTGGTATTTCTTTATCTCTAGTCATATACCTATGAATATACCTCGTTCTGTTCGAACTACGTTGGCTTTGATCCTTAGTCTCCTTTGGTACATAATATCTATACGGGTAAAACTTGTGAATCCTAAGACTCGTAATACGTATCTAAGCGTATTATTTCTTAGGGATGCGTCTGTCCCCACTCTAAACTCTATGGACATCTCATGGTCACCCAAATACTAAGATGTAGCATCCTACTCTGTTTGTCAGCAATAAATAATTAAATCATTGATGCAACCTCCCCCTTTCTTACCATAACTCCACCCTATCACTATACCACCAAACTAGTAATAAGTACAACACCTTCTGACTAGTGATCACCCGATTATTATAATGTTATGTACCAATATTAGACAACTTAGTTTTCATTCCTATTATGATATTACATACACAAGCCCTCCCTCACCCAAAGCCAAGTCCTTCAGTTGCACAAATATCAAATTTCAACTCGTGTATGACTAAACTATGTAGGCCTTGATCCCCAGTTTTTTTCGATACGTAGGCACAATATTGAGCCCTTCTCATGAGCTCGAGGCTCAATAATATGTAACTTGATATATTTTCTCCCCCAATATGCATCCATCTTTAACTTTAATCCATCACATCTAAGTAACTAAAACAATATATCAAACTATCACTAAGCCGGAATCTCCCGTCCACCCTTATACAAATGTGAAAACACGTCTACATTAGTCATTACGGAAGTGAACCCATCCATAACCTTTCTATATATCCTCAAACCTCAAATGAGATATCAAACAATCTCGTTGTCGATCCTTCTCGCACATATACATTGATGGCCACTCGTTATATGAACACAATCACGGAGTCATGCAGAAGAAATTTTGTGTACCTTCACTCATTAAAGTGACGTTTCTATACCTCTCACTGATACCATTTTCCCACCTAAGCGCCTAAGCACACTTTTGGAGGGACCTCCCTGCTAAGGTCTCTAAACACGTTATAAAATTACTAAAAAGTAGTCAATTAATGTAAAAAGTAATAATAAGCATAAAATAACGAATTATAAAAAATAAGTGGGTACCTAACACCTTTCTCACTAGTAACCCTATCCTAAACCCACACAACAAGAATCTCTAGAGAAAATGCGGACTTAAAAACATGCCTCAAGATTAGGTCAAATGGGCTAAACGGAACCTTATTGTTTGTTTTTATATCAAATAAACTAGCAACTCTGAAAGGACTACGAAAACCCCTTTTTTACCACACGAACCAAAAAGGGCATTTTCCAAAATTGGACATAGCGTCTAACTACATCTAGGGGAAAAGACACCAAGCACCCAAAACATCGGATGGATAACTTGATCTCAGTGGAGGCGACATGATGGGAGATAAGCATACTTGTGCATGTCTCTAACTACACAATGAGTTCCTTCCCCCGAGTGAAGATCCACCGCTATCTCCTGGGCTCCTGCAACACCAAATTCACATGCAAAGATTTAGAAATGTTGAAATAAGAAGAGGGAGAGGCAGTGGGAATCTGTATCACTTGTTGGAGAGAGAGAGAGTTAGTTAGATGGTCAATTATCCCATAGAGAACGATTCGATAGGGATCATGATTAGGAACCTCCATATGGATGAACAAAGAGAACAAAGGCTCACTTGGACACCAGATTTCAAATCCCTCATCTATATATGGTGTAAGATCGAGGATAGTTTGTCTGCCAAAGTCGTTAGGCTAACATAAGAGTCTCGTTGAGGCACTAATAATTTATCCACCCGTCGGAACCGTCTAGAGGCCTCCATATCCCATATTATTACCCTTGTTGTCAGTCCACCGCCAGGACCACACCCATTTCCCAACACTACCCCATCCATGGTGGTCACTATTGCACCCTTCTGACCAGGACCTCTACCCAAACATTATTAGTCCATGACTACCCCTAAATTGTTCATTCCAGACCAAGACACTTTACAGACTTACAATCCCCCCTCAATTGGGTATTCCCCGCTTTAAAGATGGATGGTCACCTCAAACCTCTCAACTCCAGAAACCCCCTAACCACCTCTCAACTCCAGAACCCTAAACACATATCTACCCCTTGGGAACCATCCACATGATGCAAAAAAACAACATGAGTGATATTGACGAAACATCGCTTATAGGTCTAAGATCCAGACACTCTCCATCTGTAAGAAACAACGATTTTGGCCAACCAGAACATTCTCTGAGATCCCCATCATTCAATCCCAACTATGTGTGATAAGCACCCAAAAGTGTAGAATTTATGCCCAGAATAGAAGCATTTTAGTCACTCGTTTTAATTAAAATTGGCCTTATGTTCATATTTTATCATTTTGCAGGTCAGTACGCGCTCGCAACGTCAAATAACTCTAAATCCAGTCAATTGCGATAAAATAGTGGTAAAAAGAGTGCATCGAAGAAATTAAAGAGACCATGAAGTTAGAAGTCCCATTTGAGCTTGGACTGAGGAGTTTCGATGCCCCAAACCCAGTCATGTACCTTACCCGAGCCTAAATCGAGCCCGATCCCCATGTGTGTTTAGTTTATGCATATTAGATTTTTTTTTAGATTTTTAGTTTGAGTCGTTTTATTTTTAGGATTTATTTTTTATTTATTTTAAATTTTCTAGAATTTATTTTCTATTTCTTTAATTCTATTTTTATTAGTTTTTGAGTTTTAATCTTTATTTTATTTTATTTTATTTTATTTTTATTAAGATTAGTTTTTAGGAATTTTTTTCTAGTTTTAGTAGACTTTATCTTTCTTTAGTTTTATTATATTAGGATTATATTTGTAGTTTTAAAAGATTCTTATTTTTATTTTTTATTTTTTAATTTGTGTTTTTTATATTTTTTATTTAAGATTTTAGTTTTTTCAGTTCTATTAGATTGTTGATGTTTATTTTTATTTTTGGATTAGTCTTTAGTGTTTACTAGATTTTTATTTTTAGTTTAGTTTAGTTTTTATTTTTATTTTAATTTTACTTGTTTTTATTAGGTTTATTTTTATTATTTATTATTTTCTTATTTTTTATTTTTTTATTTAGTTGGGTACAAACTAATACACACACACACATAACTCACATATCCTACAAACACACCTAAACTAAATCATCACTCTCACACTAACCTCCCTACACCATCACACACACCACAAATCCCACACACACAACCATCTAACATGCACCCTCACACACTCTATCTACCCCCACTTCATCTTCCAGACACCCACTTTCTCTCTCATCTCTTCTACCACCATTAAGCCCAACTCTCAAACTAAGAGCATCCCTTATGGGCAGTGCAAAATTGCACATAACTAGTGCAAAATTGCACTACCAAATCTAACAAAACTCTTATGGGCATGTGTAAATATAGAGTGATGAAGTGAAAAGCAGTGAGAAAGGGGAAAGCCTTGGGCGGAACATCATGTTCCGCTTAAGGTTTTCTGAAATTATTTTTTCCTCCCCTAATGTCTTAACTTATTATGTTTAAAAAAAACGAGTCGTTGAACTAATCAAATATTGCCGTTGTATAAATTATATATTATATAACCTGCTATTTATAAAATATATAATCGTTGCAAACTAAATATATAACCATTGCAAACTTTCTTGGGGTCAAAGTAGGAATAGGGTATAATACTAGAAAGCTTAGGCGGAACATCTTGTTCCGCTTTAGGCTTTATAACAAGCGCGGGTTCCACAAAAAACTAACTAAGCCAAATGTATATTTGTTATTTTTTACCCTAGCATTGTCCAAATATACACTTTTACACTACCCATAACATACACGAATACCGCAAATTTGACCCAAACTCGGAGCTCGGGCGATCTACCCAAACCGCTAACCAACTCCGGCCGAACATAGCTCGTGACCCAAACTCGAGATGCAATTGATGAGTCCCAAACCCGCGTGCCTCCAAACCCGGAGCAAAAACTCGACCCCCATCTCACCTAATTGAACCCGAAACCTTCCACGTCAACCCAACTCCGACCACTATACCCCAACCACGCACCTACCTCCTCTATCCCGGACCTAACCCGGTACAATCCTGGATCCCTATACCCGAATGCCTCCTGTCCAGCCTCCTTAAACCCATTAACCCATACCCCAATTGCCATCCCTTAAAACTCGAAACAAACCCCCTGCTAATCTTATCTTCCCAAACCCACATGTTTCCATCCACTATTGAGTTGGTTCCAAAAAGAATCCCACAAAAATCTCTCCATCCAATAAAACATCGTGGGCTTTAAAAAGAAGGAAGGGGGGCACTAAAAAAACACGCATAGAGAGACTGCAATTAGAGAGAGAAATACTGTGTATAGTATGTACAGTTTAGATTAGAAAAAAATATCAAAAAAAAAATTAGTTTAGTTTAGAATAATTTTTAGATTTTTTTTCAGTCTTCTTGATAAAATCAAATGCTGGATTTGTGAGAACATTGGGACACACATGCATGAACGCAATTTAAGGAATCATTTCAAAGGGAGACTTTGTGTATTCTATTTCTTGCTCTACTATTTAATCTGTTGTTCTATGTTTGTGAATGTGATTAATTATTTCATTATGTTTGGCTAGTCACCCTCTTCAAGGGGTGGGATGCACTCTATAGGATATTATATTAATTAATTAATATCATTAATTGTTCTAATTCTAGGAAAATTAAGTTTTAATTGTCACCAATTAATTTATTTAATGAGAGTTAGTAAATCAATTGTACAAATTAATGTTTGCATTTAGTAATTGAACTAGCGATAGGTTTTTTCGAAATTTGAATATGAATTCTTTGTTGAAATTTAAGAATTCATACTGTTTTTATTAAATTGATCCTAGCGGATAATTTTATTGAAAATAGTATAGTTCTTAATTTTTCATCGTGTGACATTTTTAAATTAGTTTTCTGAAAAGGATATTATTAAATTTATAATTATAACGAGAGTTAGATTATCGATTTAATATTATCTCAAAATATTTCAAATTAAAAAAATTGAGAAATTAAAATAATTGATAATGCGGTGTAATCCCGTCTCTTGACATTCTCACATTTTTCACACTCGATTGCACATTATTTTCGTTATTTAGTCATTTCATATTTTTTAGCATTTATTAGTTAATTTCCCCCTGAAGTTGTTTTAAATAAAAAAAATATATTTCCCGAAAAAAAATTGAATTTCAAGTTTTCATATTAATTGTTACACCTTGGAAGTAGGATTGATACCCGTACTTACCGCAATACGAGTTCTTTTAGACAAGTTTTGTAGGTATTCAAGGGATTTTAAGATTGACTTTTGAAGAAAACAACACATATGAAAAAAGATTCTTATCAAATGGTGTCGTTGTCGCTTTCTTGACGTGGAGACAAAGTTGAAGACTTGTAATTTTTTATTTTTTTAGTGTATTTCTTCCTTCTTCTCCCTCCTTAGATTGGTTTTATAGGATTAGTGAAGCTTTGTATTTATTTGGGTGCATTTTGACACCATATTATTTTTGTAATAATTCTTCAATAAAAAAAGTGAAAAAGGAAACCGAACAAGGCAGAGAGAGGGTGTTCAAACGCGAGGAGTTTGAAGCCTCTCTACTTTGGGTCGGTAGGACTCCCAGGGACGACTGAAGTTAAGCTAGCTTCCTTCCGGTCTACTCAACTCGGTCTTCACCCCACGTGTGTAAAAACAGTGGGAGGTAAATTTCTTTATCCCTTGTGAATGTCCTGTCAGCGAGTTCAATTTTTGTATGCCTACCTGCTCCCGTGTGCTTTTAATTTATGCTTCGCACCTAAATTGAATGATTTGATGAATTAATTTACCTAAGACCTGGACCTGGTCATTAAAACAAGAAGGAATTTCATCACCCGACTCACTCGCTTATCCATTGTGTGCTACCCTAGCTGTCATTAAATTTAAAATAAATCAACTAGCTAGCCCTGTAGGAACACATTTTTGCAACAAGCGATCACAAAGATAAATTCCGTGATTTTTGTTGCCCGCGAACTTAATTAAATTTTGACTACCCCTTTCACTAATTTTGCAGATAATAATTGTCGACATGCTCGTCCGAATTTTTCCTTTACTCGTATGTGTTCAATTTAATTCCTTTGCTACTCGATTTTAGTTAGTTCGTCCAAAACGAGAGTCCTTTTTCTCCCCTTTTTCGAAAAATTCCAATAATATTTTTCTTTTTTTAAAATATTTTTAAAAATCCCAAAAGGGTTTTCTTTTTTCCATATTTAAAATGCAAAAAAGATTTTCCCTTTCTTATTTTCAAAAATCACAACAAATTTGTCTTTTCTTTTGAATTTTTTTTAAAAAACCAAAAATATTCCTCTCGTCATGGTCGAAGAACGTCCTTTACGGGAATACTTTGGCCATTTTCCCTTCTCTCGAAGCTTGTTGGACGTTGAGCCCAAATCGAACCTGCATACACTACTCCATGGCTTTCATTCTCAGTCGCCTACAGTTGATACTCATGTGTCGTCCACGCACACATCTCATCTTCTACTGCCTTCGGTGCTAAGTGTCAACACATCTCATGCTTCATCGTGCACACACTACTTTCTTGTCGATCACTTGTCCTATTGTGTCCATCCCCCGATCCTCGTGGAGGGAGGGACGAATAAGAGTGGGCGTCTTCAACGTCGAGAGGATCTTGGTCCCGCGCATCCCTCTCGGGAGCGCTTCGGTCGGCGTCGGTGATGAGAAAAATATAGAGAGCTGGAGTTGCAAGTCTATTTTACTCAAAACAGACAAAAGAAGAAGGGAGCCATCCCGAAGGACAACATCCAAAGACATACTGATACATACGAAACCAAAATGATTCAAAAAGGGTTGAGAGGCTAAGTTACGAAATGGGAAGGTGTTAGGCACCCATTCCGCCCTTACGGTCTCTCACGGGTTATTACTATTTTCCTTTATTTCCCCATGATATGTTTGCATGTGTATATATAGTGGAGATAGGAATCATCGAATTGTATCATGGGAGAGATAAAGCGAGTCATCCGTAGGAATGTTCCTAAAAGTAATATTAGAAAATTAGTATTTACCCGATTATCCTAGCGTTGAGCCACTAAGCATAAATATACGTATATGTAAATATATAGAATCTAAGAGAGATATGTTTAAATAATATAGAAAAAAAAATAGGAAAAATTAGGAAAATGACTCGAGTCTCAGATTTCACCCCGAGACGGCTTCGTAGCCTATAGAGGCATCAAAGTCTACGTAGTTCGCATGCAAAATGAGGGGTGGGATTTATCCCATAAATCCGATCGGGGACTTCTCTTATATGTGTGTGTGTGTGTGTACAAAAGTATTTTAGTTGTGAGAAAAGTGCGAGAAAAGTGTGAGAATTCTCGTTTGGAATTTATGAGCAAACCCTATTTTTCTTATTTTTTTTTGGTTTTATTTATATGAAAATAAGAGATGTGCAATAATACTAAATAAAAAGTCTATTAGGATATGTGAGATGAGAGAATAAAAATGCTAATTAATAAAAGAAATTAATGCGAATTTAGGAGAATTTAAAGAGAGTGTTGAGAAAGTTGGACCTTCTTGGAGATCTTGAGCTTGACCTTGGATGTTGGAGAGAAGCCCTTGCACTTGGATGATGATGGAGGGTAGTTAATTCACCAAGTTGATGAAAAATATGATGCAAGGTGAAGGTTGGAAAGGGATTTGGATGTGGAAATCACGCTGACATCGAGAGGGGTTTTCTGAGCTCACTGAGAGTGATGGATTTCAAATCTTCTTTCTCCTTTGAAATGAGGTCAATCCCTCATTTTTATAGGCCCAGGGCATTGCCGATTGACATAGCGCTGGTCCTGCCAATCGATAGGTTTGTTTAGGCACACTGCCGATAGGAAGGGTTTATAACCTGCCGTTTGGTAGTCTCTTTCTGGTTCCTTTGAAAACTCGGTCGTAGAGCGCAAACCGTTGATTCGAATCGCGCACGGGGTGAACCATTGGAAAGGTACTTAGAGACCTTTAAAATTTATTGGACTACTCCCACGTTCGGGAGTTGACTTAGGGTCAAATGTAGCTCGGAAGCGTTCGTCGGTCCTTTGGACGTGGAATCGTCGAACGCAAACGGATCGTTCGTTCGCATGGTAAGTCAGAATCACACACGGGGCGGACCGTTGGAAAGGTTAGGAGATGTACTTAGACATTCAAAATATCTTCACTCGGTTTGGGTGGTTGACTTTGGTCAACTGGGGCCTGGAAGTTCTTGGTGACCTTTCGGAGTAAAACGGATCATTCGTCCATATCGTAAGTCAGAATCGCGCACGAGGCAGACCGTCGGAAAGTGTTTCAGTGCCCTTCAAATATTCATTCATTCTTGGTCCAGTTGAAGAGTTGAATTTGGTCAAATGGAGCCTGGGAGCGTCTGATGACCTCCTAATCAAGTTTCGGGGGAAAACGGGTCGTTCGTCCACACCGTAAGTCAGAATCGTGCACGGGACCGACTGTTGGAAAGGGGTTTCAGTGACCTTCAAAGATTCATTCAGTATCGATCAAGCTGAAGAGTTTCACTTTTGATCAAGCGGAGCCTGGGAGTGCCCGATGGCCTTTAGGTCAGTACCCAGGGTATGACTTAGGTTTATAGCAATGAGGGGCAGTGCTAGGGAACTAAGAAGAGGTTAGGGGTGCTAGAATGGGGTGTCTATAGATCCCCTTGACGAGTGAGTTTAGAACAAATAATAGCCATTGAATAGACACCACATAATGCCTTTGAAATAAGATGACCAATTCAGAGGGTCGAGGCCGATTTTGAGGACCTGGGGATGAGGATGACCGATTTTGCGAGTCAAAGCCAATTCTGAGGGCTAAATAGATGTGGGTGACCGATTCTGTGGGTCAAAGCCAATTTTAAGGGATTGAATTGAGATGAGGGTGACCGATTCTGTGGGTCAAAGATAATTTTGAGGGCTTGAAGGTGAGGGTGACCGATTCTGCAGGTCGAAGCCAATTTTGAGGGCTTGAAGGTGAGATGAACAATTCTATGGGTTGAAGCCAATTCTGAGGGCTTGAAGGTGAGGGTGATCGATTCTGCAGATCGAAGCCAATTCTGAGGGCTTGAATGTGAGGGTTATCGATTATGCGGGTCGAAGCCAATTCCGAGGGCTTGAATTGAGATGAGGGTGACCGATTTTTTTGGTCGAAGCCAATTCTGAGGGCTTAGGGTGAGATGACCAATTCTACGGGCTTAAATTGTGATGACCAATTCTGCGGGTTGAAGCCAATTCTGCGGGCTTAAGTTGTGATGACCAATTCTGCGGGTCAAAGCCAATTCTGAGGGCTTGAAGGTGAGGGTGACCGATTGTGCAGGTCGAAGCCAATTCTTAGGGCTTAGGGTGAGATGACCAATTCTATGGGTCGAAGCCAATTCTCCAGGCTTAAATTGTGATGATCAATTCTGCGAGTTGAAGCTAATTCTGTGGGCTTAAGTTGTGATGACCAATTATGCGGGTCGAAGCTAATTCTGAGGGCTTAGGGTGAGATGACCAATTCTGCGGGTCGAAGTCAATTCTGCGGGATTAGGTTCTGATGACCAATTCTGCTGGTCGAAGCCAAACTTAAGTTGTAATGACCAATTCTGCAGGTCGAAGCCAATTCTAAGGACTTAAATTGAGATGTTCTCGAGGAACTCTGCCGGGGAAATTACCTTGTGGTTTTGATTTGAGCTGAGAAGCTGAATACTAGGGAAATCCTTCTATCTTTTGGAGATTTTTCCATGTAATAGCCAGTTTGATGCTGTAAATTCCACTGGGGAAGTGATTAGGTGGTCCAGGGTTTGGACGTATTTCTCGTGGAAATTTAAGACCTTTGGGGAATAGGAGATGGTCCTGAATTTTGGGATGCCTTAGGGGTCCTCCAGGGATGTTTCCAAAAGGAGATTCACATGGCTTTTGGGATTTTCGCTGGTGAAATAAGGGTTTCGCTTGAGGGAGTGTGAAATTTTCTTGGTGAAAATGTTCTAAATCCTTTTCGGGATTTTTAGGAATTTTTTGAGGATTTTCAGGGCTTTCTGGTATTTTTTAGGAGTTTGTGTACTAAAATTTAAGGGGGGTGTCGGTCGGGGTGTAGACCATTCGGCAGTGGCACAAACTTTTGGACTACCTCGAGAAGGTAAAGGGTCAGTGCTGATCGGTAGGTTTGGGGTCAGTGCCGATCGACATGACCCTTGGCATCCAATAAAAAAGGGAGGGTTCACCTCATTTTTCACAAATTCTTTCCTTCTCTCTTTCTGCAATTTTCTTCTGCGAATCATTCTAGCATTTCGATCCCTAAAAATTGTCACTTTTGTGAGCACTATGGTACATAGGGAGTGGTTGGCTATTGATGACTGGATAAATGTGGAGTCGAGGGCTAGGGCGCCTCTTTCTTTGGGGAGTGAGAACTCTTTTGATGCATTCGAGCGAGTTGCGGATGAGTGAACCTTCTTGCTGCGGGAGCCATCGCTCTTTGAGGGTGGTGAACCCTGGCGGTTATGTAAGTAAAATGAATTTTTGCATTACCTTTTTTGTGGTTTTCCTTTTTTCTTGGATTTTTAAAGGGTTTTTCTTTTGGCAGTCTGATGTTTCTTTGTCGACTATGCATGCTTGCGAGACGACGGGGCTTAAGGATGTCTGGGAGCATCTTCCACCTGTGGTGCGTTGGGTAGTACCGTCAGCAGGCTTTGGGAGGCTGACGTCTGTGCTGGATGAGACGCCTCATTCGACGGAGGATTTTTGTGCTCTAGGGGAGAGGGGGTGGGACACTACCCACACCTTTCATTTTGGTTTCGGGGATATGATTGTGACTCCCATAGACGTGCAGCAGCTGGTGGGGATAGATTGTGATGGAGAGTAGATAAAGGTGGATCGTTCTTTGCGGATGAGGCCGAAAGGAGGTGCGGGAGGCGCTAGGTGACGTGGGGAGGATAGTGTCTGGGGACTCCATCCGTCTGTCGCTGCTAAGGGATGTTTTGCTGGGTAGGGTGATGGTTGTGGAGGACGGGCTACAAGTGAGGCAGATGGCTCAGTTGTTTATTTTGTTGGTGTTGGGGGATTTCTGGTGGCGTCGAGTGGCGATGTCGCCCACTTATGGTTTTTACCATACTTAAGGATGTTTTCAAACATCCCTCTCTATGATTGGGGGAGCTTAACTTTGGCGACCCTCTATTCTTCTCTGGATGCATTCAGTCGGTGCTATCGGCAGTCTTTCACAAGAGCCAAGTATCTTCTTGAGGTATTCTTTAATTTGCACATTTTTCCTCCATGCATTCGCATTTACCTTATGCGTCTCTTTTGATTGTGTATTTATTGTCTTTAGCAAACATGGTTCTATTCGGTGATTGAGTGTAATACCTAGTTGATTTCTTTAAAAGATGAGACTATTAGGGACTTTTGCCGATTGTATCGGTGGTGGAAGGCCAATCGGCAGTCGAGGAGGTCACTCTCTCTGGAGGTAGTGCGCCAGGTCTTGAATGGTCTGACCAGTGATAGGGTAAGATATTTCCTTTTTCATTACTGGTCTTTGTGTGCGCTGACTCTGTATTTGAATCACATCTTTTGGGGATTTTTCAGGTGACTTTTTACCCTTAGGGGACGACCGTTCAGGATACAGGGTTGACTGGAGTGAATGCGCAGATGAGGCACTTGCTAGCGCATGAGTTTGGCCACTATTAGTACCTCGAGGAGAGGGTGGTCCGATAGATTATCGAGGAGGAGTTGGTGGTTCCACCTACGAGGCCCCTTATGTCCATAAGGTGGGAACGACTGTTGCCCGAGGATGCGAGGATTGCGGTGATGATTGGCGAGTCCTATCTGCTATACATTAATACGGCTGTGCCGTATGGTTATATGGACTTTTTGACGAGCTGGCTGATGGCACCCAGCATATATGATGCACTGCCTTTCCCTCCTACGGGTTCGAATCGTACAGTGAGGTCCTCCCACAGCGGTGGTGGTCCGTCGACATCTGCGGTGGCGGAGAACTCAGAGGTCCCTTTTGTGAGGTTGCATACCCCTTCATACAACATCCGGCGGGCTGATGGAGGGATGGTGCCTATACTGCATCGTCCTCATGCGATGGACCCGGAGGAGTTAGGCTTGACAGAGGAGGTTCTTTGTCCATTGGTATATCTTTATGTTCTTATCTTTTCCTTTTTTTTGGTTTCTTTTAATATTTTTTCACCTTGATACTGATTTTGCCTTTTCTTTTAATCTTCGGCAACCGCCCATATTCGGGACGTGATTCCTATTCCTTCTTTCTTGGTTCCATCTGCCTCATCCGGGGAGGAGTATGGTTCGGGTAGCGGTGGTGCGTCATCTCGGTGTAGGGGAAAGAGAGAGCGTCGCAGGGGTGGAAGATCTTAGGAGAGAGAGAGAGGGAGAAGGGTAAGTGAGAGGGAGAGAGAAAATATGGGATCGGGCTGAGTCCCGTTATTTTTTCTTTTCTTTATTTTCCTGCAAAAATGATGTAACACAGAAACATATCTATGCAATACAATGGAGTTTTCTGATTATCTTCTGTTGAATGAATGCATGCACATTCTCTTTTTACTTTGCTGTTGAGACCATAAAAAGAAATATTTTTGGGATTTGAAGGAAAGTTTTATTCATAATGAGAAATGATATAAAGATGGAAAGGGAAATTGAAATTCTATTGAGAATAGTTTTCAAATTTTGACAAAAGAGGAAAAATGAAAATTTCTAAAAATAAGGAGTTATCGATCGGTAAGCACCTTGTCCTTCCTATCGGCAGGTGAGTACAGTCCCATCAATTCAAAGCTTTGATTGGTACCCTCTTCAACCTTTGGTACCTTGTGGGGAAGGATTTCCTTCGATTTCTATAGGGGTTATGTCTTTTGTGAGGGTTTTCAAGTATCAAAGAGGGGTAAGCGTGGAGTTCTTTCATCACACCTTTACATTCCTAATTTCTTGTTCTGTGAGATGGCTCTCCCTGGTAGTGTTGATTTTGAAAACTACCTCAAGACTTTAGAGGCGATGTGCTCCTACAATGTCGACTATGATGCTTTCAATATGCATCGAGTTTCTTTATGGCGTAATCGACCCATAGAGTGGAACATACTGATGGTGGCGGAACAATTTTGGTACCCCGAAGACCATGTATTCCGCTTTGGCTTGGAATAAGTCTGTCCGACTTATGAGGAATTTTCTGCCATGTTGGGAGTAAATCCTATTGTGGTGGCTGCTATGCCTGAGCTTTCTCGATCTCCTCGAGAACTATCGGTTGGACTTATCTGTGTCTCGCCCTCGGCGGGTAGATCCTTGATCACTGGAGGAATGATTTCTCTTCCGGCAGTGCTGTGGTCTGTGCATTTGCAGGAGGTTGATGATATAAGATATGTCAGAGCCGTCGTTCTAGGCCTCGTTTTGAAATTGCTGTTTGTGACTGGGGAACTGATGGTGGACCCACAACTTGCAGCTATTACTTCATGGATGTCCTACTGTCATAATCCTACGGTGGTGATACTGGTGGAGACTCTAAATGGCCTGGATGCTAGGCGAGAAGGTCGTTCTGACTTTCTGAGGGGTATCCCTGTGATGCTGTTCATGGGGTTATTTAAAGGATTCCCCTTAGTGACTCCTCTGGAATACCCTTTATCAGTTGTACCCAACTTCATTTTGCATCATTTCATTAGTGTTGGTATGGATATTGAGAGCTGGGAGAACTGTTTTGTGCAGCAGGGGGTTCTAAATTTGTACTGGTTAGTGCCTTAGTGGTGACAACTGCTGACTATTATGGAGTTGGGGGAATACTCGTATGTTCGGCTTGTTGGCCTCAGACAGACCTCTTTCTATTTCCCTTGGCAACTTCTGCCCTAATTTGACTGGGAGCAGGTCGTGCCACCTCGGACACTAGATTTCTTTTCGGTAGAAGATTTGGCAGAGCGTCTGTGCATGCGACTTGGCTCTTTGTGGCAGAGTCGACGTCCGTCGTCTCGTCCCTCTCAGTTTGTTGGAAGAGTTTGGCATATCCCTGGGGATTATATGAAGTGGTTGTGGAGAAGATTAGTTATCAAGATGTTAGTAGTGGAGACTGGACAAAGTTGGCTTATCTTATCTGATAACATGGAGAGAGGTGTGGTAGTTTTTCTGAGTCTGGTTCAAGCTTATCGGTCCATGGAGCATCTGCGGCACTCTATTTAGGTAGGGGAAGCTTTGGGACCCCAGGGTGTAGATGATGATGATGGACCGAGCTCCTATTATAGGTGTGGGTAGGAGACTTGGAGAGTTTGTTTTGTAATTGGAAATAAATTTAGGAATTTTATTTGGCTTTTTAGGAAGGTAAGGGGAAGGCGATCATCCGTTCCTTTTCTTATGTAACTGTACCGTAACTTCTTATTAGTGAAATAAACAAGTTTTTGATCATCCACTGTGCATTTTGATGAATTTTGTATTTTTAAATTATCTAGACTAATCGCTAAGGCATGCATAATCCTTTTGTTCAAATATATGTTAGACTGAACTGTCGTTGTCGGAGATAAGAAAAGAATTGGTTTTTGTGAAAAAGAAAGGGGTCGTGCTCACGTAATATGTATGAGCTATCTACGTACCTCTGTTTTTTTTAAAGGTTTTAATTTTTTTTTTATAATGGTTTTTGTAGAGGATCAGGCCCACGTAGTTCTGGGTAGAGTGAGAGATTTTTTAAGAATAAAAGGGAGATGAGAAAAGTTGTAGCGCACCGAGATTTCGAACTAGGGGTAGAACTTTTTGATACGGACCAGGTTGACTGGACGATCCATCTCTTCTCCATCTAAGTCGGTGAGCATGGTGGTATCGCCTAAATAGACCTTCTTCACAATGTATGGGCTGCTCCAATTGGGCTTGAATTTCCCTCTGGAGTCCCACATGGGTTCTACTATTTCTTTGAGGGATAAATCCCCTTCTCGGACGCTGCGGTCTTTGACTCTCTTATTGAATGATCGCGCTATTTGGCGATGGTACCCTTGTATGTGATACAACTCTTTTAATCTCCTCTCGTCCAAGAGTAATAGCTCATCGAGGCGGCTTTGATGCCAGTACTCCTCACTGAATTGATGTTCAAGCATGACACGAACACATGTCGTAGACTAGAGAGTAAGGGGTAGCCCCAGTAGAGGTTCGGGTTGAGGTTCGGTAGCCCCAGAGGGCGTATGGGATTCGGTCAGCCCAATCTCTATAGCTTTCAATCATCTTACTGATGATGGCTTTGAGATTCTTATTGGCGGCTTTGACTGTACCATTGGTTTGAGGTCAGTAGGAAGAAGATTTATGTCCCTGAATCCCATACTCATTGAGAACTTCCGTAACTTTTGCCTCGAAATGTAGCCTGTTATCTGACACTAGCTCGTGCGGGACCCCATATCGACATATCATGTTTTTCTTGATGAATTGGGACACTTTCTTGGCCTTTAGGACTGGGTATGACTCAGCTTTGACCCATTTGGTGAAGTAATCAATGGTAACCAGAATGAACTCATGCCCGTTATAGGCCTTGGGTGTAACCTTCCCTATGATGTCGATGCCCCAGGTAAAGAATGGATAGGGATAAGTCATGTTGTATAATTCTCGCGAAGACAGGTGTTGAAGGTTGGAAAAATATTGGCATTTGAGGCATCTTCGAACATAGGCGATGCAATCCTGGACCATGGTTTTCTAGTAATAGCCTTATCGAATGATCTTCTTGGCAAGCATGTGACCGTTCATGTGGGGTTCGTATTCCTCACTGTGGATATTCTGCATTATCTCTTCAATGTCATCCCTTGTGATGAAGTATAGATGGGTTCCATCGAAGTTCCTCTTGAACAGTGCTTTGTGACGGATGATGTACTAGGCGACCAGTTTTCGGAGGGTTGCTGAGTCTTTCTTGTTAGAACCCTCAGGATACTTACCATGCTTGAGCAGGTGCCAGATATCATAATACCAATAATTGTCTAGCTCGGGATCTTCTTTGTTGATGATCTCAATGTGGTAGCAATGGGTTGGTTTGTCTTTCTTTTTAACTAGTAAGGGTGCCATTGTTATTCCTTTGGGCATGTTGACCATGGAGGCTAGGGTAGTAAGGGCATCGGCTTGGTTATTTTTTTCTTGAGGTAGGTAATGGAAGGTGATGTCTTGGAATTGGGAGGCTAGTTCTTCTAAGTGGGCATGGAAGGGTTGGAGTTTCTCGTCCTTGACTTTCCATTTTCTGAGCAATTGACCAATGATGAGGATGGAATACCGTAGATATCTAGGTATTGAATACCTTTCTCGAGATCAATTTTGAAGCCTACCGTACATGGCTCGTATTCTTTCATATTGTTGGTGCAGGGGAAATTTAACTTAATTGAGATGGGAGTATGGGAGTCATCTGGAGCGATCAGAAGTATCCCTGTGCCATATCCCTTTTTATTGGTAGCTCCGTCGAAGAACATTTTTTATCGAAGGTCGTCTTGAGTGGTTTAGAGGATGTTTTCATCTGGGAATTCGGAGATCCAGTTGTCATCTTCTTCCATGGGGTAATCAGCGAGGTAGTTAGAGATGGCTCTTCCTTTCATGTCTTTCTGTATGACGTACACGATATCAAACTCGACTAGGAGCATCAACCATTGGTCCATTCAGCTAGATAAGGCGGGTTTCTCAAGAAGGTACTTGATGGGGTCCATTCAGGATTCAAGTTTAATGGGTAAGGCGACCATGTAGTGTCGTAACTTTTGGATGACCCAGACAAGAACGACACATGCCTTTTCCAAAGCAGTGTAGTTGACTTTGTATCCGACCAATTTGCGACTTACATAATAGACGACTATTTCTTTACGAGAATCCTCAATGTATTGATCTTATCAAAGCCCCAGGTGCAGTGTCGATTATGATTAGGTATAGGAGAAAGGGGAGACCAGGCTATGGTGGCATGAATATAGGAGATTGGGTCAGATATTTTTTGATTCGGTTAAAAGCTTCTTGGCAGGCTTCGCTCCAAACTTTAGTTGAATCCTTTCGGAGGAGTCTGAAGATAGGTTCGCTAATGGAGGTTAGCTGGCTGATGAACCGACTGATGTATTGATTTCAGCTTGGCAGGGTCTGCTTCTATCCCCTTCTCGCTGACCATAAATCCCAAGAGTTTTCCCTTTATAACGCCAAAGACACATTTCTGTGGATTGAGTCTCATCTGATATTGTTGTTATCGTTCAAAGACCTTTAGGAGAGAGGGAACATGACCTTCTTTAGTTTTAGATTTGATAATCAAATCATCCACATAGACCTCGACTTCTTTGTGAATCAGATCATGCAGGA
The DNA here is from genome assembly GCA_949130495.1 of Sambucus nigra. Taxonomy (NCBI): domain Eukaryota; kingdom Viridiplantae; phylum Streptophyta; class Magnoliopsida; order Dipsacales; family Adoxaceae; genus Sambucus; species Sambucus nigra. Next base: position 49,145,662 of record OX422223.1, on the reverse strand, counting down.
TGGTTGTGGCAGCCCTCTGGTAGGTAGCCCCAGCATTCTTGAGACCAAATGGTGTAACAGTGTATCAAAAGGTTCCCCATGGGGTGATGAGCGTAGTTTTTTCTTGATGATCTGGGTGAATTTTGATTTGGTTGTACCCGACAAACCCATCGACGAATGACTTAAGAGCATGACTGGCTGTATTGTCCACGATCATATCGATATTGGGTAACGGTTAATCATCCTTTGGAGAGGCTTTGTTCAAGTCTCGGTAGTCTTCACACATCCGAACTTTCCCTCCTAATTTCGGTATAGGCAACTATATTGGCTAGCCATGTGGGATATTTGATCACACGAATGAAGCCCACGTTCAACTGTTTGACCACCTCTTTTTTGACTTTGAGCGACCCTTCGTTGCCGAGCTTTCTCATCTTTTGTTTGACCGGCTTGTAATCTGGAAAAGTGGGGATCTCATGCTGATCTATATTAGGATCAATGCCGAGAATATCATTATAGGACCACACGAAGACATCCACAAATTCCTTTATTAATTCTTCGAGTTGTACGCACTTATGCTCGTCGAGGGTAGCCCATATCCTAATCTCGCACAGTTAGCTACTAGAACCGCGGTTAACAATAATAGTTTATTCTTCATTAACTTGAACTCGGTTATGTTATTTGTTATTAACCTTATTTAGATCAGTTAAGAATTGTTTATTTGTAAAATCATCATCATCAAATGTTTGATTAGAATCTAAACAATTAACGTAAGGCACAACAAGATACTCAAAATCTTTGTTTATTTCATTGATACGAAAAATAGTGTTGAGAACCTGATCAAAGGAGGTCTCGATTACATTTGAGCAAGGATAGACAACAGAAAAATAAATAGGGTAAACATTTGGGGTTAGGTGGGATTTCAACAGGTAGAACCGGTGCAGAATGCCAGTTGATGAGAAGTATATCAGCAGCGTTAATTAGGTGGGATGGATATGGTGATCTAGTGGTTAAATGAACAATGCAGAGTGTCAGCACCAGTGTTTATAAGTTAAACGAGTCCTCAGAGTCACTTTCTTCAGACTCCTCGATATTTTTGATGAGTGGTTGTACATGGTGTTGGGAACTTTTGGCCCATGGGTAGCTGTCTTGGAAAAAGATCTCCATCCCGAGCTTCATCTTCTTGTCTATGTGGTCACACTACGGTTCCGAAAAGCCACAAAAGGGTATATTATTTGCCCTCTTTAATGAATCGTCCATTCAAGGAGTCACCTGGGATAGTTTGGATGTAGTCTAGTCTTCTCTTTGGTCGAGACTGATGGATGATTCTGAGCTCTTGTTCTGACGGTTGATACCCCAAACCACAAGGAAGGAAAGCTTTCTTTAGTTCAATGGGCTCAAGTATCCCTTGTTGTCTTTGTCCTAGCCCCAGTCTGGGCATGAAGTGCATGTTTCTGAACATCTGAATCAATTTGATGTTTCCATGAGGGTTGTATTCTGGAAAAACCCTTTCTTTGAAATTGTCCCCTGCCGGGAGTAGAAGTGGTTCAACCCGAAATCCTAATAGGAGCATATCATTTGACCCATGCTGTATCTCAAGGATTGGATTACTGGTGCTTGCACCCTTGGCATTGTCGTCATCACCCAAAATGGTGATGACTCGTCCGCCGGTGAAGAACTTCAATTTCTGATGAAGTGGGAAAGACACACCCTTGATACTGTGGAGCCAAGGTCGTCCGAGAAACAGGTTGAAACAAGCTAGCATGTCAATAACTTGGGATTCATCGACAGGGTTTATAGGGCCAGCCCCTATTACAAGTTTTATGGATCCCATCACTTCCCGTCGGGTATTATTGTAGGAACGTATAGTAGCGAAGGTCGGAGAGAGGTCACTTTACTTTAGCCCTAAGCATTTAAAGGTTCTTAATGGGAAGACATTCAAGGCAGATGCATTATCGACAAGAGAGAGTGGTACAATCTTCCCCATAACTTCGACGGAAATGTTGAGTGCATGATTGTGGTTTGGCCCAATTCTGGGGATTTCTTCTTAGGAAAAGGATAGCATTCGGGTAGAGGTCAAGGATCCGACTAAATTTACCGCTTCTTCTGGTCTGGTAGAAGGAGGAACTGTGGGTCTAGTGAATAACTTGATCAAAGCATTTCTGTGCAGCTGGGAAGACATGAAAAGCCCCATAGAGTAATGTTAGCTTGAGTTTCCTTTATTTAATCATGGATCTTGCTTTCCTCGAGGGTCATTTATGGCATAGGAAGGTTTTCAACGGCCTTCCCTTTATCCTTAGCTGGTGGTAAGTTTGGGATCTTGTAATGCCTCCCTCACCTGGTCATGTGATTTACTGAAGAAGGGAAGAATATAAATCCTGTATCTTCATCAATCTCGAGTAGTTATGCCACCTTGTTTATTTCTTCGAGGATCTCTTCAAATGATATAATCCCACACGTGTCGGCTACCGGGTCAGTTTTCTCGAAAAGTGTTTCTTCATTCAACTCTTCGAATTCCCCCCCCCCCCATCCGGTGGCAATAATTCTGTCTTTCTGTGTAAAGTCAATACATTCCACAACTTCAATGGCTTCTTCATACAGGTCTTCCCATTCTGTGGGGATATGTAAGGGTGAAGGGACCAGGCATCCTTGTAACTTCAGAGTATCAAGTAACTCGGTCATACTACAAATATCGTTGGTTTGCCTGAATAATTCTGCCATGATCTGTACAACGTCATCTAGACTGACTTAATCGGTTGGTACCACCCAACTGTCCGATTCTCAGTCCCATTTATTTGCTTTCGAGAATAGCGTACTGAACTTCTGGAAATCAATGATCATATGTGAGGGCAATTTCAGCCCGAACTCTAGGAGTTAGTTTAACACTTCTGATAATTTCGTACTTCCATCTTCATAATGGGTACGAAAAATGATGCATGCTCTGGTGAGGAGTGACAGTGCTTGATTAGTGAGGCTAATAAGGTGTAGGAGGAAATATGGGTAAGTTTGGAGAGGTTTGGGAGAGTGTATGGGTGTGATTTGAGTTGAGGGATCAAATTCTGGGTTCATTTTTAGGAAGATAGCATTGGTATGATTTGGGAGTGGGTTGTGAGTAGTGTTTGTCTTAGGATTGCCTGGTGGGGAAATGGTACCTCGATTAATTAGACCTTGGATTATGTTTCGGAGGTGAAAGCATTGGTCGGAGGTATGGCCAGTAGTTTTGTGAAAGGCGCAATGGGCATTTGCCTTGAAGTTTCTCGGGAGTCGGTTTTGTAATAGACGGGGATCCAAGGGTTTGATAAGGTTTCGTCTTAACAGGACTTGATAAACTTTGGATAGGGGAGCATGGAGCTCGGTGTATTCCTTTCAGATTAGGACAGGGCGGCTCTCTAGTGCCCATGAAGTGGTTGGTTGAGAGATGTTGTTTATGGTTGAGACTGCAGCACTGACATGTTTATTCTATTTTCTGGGGGTGAACTGCCTGGAAACTTTCTTTGGTTCAACCTCTGTTTTAGCAAGACCTTCCTCGATTTCTACTCCTTCTTCTCTGAGAGCTTAGAAATGGGGATAGTATTATCCTCCCATCGTTGCTCGGACATGGAACAAGAAGTTCTTCTTCACTATATTGACTTATTCTTCCTCGGATGGCCGATTGGTCATGGTGGCTGCCTTTTTCCTCCATTGGGCTATGAAGTTACTAACTGATTCCCCAGAGTTCTATTTGAGCATCTCTAAATCACGGTGGGCGACCTTAAGCTCTTCGTTGTATTTGTACTGCGATATGAATTCTCAGGATATATCCTCCCAACCACGAATTTTGGACTCCTTGAGAGATAAAAACCATCGGAGGGCGCTATCCTTCAATGTTTGCTGAAATAATTGGGCCATCACTTCTTCAAAATCCCTTATGAGAGTCATGTAACGGTGATAAATGCGAAGATGAACAATCGGGGGTCCAATTCCTCTTAATTTCTCAATACTTGGCATCTTGATTTTCTCTAGTAACCTTGCCTTAGGATAAGGAGACATGTGGGTTTAGTCCATGTAATTCCCAGATATTCTGACTTGGTCGAATTTCTTAGTTAGCATCTTGAGATCATCTTTGACCTTAGGATAAGGAGACATGTGGGTTCAGTATCTTATGAGAGTATCTTTGTTGATCATGCCCAATAAGGAGCAAAGTACGAGTACCAATGGTATACCAAGTATGGATGGGTGATGCGTGCAACATATGGACATACGTGATCCTAGGTGCACGTGGTGTGAAGTGTATATGGGGAATCTTCTACAAGTGTGTGAATATAATCATAAGCATGAGGTACACATGAATAATAAAGAATAATGTGAAAAATAGGGGAAAATGTAAACAAATATAACACCCATGTAAATAGAGTCTAGCCCTCAAAATAAGTTTCCCCGGCTGAGTCGCCACTATGGCCATCCCCCGATCCTTGCGGCGGGAGGAATGGAGAAGAGTGGGCGTCTTAAATGTCGAGAGGATCTTGGTCCCGCGCATCCCTCTTGGGAGAGCTTGGGTCGGTGTTGGTGTCGGTGATGAGGTGAAAAATGTAGAGAGATGGAGTCTCCAGTCTATTTTACTCAAAATAGATAAAAGAAGAAGGGAGCCATCCCGAAGGACAACATCCAAAGACATACTGATACATATGAAATCAAAATGATTCAAAAAGGGTTCAGAGGCTAAGTTACGAAATAGGAAGGTGTTAGGCACCCATTCCTCCTTTATGATCTCACGAGTTATTGCTATTTTCCTTTATTTCCCCGTGATATGTGTGCATGTGTATATATAGTGGAGATAGGAATCATCGACTTGTATCATGGGAGAGATAAAGCGAGTCATCCGTAGGAATGTTCCTAAAAGTAATATTAGAAAAATAGGATTTACACGATTATCCTAGCGTTGATCGTCATAACGGAACGATAACACATATTGAATAATACGCCACTAAGCATAAATATACGTATATGTAAATATGTACAATCTAAGAGAGTTAAGTTTAAATATATAAAAAAAGGAAAAAAGTAGGAAAATGACTCGAGTCTCGGGTACCTCGAGACGCATGCGTAGACTATAGAGGCATCAAAGTCCACGCAGTTTGCATGAAAAATGAGGGGTTGGATTTATCCCATAAATCAAACCGGGGACTTGTCTTTTATGTGTGTGTGTGCAAAAAAGTGTTTTAATTGTGAGAAAAGTGTGAGAATTCCAGTTTGGAATTTATGAGCAAACCCTATTTCTCTTGTTTTTTGGGGGGTTTTATTTATATGAAAATAAGAGATGTGCAATAATACTAAATAAAAATTATATTAGGATATGTTGGATGAGAGAATAAAAATGCTAAGTAATAAAACAAATTAATGCGAGTTTAGGAGAATTTAAAGAGAGAGTTGAGAAAGTTGGACCGTCTTGGAGATCTTGAGCTTGATCTTAGATGTTGGAGAGCAGCCCTTGCACTTGGATGATAATGGAGGGTTTTTAATTCAGCAAGTTGATGAAAAATATGATGAAAGGTGAAGGTTGAAAAGGGATTTGGATGTGGAAATCAAGATGACTTCGAGATGGGTTTTCTGAGCTCACTGAGAGTGATGGATTTCAGATATTCTTCCTCATTTGAAATGAGATAAAGCCCTCCTCTTTATAGGCCAAGGGAATTACCGATCGGCATATCCCTAGTCCTGCCAATCGACAGGTGTGTTTAGGCACACTGCCGATAGGTAGGGTTTGGATCTTTCCGTTTGGCAGTCTCTTTCTGGTTCCATCAGAAAATCGATCGTAGAGTGCAAACCATTGATCCAAATAATGCACGGGGTGAACCATTATAAAGGTACTTCAGAGACCTTCGAAATTAATTTGGACTGCTCCCTAGTCCGGGAGTTTAATTAGGGTCAAATGTGGCTCGGAAGCGTTCGTCGGTCCTTTGGATGTGGAATCGTCGGACGCAAACGGATCGTTTGTCCACATGGTAAGTCCGAATCGCGCACGAGGTAGACCGTTGGAAAGGTTAGGGGATGTAATTAGACATTACAAAGATCTTGACTTTGTTTTTGGGTTGTCTTGGGTCAACCAGGGCCTGGAAGCGCTTGGTGACCTTTCGGAGTATAACGGATCGTTTGTCCGTACCGTAAGTCAGAATCGCGCACGGGGCAGACTATTGGATTGGGGCTTTAGTGCCCTTTAAAGATTCATTCATTCAGTCTTGATCGAGATGAAGATTTGACTTTGGTTAAATGGAGCCTGGGAGCCTCCGGTGACCTCTTGATCAAGTTTCGGTGGGAAAGGGTCGTTCATCTGCACCGTAAGTCAGAATCGTGCATGGGATGGACTGTTGGAGATGGGGTTTAGTGAATTTCAAAGATTCATTCAGTCTCGATCGAGATTAAGAGTTTGAATTTTGGTTAATGGATCCTGGGAGTGCCCGATGGCCTTTAGGTCAATACCCGGGGTATGACTTAGGTTTGTAGCGATAAGGGGAGGTGCTAGGGACTTAAGGAGAGGTTAGGGAGGTGCTAGAATTGGGTGTCTACACCCATGAGTGTCCATTTATTTTCTCTCCACCTGAACCCACCATGGAACATGTGTATCCCTATGACACTTTGTTGGACCCACCCTCGGCGTATTGTCACGACATATCTAATGTCGAGGGGTATGAGTACCCTAGCTATTCATGGCGTCCTGATCACCCTTCCATTCAATATGAATCCCAACAACATGTTGTGGATCCTTACGATTTCCAACAGTCGTCATCACAACCTCGTGCACCTCAACCCTATCAGTCCACTTACTATGCCCCTCGTACTGATCAACCTTTTGTCTCTCATGGAGATGTTTTTCTCGTGTATGACCAACTTGACCCCATTACCCACACTTCATATGAGTATTATCCACATCCTAGTATTTCCAACAAGTCGTGTCCACCTCCACAACCAACGCCACCAATCGAAATCTCCCCACCAACTTGCACATTCTCTCTCAAGAGCCTCTCACAAAAGTTCGCGCACACTCTTCAATCTCAAAATGAAGCCCTTCAATGGCTTGAACACGGGTTTATTGCATTTGAGTGTGCGAACGAGTTGGATTTCACCCAAAGTCAACCCATTGTTGCAATCTCGTGGAATGATGACATGTCATCTTGTGCCACTGATTTTGAGTGTAACCAACCGTATTATCCTGAGAATCTCGAAGTTGAGACCACTCCATGGTCTGGGGCCCAAGTTGACAATTGTGTTGACATATACATTGATTGTGAAACTGATCCTACACCACCCTATCCTCTCGAACTCACCATTGAGGTTCACATTTCCCCTTCCACCGAATCTACTATTATTCCCAAGTCTACACCTTTTGATCATTTTATGAGTGTCACTGAGGCACCACTTTCTTATAGGTTATCTCCGGATACGAGTGCTTCCCACTGCCATGTGATTGAATTTGAGATGGTTCCTACCTCTCTGGATATGGATCCTATCCCACCATTCTTGACTTCCGTTGAGTCATATATTAATGATGATTCTTTTATCTTGAATTTATATGCCTCGTTAGATTTTTCCACCACTTCGGATGGTGCCTCTCTGGTGGATAAGTTGATCACTCCCTCCTTCACTTTCACACCTCCTCCTCTGCATACCCTTAAAGTATACTCTGAGACTCATGAGGAGCGTCTCTCCCACTCTTGAGTTAGATCATCTTCCCCCACCCTTTGTCCCACCCAATCCACCTATTGTCCCTACCACCCCACCACTTGATTTGGACCTTGTTATCGCACCTCACCTTCTCACATCTACCCATTTCATTCCTCACCTCGACCCACACTCCACCTTAGTACTCCACGATACCAATTGTACACTTTTAAAAGACCCCACTATCCCTGTGAGTATTTATGTTACTCTCCTCATACATGACACCGAGTTTGTTACTCTATGTACACCACTTGCTTGTGGTGTTGATTTTTTCCAGCTATAACTCCTTGGCGTGTCACGGTGCGACAGTTATCATCGTCCATTTATAGAATGGTCGTGCACTTTCTCTGTGGCCCACCCTATCACTATTGTCAAACCCTTCCGCCTCCTCCACCAGCTTGAACACCATAGTTATAAGGCCCCTGTTGCCCTCACATTTATGCTTAATAAGGCCCGTGACTGGTTCCTGTTCACCCTCTCCCTTATCGTTCTTATATATACCCTACTACCCACCTACCCTTGGTCCACTGATGCTTTGCATCGTGTGATGCACTTTTCCATACAAGTGCATTGACCCGTTGTTGCCTTTATCCAACCGGACTGACGCTTCAATCTTTTTTGGGGGTGATTCTCATCACCCAATTTTTCTTCCGCCCCGCACTTTCACAGATCTTATCTTTAGGGTGAGAATGGTTCAGTCTGGCTGAAGATGTTAAACTTAGTGCTATCGGGAGGCAGCCCGTCGTTCATTGTTTCTGAGTATGAGTCTTATCTTGTTTGGGGGTGTTGTTTTACCTCACCCAATGATTTTCACATGCTTTATAAACTTGTATGTATTTGTGTCGCATTTGTTCTTTAGGTCCCATCTCCACTGCATCAAGCGGTACATTTTCATCAGCGGTACATTATGGTATTACCTTGCCTCCCTTGTGATTTTTATTTTTATATATAGTTTTAAAACATCGAGGATGATGTTCTCTTTTGTTTGGGGGTGGAAAATTTATTAAAATCGTGTGTCGTTTGAAAAATTTTCAGAAACATGTCATTTTAAACTTTTTTTGCAGTTAAATTTAAATTTTTATGACATGAATTGTCTATCATCCCTCTTTTAGAAACCTCAGAATACCTGTGTTCGACCCTAAAATTATGCTTTTTACAAAAAAATTAATTAATACCTAGACTCATCAATTTGCACTATCACTTTTACAATCAAAGGTTGAAGAGTAACTGCATTCTTAATAAAGCCTTAAAAGATCACTAGCGGAGCCTTAAAACTCGTGAGATTTGAGATTTTTACCTTTTTCAGGGTTTTTACGTATCTCCGAGTCACAAGTTGAGTCAACTGTCTTTGGGTACTATACTTTGTCGTTCCATGGTCTCATTATTTTTCAATTTTGGCATAATCACTGAGAATGACATCACTTTCAACTTGTAAGAAACATGTGTCTTGTAGTTTATCCCGAGCACTAAATCGATTTTATCATACACTTACCCTTCACACCACCTATTATCATTCCATGTTTTCCTTACCCATATATGTCCCATAAACCATTCATATATCATTGCCCATCATTACCATCATTTTTTAGAAAAAGAATCTTTAGAATTCCAAATGTAAAATGTCTCCATTTTCATTATGAAAAGAAAAATGGATCACAATAAAAAAAATAAAGAAAAAGAAAAAGAATAGAAAAAATAAGCAAAGGAAAAAAAAATAGAAACGAAGCAAAAGAAAGCATGCGATCAAAAAATTGAAAAGTAAAGACATTATTTAGTCACACTACTCTCAAAAACTTTACCAGCATATCTTCTTCATGTCATTTTCCCATTCTCCCATACATACACCACATTTTTCACCCTTGGTAAGTGTTCGGGCAAATGAGACGACTATATGGTGAATAACTCGACATTCTTGACATAGTGGTTAGCATTCCTTTATGAGATCAAATTTTTTTATGTATCCATCATTTTTTATAAAGTGTGTGAGACGTTTCAACTTGTTTACATTTACTCACCTCCTCACACACTAGAGAGATACACTTACCCAATTCTCGGAGAGTTCGATTCGGAGAGATATATCCAGCGAGAAACGAAGTCAAAGCGCTGATTCTAAAGGTGATCTAAGAATTACTCTAAGGATACTCAAGATTGTTTTACCTAAACACACACTGAGTTTTATGAAGGATTACGCTTTTGGTATTAAGTAATTTTATGCCATACTTTAATAGTTGAATACGATGTTCCTTGATGTCCTTTTAAGTTGGGTTGTATAGCGCTTCATTGTCAAAATAAGAAACTGCATTTAAATAGAATTTTGAATTTCATGGGTAAATTCACTGCAAACCCTCACGAAACACCACTCATCCTATAGGGTAACCTATAGGTTTAACGGGTTGTTGCACATGCTAAGTGCAATGGTGAGTGCCTGCGAAAGTGGCACACTTTTGGTTACTTGTCTCTTTTCTCTCTATTTTTGCTCGAGGACTAGAAATGTTCTATTTGGGGGTGGTGTGATAAGCACCCAAAAGTGTACAATTTGTGCCCTGAATAGAAGCATTTTAGTCACTCATTTTAATTAAAATAGGCCTTATGTTCGTATTTTATCATTTTACAGGTCAGTACACAGTCGCAACATCAAATAGTGCTAAATCCATTCAATTCCGATAAAGTAGCAGTAAAAAGAGTGCATTAAAGAAATTAAAGAGACTGTGAAGTTAGAAGTCCCATTTGAGCTTGCACTGAGGAGTTTCGATGCCCCGAACCCAGTCCCGTACCTTACCCGAGCCTAAACCTGGCCCGAACCCCTTGTGTGTTTAGTTTGTGCCTTTTAGATTTTTTTTAGATTTTTAAATTGAGTCGTTTTATTTTTAGGATTTATTTTTGATTTATTTTAAATTTTCTTGAATTTATTTTATATTTCTTTATTTCGATTTTATTAGTTTTTAGTTTTTAATTTTTATTTAATTTTATTTTTATTAAGATTAGTTTTTAGGAATTTATTTTCTAGTTTTAGTAGATTTTATCTTTGGTTAGTTTTATTATATTAGGATTATATTTTTTGTTTAAATAGATTTTTAATTTTGTGCTTTTTATATTTTTTTATTTAGGATTTTAGTTTTTTAGTTTTATTAGATTTTAATGTTTATTTTTAATTTTTTTTATTTTTAGGATTAGTCTTTAGTAGTTACAAGATTTTTATTTTTAATTTAGCTTAGTTTTTATTTTTATTTTACTTGTTTTTATTAAAAAAAAATTATTATTTATTATTTTCTTATTTTCTTATTTATTTTTATTTAGTTGGGTACAAACTAATACATACACATATAACTCACATATCCTATACACATACCTAAACTACACCGTCACCCTCACACTAACCTCCCCACACCATCACACACACCACAAATCCCACACACACACACATCTAACATACACCCTCACACACCTTATCTACCCCCACTTCATCTTCCAAACATCCACTTTCTCTCTCATCTCTTCTACAACCATTAAACCCAACTCTCAAACTAACCATAACCAAAATCCACCCAAACCCATTCTTGAAACCCACATTCTCTCTCTATTTCCCCTCCACCATTAACACACCAAACCACAATTTAACCTCCAACGTTAAACCCGAATTCAGCCCTGCTATCTCCTTTCCCGAGAGCACCAACCCGATCCCAAGTCGCGATCCCTAACCCGGAGCTCCGGCGAGCTGCCCAATCCGCGAACCAACTCTGGCAGAACTTAACCCGTGACCCAAACCCGAGATGCCATAGCTGAGTCCCAAACCCGCGCGCCTCCAAACTCGGAACAAAAACTCGACCCCCATCTCACCCAAATAAACCCAAAATCTGCCATGTCAACCCATCTCCGACCACTGTAGCCCAACCACATAGATACCTGCTCCATCCCGAATCTAACCCTGTATAACCCCGGATCCCCATACCCGGATGCCTCATGTTCAACCTCCTTAAACCCATCGAACCATACTCCAATTTCAATCCCTTAAAACTCGAAAAAAACCTCGTGTTAATCTTATCTTCCAAAACCCACATGTTTTCATCCACTATTGACTTGGTTCCAAAAAGAATCCCACAAATATCTCTCCATCCAATACAACATCGGGGGCTTTAAAAAGAAGGAAGGGGGCACGGAAAAATAACACGCATAGAGACTGCAGTTAGAGAGAGAAACACTCTGTATATTATGTACAATTTAGATTAGAAACAAATATAAAAAAAAATAGTTCATTTTAAAATAATTTTTAGTTTTTTTTTGTTTTCTTGATAAAATCAAGTACGGGATTTGTGAGAACATTGAGACACACATGCATGAACGCGATTCAAGGAATCAATTCAATGGGAGAGTTTTGTGTATTGTATTTCTTGCTTTACTATTTAATTTGTTGTGTCATGTTTGTGACTACGATTAATTATTTCATTATGCTTGGCTAGTCACCCTGTTCAAAGGGTGGGATGCACTGTGTATGATATTATATTAATTAATTAATTTCATTATTTTTTCTAATTCTCGAAAAAATAATTTTTAACTTTCACTAATTAATTTATTTAAGGAGTGTTAGTAAATTAATTGTACAAATTAATGTTTGAATTTAAGAATCGAACTAGAGATGGGTTTTCCCGAAATTTGAATATTAATTCTGTGTTGAAATTTGAGAATTCATACTGTTTTTATTAAATTGATCCTAGCAGGTAATTTTATTGAAACTAGTATAGTTCTTAATTTTTCATTGTGTGACATTTATAAATTAGTTTTCTAAAAAATATATTATTAAATTTATAATTGTAACGAGAGTTAGATTATCGATTTAATATTATCTACAAATATTTCAAATTAAGAAATTAAGAAATTAAAATAATTGATAATGCGGTGTAATCCCATTTCTTAACATTCTCACATTTTTCACACTTGATTGCACATTATTTTTCGTTATTTAGTCATTTCATAATGTTTAGCATTTATTAGTTAGTTTTCCCTTGAAGTTGTTTTAAATAAAAAAAAAATATTTCAGGAAAAAAATTGAATTGAAAGTTTTCACATTAATTGTTATACCTTGAAAGTTTGATTGATACCCGTACTTACTGCAATACGAGTTGTTTTAGACATATTTTGCAGGAATCAAGGGATTTTGAGATTGACTTTTGAAGAAAACGACACATACGAAAAAAATCTTCTTGTCAATGTGTACTATACCGACTTGCCAAAACAAGTTATTACCTATTACTTTGACCATATCCTCATTATTAATGGTAACGCCTCCATATGTCCATCAGACGAATTCTCCCTTAACCCTCAGGTCTGGGAAATGATGACACAGTGGGACTCCTCCTTAGTAAAAGGCCTTGAACTACATGAACAAGGGCACACGTTCTTCAAATCCCCTGGCATTCGAGACTACATATTCAAAATCAGATACATATGAACTGCATAGGAGCTTGATCAATTGGAGTATCATGAACATTGGACCTTCCACATAAAGAAGCGAGGTCACATTAGAGATAGTATACATCCCAACCTCTCATACAGAGGATCGCCCCTCCAGTTCTTCAATAGTGAGAGGAGCTCCAGGATCCTAGTGTCGATATTTATTAGAGCATTTGAGCCACGAGATGGTATAGTTTGCTCATACAAATGATAGATACAGTGTGTTCTTCCATGACAGTAAAGAACAACCCCTTAAGATACCTTTTACCAATACATCATCTATCTTAACTATGAACTAGATTTGCTCATCTCACAGCTAGTTTATGACCTCTTTATTTTGTAGATATATCCTTAGTCCCACCGTTAGATTAACAAGGGATGCATCTATGGGAACTGATGTGCCCAAACATGCCTCACAGCTCGGAGACACCAACCTCGACTAAGATGGAGGCCGAGGTTGCAAGGGCTCTTGATTGGCAACCAATGATCTCGTCCAACATAAGGTCGGCTATAGACGACGTTACTCTCATAGTCAGGCCACAGCTGAGGTCTTCATGATCCATAGAGTCAATTATCCATCAGGTTGTCAGGAGTCGACATCACGTCTACCTCATGGGGTATAAGCCGAGGCAGTAAGGACTACCGCTGCCATCATAATCAACATCGGCTATTAATCGACTGACATTTCAATTACTCTAGCATAACCTCAAGGCAGACCGACATTACAACTCTACCTCAGTTTCCTACTTGGCCGATACCATCATGAATAATCTCGGATAAAGCTACAATCAGGCTTCACCAACCTCGTAATCTTCCAGGCCGAGGTCGCACCAGTCAGGGATCGAGCCGAGCATTTCTAGGAATATGCGAGGATAGGAACACGTAAATAAAGTCAGTTATAACCGAATCAATCCCCTCACGTGGGGGAATATTTCATCATCATTCTCTATATGTGACAGTAACACATATCTTCATTAGATTGGCTGGATCAACACACACATGCTCATTGCATGCATAGGGGGTACATTACACCGTCCACGCACTATATATAGAGGTCATCTTTTACCTTGTAAAGGGACCCGAAATTAAAAACCCTAGCTAAAACTCTTTCCAATTACAGAGTAGAGAGAGAAAGCTTGAGAGATTGTATCTATGGCCATTAGTGCCTTATTCTATTGACCTTACTCACTCACTTGCACAGTGAACGTAGACCTAATTGTCTGAACCACTTATATATTAGTGTTGATCCTCTTCTCCTCATCTCAATCTCTTATATTTAGTATATACTTGAGCTGCCATTGTTATCACTGATTTGATCTTACGATCACCTTGAAGGGTGGTGCTGTTTCCAACATCATCATTTTTGCACCGTCTGTGGGAACGAGAAGCAATCTCTTCCTCTTTTTCTGCTTAACCTCATCGGAGAATCTGGTGGTGAACCAAGCCTGACCCCTTGTGTGGAGTTGTTTCATCATTGAAAGAGGTCCTTTAAGGTATTAAGCTCATCTACTTCACAAGCTCTTTAGTTTTAACATATGGCACCGGAATTTCCACCACCTACTCAACCACCTGGTGTTGGAGGACCTAGTTCCAGCCAGGCACCCCCCCAGTCTAAAATGGCTGAGGTGGCAGAAACATTGAGGTCTTTGGCTACAACGCAACAAGTGATGAAGGAGAAATTTTCACAACTCAGTCAGAATATGATGAGGACACCTGGGGTCTCACCGGAGATGATTACTCCGATGACTGCTCAACCAAATCTTAAGGCCAGGGGACAACCCCAGGCACCACAGAAAGACCAACCTACACCTCAATGGAGGAGGGACGTTGCTGACCCCAGGCGTTTGCGTCTAGGGATGCAAGGACACCCTTGCCTTGAGGATAGGTATGAGATATGGAGGTAGAAGATGCTCCAGAAGATTATTGGGAGCCGTATGAGGTTTCAAATAACACAGTGAATCCTATCCAGCAGAGCCAAGGTTATGGAGGCAGAAGAGGTGAAAGTGCCCAATAAAAAGGATCAGCTTTTGATCGATTAAGTAGAGGGCCATCCTTTGAAAGGCTCGGCCCAGTAAATGACCTAAGGTAGAGGTTATCCAGGTTATGAAGTGCCACTGGCTCTCAAAGGGGAGATGGGGAACATCGGCCTCATCATGGCCGACCCCATCAGGGCTGAGATATCGAACAACAGGAGGTCAACAGTCGACATTGTGCTGTGGCTAGGGAACCCTCAATCCAACCTTTGGAGGTGACTGGGGCCAACCTCGGCCAGGCCGACGTTGTAAGGACATGGAATGACTCCATCCAACATCTTGAGGAGAATATGGGAGACCTTATCAAAAGTTGAGACCCATTGCAAAGATGGTTATCAGAGGGTTCTCCATTTGTGGCTTAGATAGTGAGCTTCCCAACCCCGACCAAGTTCAAGCCACCTACGGTGTCTATCAAATATGATGGTAGTACCAACCCTGTGCATCACATTGAGATGTACCAGTCTGCAACAAATATTTATTCAACCCCGGATGAGATGAAGTGCTAGGACTTCTCCGGGACTTTAACAGGAGCTGCACACATCTGGTTTACATCTCTTTCAAAGAACTCAATTGGCAACTTTAAGGGCTTGGCTGAACGGTTCATTAACAACTTTTGTTTTGGGGTAAGACCTCAAAAGAAAACCACTCATCTACTATACGTCAAGCAGGGAAAGAATGAGAGTCTGAGAGATGATATTACTAGATTCAACAAAGAGAAATTGGAGGTTGAAGATTATGAAGAGAATATAGCCATGAAAGCCTTAATTGGGGGACTACCGAAGGGGAAGTTGCTATGGAAGCTTGCGGAAGACCCTCCCAAGTCTATGGCAGAGCTATTGGCAACTGCAGGAAAGGTCATGAACTCTGAAGAGGCCATGGCCGCAAAGTATGAGGATGATAATAGAAGTGTTAGCGATAAATTCCAAATAAGATTGAAAGAAGAGGTCAACCGACGATAAGTTCGCACGCTATACTCCATTAACTGTGAGTTGCGAACACATCCTTAATGAGATTAAGAATGATCGGTCCCTGAGATGGACAGAGAAGCTAAAGGCTCCTCCATATAAGAGGAACAAGAACTTGTGGTGCAAGTTCCACCAAGGCCATGGCCATATAATAGACAAGTGATTCACCTTAAAGGATGAGATTGAGAAGATGTTAAAATTCAAAAAGTTGAGGAAGTATGTTGATGGTAAGGCCCCTAAGAGGGGAAAAGATGACCATAAAAATAAAAGAAACGACAGATGTCGAGATGATACCCCGGCAAGAAGAGATGATGACTCAGATGGGGATAATGAAGATGATCCAGACCTCCCACCAAAAGATGACAACACCCCAGTGAAGAGGGTTGGAATGATCTCCTTTGGTGTTAACACCATCTGTGGAGGACTTACTTGGGGTGGCTCTGAAGTAGATAATCGAAAAGCTCATGTGGCAGAGGCCAAATCAGTGACCAAGGTAGAGGTAGTAAATCTGGCATCTTCAGAGGCCAAGCAGAAGAGAAAGAAGGTCGATATGGACACTCTTATAGTCGGGTTCTCCCGACTCGACTTCAAGGGTATCTTATCTCCGGATGATGACCCTTTGGTAATTACAACAAGAGTGAATGGATGTGAGGTATAGAGAATCCTTGTAGATGGAGCAAGTTCAGCAGACGTGATATTCTGGCCCTGTTTTAAGAGCCTAGGCCTCAGCAGAGCTGGGCTGGTACCCTATCATCATCTGTTAATGGGATTCAGCTGCGAAAAGGTCCATCTGTTGGGCATGTATGAGATGGACGTGCGAATGGGAGACGTGTGGCCTAAGAGGTTGACCCAAAAGATCAATTTTTTGTTATGGACAAAAATGTCTTCTCGGACTATAACCTCATCATAGGAAGAGTGGCCCTTAAGGAGTTTGAGGCCATGTCATCGATGGTCCACCAAATGCTAAAATTCTTGACCCCCTATGAGGTAGGGGAAGTGCAGGGTGACCAGAACTTGGTGCGGGAATGCTACTTCAACTCGGCAGAAGAGAGGGAGGCCCATAAGAGGGTCAATACCACATATAGCATTGATACACTTGACCCTAGAGATAAAACAAAGTTGAAGAAAGGAGAGGCTGCGAAAGAGGTAGAATCCATCGTCCTCAATGAGGACGAACTAGAAAAAACCATTCAAGTTGGTAAGGCCTTAAAATCGAAGGTTAAGGAAGAGCTAATAAAATTCTTGAAGAAGAGGCAGAGTGTCTTCGCTTGGAGACACGCAGGCATGCCTGGCATCGACTCGGAGGTTATGTGACACAAACTCAACGTGGCAGAAGGCACTAAGCCAATAAAATAAAGACGAAGAGTTTACTCTAGGGAGAAGTATGATGTCATCAGATAAGAGGTCAGAAAGTTAGAAGAGGCAGAATTTATATGAGAGGTCATATACCCGAAGTGGTTATTAAACGCCGTCATTATGCCCAAAGCCAATGGAAAATAGAGGATGTGCGTAGATTTCACCGACCTGAACAAGTCTTTCCTAAAAGATAGTTATCCCTTACCTCGGATTGATTAGATGGTAGATGCCACGGTAGGGCATGAGTTCATGAGCTTTATGGGAGCGTATTCAGGCTATAATAAAATCTTCATGGATGCTGAAGACTCAAAAAAGACAACATTCATCACAGATAAGGGGACCTATTACTATAAGGTCACGCCCTTCGGCTTGAAGAATGCAGGCGCTACGTATCAATGTCTTATAAATAAGATGTTTGAAGATCAAATGGGAAAGACCATGGACGTATACGTAGATGATATGTTGACAAAGAGCCTGAAGACCTGCACTCACATGGCAGACCTAAAGAGAACTTTCAACACCATGAACTTTTATAAAATGAAACTTAACCCCGCAAAGTGTGTCTTCGGAGTAGGAGCTGGAAAATTTCTTGGATTCATTGTCAATCAGAGGGGAATAGATGCCAATCCTGAGAAGATTAAGGCTTTGCTTGATATGAAGACACTAAGGAGTATCAAAGACGTTCACAGGCTCACTAAAAGAGTAGCTGCACTCAACAGATTTATTTCCAGAGCCACGGACATGGGTTTTCCATTTTTTAAAGTGCTTAGAAAGGCCTTCGAATGGGACGAAGAGTGTGACGAGGACTTTAAGTAGCTCAAATCCTACCTCGGATCCCCCTACTCTTATCTCGGCCAATCATGGGAGAAAACTTATATGTTTACCTAGCAGTCTCAGAATCAGCTATAAGTGCAGCCATAATAAGGGAAGACGTTGGGGTCCAAAGGCCTGTATAGTTCAATAGTAAGTCCCTTCAAGGGTCTGAATAGAACTATCCTCGGATGGAGAAGTTGGTCTACGATTTGATACACACTTCAAGGAAGATGAAGCCCTACTTCCAAGCCCACTCTATGGCCATACTCACTGACTCCCCATTAAGGCAAGTCCTGCACAAGCCTGAGAAGTCAGGCAGATTGATGAGCTGGTCCATCGAGTTAGGAGAATATGACCATATTTATTAACCTAAGGTGGACATTAAAGGGAAGACACTTGCAGGTTTTATTACTGAGTTCACGTGGGAAGAGACTGAGGTTGAGAATAATCCAGTAATCGCAGAGGGATCAAATAGTAACATCTTCCGAGACCCTGAAGAGGTTGTGTCCAACAGAGCCAAAAATGGAATAGCTGAGAATGAGGAAGACATGTACCTCTTCAAGCAAGGAACCCTGTCGAAGGTGAGCTTCTCTTCAAATGAAGATGTTTACAACCTCTTCATTAATGGGTCTTCTTGCGAAAGTGGAAGCGGTGCAGGGCTGATACTCTCAGCTCCGGATGGTACCAACGTTGAATATGAACCAAGGCTCAACTTCAAAGAATCAAATAATGAGTCAGAATATGAGGCTTTGATAGTAGGCATCTCATTGGTAAAGACCCTTAGGGTTAGACGACTCCTACTTCATAGCGACTCAAGGTTAATTATCAACCAAGTGTTTGGAGTTTGTGAGGCCAAGGATGAAAGGATGGCCAGATACCTGAAGAGGGTAAGACTGGTGCTAGAAGGTTTCAAAGAGGTAAAGATGAAGAGGGTACCTCAATAAAAAAAATCCACACAGATGCACTAGCAAGGTTGGCTTCAACAACAAGGACAAACATCAGAAGGACAGTACCAGTCGAGATGCTTCTCAAATCAGCCATTGAGGAAAAAGAGGTTTCCAGTTCTTGCCTCAACTTGAACCTAGGATACTCATGGATGGACCCCCTCATCAGATACATCAGAGAGGGAGAGCTTCCAGAATCAAAGCTAGAGAGGAGGAAACCGAGGTACAGAGCTGCAAAGTTCTCAGTAATAGGAGAAGTCCTATATAAGAAAGGATTTTTGTTACCTCTCCTCAGATGCGTTGATCCCACAGAGGTCCCTCGCATCCTATTGGAGGTACACAAGGGTTCTTGCTCTAGTCACATAGGAGGAAGACCTTTGGCCAAGAGGATTATCACCCAGGGATACTGGTGGCTAACCTTGGAAAAGGATTTTGCAGCCTACGTGAAGAGGTGTGACAAATGACAAAGGTTCTCCACTATCCCCCATCAAACTCATCATCCTATGACATCAATCAATTCCCCTTAGACATTTACAGTATGGGGGATTGACTTGGTGGGTCCCTTGCCAAGGGCTGCGAATAATTACCGATTTCTGATAATAGCGATTGACTACTTCTCTAAGTGGGTGGAGGCTGAGCGGATGATCACGATCACAGAGTAGATTACCTTACAATTTATCTAGAAGAGCATCATATGCAGGCATGGCCTTCCAAACACCCTCATCTCGGACAATGGAACCCAGTTCAAGAATTATTCCTTAAAGAAGTATTGCGAGAGAGTTGGGATCAAGCAATTTTTCTCTTCTCCTGGTCGACCTCATGCAAAATGGTCAGATCGAGGTCACGAATAGAACAAACCTCAACGGGATCAAGAAGAGGTTAGAAAAATTTAAGGGGAGATGGACTGAAGAGGTTTATGCTGTATTATTGGCCTAAAAAATAATGACTAGGACACCAACGGGGGAATCCCCATTTATGTTAGCACATGGCTCAGAAGCCGTCATACCAACAGAGGTAGGACTCCTCACTCACAGAGTTAAGACCTATGACCCTGAGAAGAATGGGGAGGAGAGAAGACTTGACTTAGATCTTATTGAGGGGAGAAGCGAATATGCAGAGATCGGACAGGCAACCTACCAGCAGAGAACATCAAAATTCTATAATCAAAGGGTGAAATCGAGGCCCATAGTCGCAGGAGACCTATTACTGAAGAAGACGTTGCAGAAT
Source organism: Sambucus nigra (assembly GCA_949130495.1). NCBI lineage: Eukaryota > Viridiplantae > Streptophyta > Magnoliopsida > Dipsacales > Adoxaceae > Sambucus > Sambucus nigra. The sequence goes on along the minus strand of OX422223.1, from coordinate 49,125,205 downwards.
ACAAATAAGCTTCACCCAAATTGGCATGGCCCTTACAAAGTGATCGAGGAGGTTGTACCCGAGACTTACAGGCTGAAAAACCTTGAATTGGAACCTTTCTCCAATCTATGGAATGTTGATCGTCTAAAAAAATATTACATATGATGTTGCAATAGTTTCTATGTAAATGTATCATCTTATGAAGAGATTATTAATGATAAGATCAGTTCCTGTGTCAATTCTTGGTTCATTATGCTTTAATGGTAAAATTTATGGGGGAAGAATCTTAGTTTGATGACCTCACACCTAAAACATCATAATTTGGTAACAGGGTTTGAGGTGAAACATCATATTTGGATGACCTCAGACCTTTAACATCATGAATTTGGTGAAAACTTTATGAGGGTAACATCTTAGTTTGATGACCTTAGACCTTTAACATCATTATTTGGTGACAAGGTCAGAGGTGAAACATCATATTTGGATGACCTCAGACCTTTAACATCGTGAATTTGGTGAAAAATTTATGAGGGTAACATCTTAGTTTCATGACCTCAGACCATTAACATCATAATTTGGTGACAGGTTCTGAGGTGAAACATCATATTTGGATGACCTCTAACCTTTAACATCATTAATTTGGTGAAAAATTTATGAGGGTAACATCTTGGTTTGATGACCTCGAACCTTTGACATCATTATTTGGTGACAGGGTCTAAGGTGAAGCATCATATTTGGATGACCTCAGACCTTTAACATTATTAATTTGGTTAAAAATTTACGGGGGTAACACCTTAGTTTGATGACCTCAGACATTTAGAACATCATAATTTGGTGATAAGGTCTGAGGAGAAATATCATATTTGGATAACCTCAGACCTTTAACATCATAATTTGGTGACAAGGTCTGAGGTGCAACATCACATTTGGATGACCTCAGAAAAATTTATGGGGCTAACATCTTAGTTTGTTGACCTCAGACCATTAACATCATTATTTTGTGACAGGGTCTGAGGTGAAACATCATATGTGGATAACCTCAGACCTTTAACATCATAATTTGGTGACAAGGTCTGAGGCGCAACATCATATTTGGATGACCTCAGACCAAATAACTATTAATTTGGTAAAATGTTACAAGTTTAACATCATAGTTTAGTGATTAAGACACTGATGCACGACATATAAAAACATTCGAAGTCAAGAGAAGCAAAGTTCTCCTGAGAGAATGGTATAGCACAAAGAAGTTAGAATTATAAGTCAAAAGCTAATAGAAAATGTTATCAGAGGTTACAAACCGATATGAATCAGAAACTAAGATTACAAAAAAGAGCTTCACAAAGTACGACCTAAGTGTCTGCAATCTCAGGGTTAGTGTCCATGTCCCCACTTCCTTGGCCGATGTTGGTCACTTCTATCCCATCATCTTGAGGATTAACGTCTTCAATCCTGGTAGCTTTCGCTTGAGTAGTCTCGGCAGGCGCATCACCTTCTTCCTCCTCGACTCTTGTAAGGCTTGAGTAAACCGAGGATCAGCATAGCCCAGACCAACGAAGTTCGAGGCTATCAGGCTCCCTGACTCCTTCTCTTTCATTACAACCCATTTTCTAGTGTCATTAACACCCCTTTCGAGGTATTAAAAGCCAAAGCTGACGAATTCGTCAGAGATCTTATAGTCCTCCATGATCTTCTCTGAGGCGTCCTCCATGGAAGCTTTGACAGCGGCATCCACATTTCATTAAAGGGCTTCATTCTTCGACTTCATAGAAGAGATGGTATCATTCTTAAGTTTGGCAATGTCTTTCTCCAACTACGTATCCTTAGCTTCAGACCCCTTAAAGGCAGTCTTCAGATGTTTTACTTTGCCATTAAGAGCGGCCTCAGTCTTCTAGGCCTCTCTCCCCTTCTTAATCAGGGGCAGCTTCCTCAGAGTCCAGTCGACAAACTGGTGCATGGTGAGGATACCCTACTAAACACATTCAGACACATGAGTTAAAGAGTCAATGAAATTCAAAGACGATGTTACACTTCAACCACAACAACAAAAGTCTTACCTGGATAGATCGGTGGAGGCATAACTCGGCCAGTAGAGGGGTATCGAGAGAACGGAAGAACCGTTTGTCAACGTCGATCATCACGGAGCCGATGGCATCCAAGGCCTTCATACTTTGGCCAATAAGGTTGTCGCTGATCTTCAACTGCTCTAAACGAGCAACTAATGTGTCCTCAGAGGAAATGGGGATCTCGCGATCCCCCTTGGACGTTTTCTTCTTCTGCCTCTGATCCTCAGGGGCAGGGTCATTAGATTTCATTTTTTTGGTGGCATCGGCCCTTGAAGAGGTAGGAGGAGGAGGTGCATTAAGGCCTACTTTCTTAACTAGTCTAGTGAGGCTAGGGGCTACCATTTCCCAGATATCGTCTGATACTCCTTCCGGATACTCTGCAAAAAGAAAAGATCTGAGTTAAAAGATCAGAGACATAACAAAATCAGAGGTATAACTTGTTAAAAAAATAAAGTAACTTACGGACATCGGTCAGGGGACTCCCCCCAAGGCCAGTTTCAGAGAGGTAGTAAGGGGTCATCAAATGCTCGTACTTGACCAGCTGACCATATTCCCCCTGATCTTGAAGGTCCTTAACCTTCTGAAAGTTATTCTGTCTTAACCTAAGGTCGACCCTGGAAGCCAATTACACCTTTCCCCATCGCAGAGGTATTCTCGGCTCTAAAGATGAAGAGGTGGCACAGGGACCAAATTCCCATGCCCTTGAGGTGAAAAAGTATCGTGGTTTCCATATATGGTTCGAAGTCCGGGTAACCAACAATATCTTCTTCTTGGACTTTCGAGCTAGAAAGTGGTAGTAACTCGAATGATTCTTAGTAGAGAAGGGCACGTATCACCCTGTGAAGACCTGGACGGGAAGGTCTGAATGATGGACTGCCCTCCATAATATGATATCTCCAATCATCACCCTCCAGGCATTAGGGGACAATTGGGAGGGAGCCAAGTTAATATGAGACCATATGGCCCTAATTATTAGATGAATGGGAAGACGAAATCCTAACTTAAACATCTACTCATATAGGCATATTTCACCATCTCGGTCGCTAAAGGCACTTTCATCCCTCAGAGGCCTCCTAAGTTTTATGGAGGGGCCTATGGAATAAAGATGCATAAAGGCTAGGAGGTCGAATTCGTTGACAGTGCTCTCTATCTCAACTACCATCGAGACATAAACATCACTCTCTTGACCATCATCCTCATCCCGGGCAACGTAGGCTTGGGCAGGGGTGGGAGCATTAGTGGAGAATCTGTGAGCGAACTCAGCCCCTGTGACATACGACAAGGGGATATCATTAATAGGTGGTGGAAATACCACACTAGGCCCTACAACTTCAACATCAGAGGAAGTGCAAGAGGTGTTAGCGCTGTTATGTGACGAGGCTTGACTCAGGACCTCGGCCTGATCAGGTACCTGATCCTACCTAATGGAGGATTTCATCGCCTCCTAGAATAAGTCAACAGACATGGGGTCTGAGGTGGATGATTCAGACTCAGACATTGGAGTGGGTTCTAATGGAGTCTCACCTAGCTCAACTGGTTCTATTGGCTCTGGGTATATCATCCTCAGAGGGGGAGGAAAGATTGGTCTGAGAGGGAAAGCCTCTACACTACGAGCTTCCTCTTGGGCTCATTCTATTTGCCTAATCTTATCTAAAGTCATCTCCCTAAGAGAAGCTAATTCCTCTAAAACCTAGTAAAGAGGTATGAGCATAGGAGGGCGAGACTACACTTGGGACTCTAAACCATAAACAACTTGGCATAACCTAAGCTAAAAGATCAAACTAAGATATTTGAAAGATTTCTAGCCAAGAACAATCAAGAATAGTACACCAAAAAACTCATAAGCTCACCGGGAAACCTAAATTACCACTGGAAAACTCAAGCTGATACCAAAAAATGCAACAAATGGAAAAACAAGGCTGGAAAAAAGGGCAAAGGAGAGGTAATAAGCAATACCTGATGACATACGAGGTGAAGAATGGGAAGATTGACAAGAGGAATCCACAAAATGCACTCTTGATCAAGCTCTGGAAGAGAGCGAAAACAAAAAAGGTTCAGGCTGGAGAAATGGAAGGAAATGAAGAAGAAAGAGAGAGAAAAGGGTTTAAACCCTCAAAATCTACTTGCACGCATCCCAAATCCCATCATTGCCTTGGGAGCTCAAAATAACAACATCATTCCACTTGCCAAGCACGCAACCTACTTCAGAAGCTGACACTTGTCAAAAGAATATTAACACACCATGAATAAAGGTCTCGGAGCACCACACCCCATAGTCACCTATTCACATAAGTAACTAAGGGCTAGGGGGTGATTGATGTGTCCAAAACATGCCTGATAGCTCGGAGACACCAACCTTGGCCAAGATGGAGGCCGAGGTTGCAAGGGCTCTAGATTGGTAAGCAATGATCTCGTCCAACATATGGTCGGCTATAGCCGACGTTACTCTCATAGTCAGGCAACAACTAAGGTCTTCATGATCCATGGAGTCAGTTATCCATCAGGTCGTCCGAAGCCGACATCACGTCTACCTCGTGGGGTATAAGCCGAGGCAGTAAGGACTACCGCTGCCATCATAATCAACCTCGGCTATTAATCGGTCGACGTTTCAATTACTCCAGCATAACCTCAGCGCAGACCGACGTTACAACTCTACCTCGATTTCCTACTGGGCCGAGACCATCATGAATAACCTCGGATAAAGCTATAGTCAGGCTTCACCAACCTCATACTCTTCCAGGCTAAGCTTGCACCAGTCAGGGATCGGGCCGAGCATTTCTAGGCATATGCGAGGATAGTAACACGTGGATAAAGTCAGTTACAACCGAATCAATCCCCTCACATGGGGGAATATTTCATCATCATTCTCCACATGTGACAGTGTCACATGTCTTCATTAGATTGGCTGGATCAACACACACATGCTCAGTGAATGCATGGGGGGTACATTACACCCCCCACTCACTATATATAGAGGTCATCCTCTACCTTGTAAAGGGATCCAAAATTAATAACCCTAGCTGAAAATCTATCCAATTATACAGTAGAGAGAGAAAGCTTGACAGATTGTATCTATGGCCATTAGTGCCTTATTCTATTGACCTTACTCACTCACTTGCACAGTGGACGTAGTCCTAATTGGCTAAACCACTTATATATTGGCGTTCATCCTCTTCTCCTCATCTCAATTTCTTATATTTAGTATATACATGAGCTGCCATTGTTATCACTGATTTGAGCTTATGATTACCTTGAATGGTGGTACTGTTTCCAGCATCATCAGGAATGTCTACCTAGAAGCATCCACATAGTTAGTATTATTGAACTGCAAGGTGAGATGACCCACCGAGGTCATCGCTCGCTAAAAGTCCCCCCCACATAGGTACTCCTACGTAATAAAAATGGAACTAATCCACCCCGCTCCCAATGACCATGATTAGGAAAAAATCATTACTCTCCACTACGTGGCATCTGCACTAATTCTCGCCATATTTGTCTATGATATATCTCCTTGGGGGCCAAAATACACACAATATCGATACTAGTACGGGAATATCTTCTGTGAATATATCAGCATTATGAAAGAGATGGATTTAGGGTAAGAAAAGCCCTCTTACTACAGTAAGTGAACTGCGAGACTATCTCTAACGGACCCCCTTCCTATAATAAATAGCACAAGGAAAATATCTCGGACAGACCCCCTGTCGATGATGACGAATATCAATAAACTACCTCAAATGATGACATGTAGTCGGGGTTGTTAATGTTCACATAACCCTTATGAGGGTCACCACACTAGACAAATGACCAAGTCCTACCCCATGGTGGAAGAAGTCCCCAGTTTTACTCTAAACTCTGACGTAGATGTACGATGGATGGAAACTTCCATGTCCAGATCCGTATCGAAAACCCAAAATGAGGCTCCCAAAATACCGAAGCAAACCCCTATCTTGGATTAGACATAAATCATTTCCCTAAAGCCAAAACTGACTACCGTCGACCCCGTATCCTTTATTGATTTCTTTCTTCCCCTAGAGAAAGATGAACAAGAAACCTGCAAAAAACCCGTACTCACACTAAACAGAGAGGTTTCTTTCCTCAACATCTCTGGTTGATACTATGCTCCTTCGAATCCTGTTAATAAGGAGAGATGATCCCCCATAGTAACCATTGTACCACTCCTCAGGAGAATAATAAGATCTAGGATAAAGTCAGATAGACCTGAGCTAACATCACCATTCGAGAGTTTCTAGCTATATCTCGATAAAATTGAAAAGCCCTCGTACATCTGTTATCCCAATATTTTATGCCTATGGATAAACCCCCGACTAAGATGTTAGCTACCACCCTCTCCATCATTATACAATGGCACATCAGAATCTTAGATGAGGACCTTACCTTTCAAGGTTGCGACCACTGATTTGAATTACACATTACTACTGAGACCCACAAGAAATTTTTTTCCCTCGTGCTAGTAGGCAATGGTCCACCACCAATACCCCCTCCACACGGCTACCGGTCTCATATACACAACCTAAAAATTTACAACCTCTTATATTCCCATCCTTGCCAACGATAACACTCGTTGAGAGGTCCTAGGGGCTAACACTCTCGCTCTCATGATAGGTCCTATAAATATGATGTCAAATTTTAAGTACTTGACATTTTGACCAGTTTCAACCTCTTATGCGAGAGGGCTAGGATACACCCCATGGGGGCATTATCCTAATCACTTCACATGAAGGACATGTTCTCATTCGATAATGATGTCATCACGATCTACGGGCATGACGATTGGGACACAATAGCCAATACTAGCGCCATAACTCTCCTATAGACAAATCACAACAACAAAAATATCTACCTCGGGGGATACTCACTTACTTAAAAAAAGATAATCGAATTATTCACAATATAGCTAACCGAATCAACTAAAATATGGGAAACATGGTCGAGTTCAGACTCATAAAGAATTAATAGGGAATCCTTGAAGTTGTCCCCACTACGAAACACAAGGGTATAACCAGTCTTTGGTACACCGCTGAAGAAACTCTTTACGGTTAAAAGCTTATTTACAAGATTAACAACAAACTGTTATAAGTTGTGTAAACTCCGAATAAACTTTTTGGACAAAACTCTTTTCGAAAAACACAAGATGTGTTATAAAAGACTTTCTGAATATATGGATTAAATTTGATAGTTGGTTACCTTCTTTTTAATTTTTAATAAACATCTACTAAAGTTACCATGCACTCCCAATCACAACAACAGTTAAGAACATTCAAAGAGATAGACACATGAATTTTTAACGTGATAAACCCTTAAACAAGGGAAACATCCACGGTGCCCTCTACGACACAAAACAAAAATCCACAAGAATAAAGAATCAAGTTACAACACTTACGAAAACCACAAAGATCCTAACCTAAGTTTAGAATGTACCTACATGAGATTCTCCAGTCCAAAGGTAATCTGGATTGGACTGATCTTTTCTTGCTTCTTCTTTACTTTTTCCTTGATCTCTTTCTTTTTGAATTCTGATTCCAGTAACTCTTTCAAAATCCAAGATTCTCAGACAGAACCACAGTGTCTAAGTGTTCGTGTGAGATAGTGTTTGTGATGTGCTACCACATGAAAACATGCTACTCACCCTCTCAATATTATACAAACAATCCTAACAAATTACAACATTTCTAAAATGACAGGTTATTTTTTAATCTTGATTTTTCAAGCCAAGACTTCTTCATCTTTAAATTATCCACAGATCATAAGGATACCTTGCCTAGAAGATGGTTCAAGGTCTTAAAAAATTTCAGTATTTTGAAAATATTTTTTAAATTGTAAACCTCCAATTGAGATCCAAACTAGACTAGAAGTCTACTTTTATTAAAACAAATTCAGACTTAACATGCAGAGACTGATTCAATAATTTTTGACATAAAACTTCTTTTCGGATCTATTCCATAAAACATTAGGAAGAGTTCGTTGTGTTCTTTTTATTTTTGTACACATGTATTTCATAAAACATGAAATAAAAAACTAGAAACACACACAACTCAGTATATCTGAAAATATTATGAAACTAAAAGTTTTTATTTCAAAATTCGTTGATACTAGATATAAAAATAGAAACAGAAAATTAAATGTGAGATGTTCTCTTTTAGAAAAACTCAGTTTCAATAATGAAACTTAAGTCTCTCTTAGAGATGATTTCTGAGAGAATCACAGATATGAAGAGGTCTTCAAACGAAAACACAACACAACAAAACATAGAAACCCTAGAAGTATCTAACTCTAAAAAAGATGGGTTTTCTGGTGTATGGTACTTTTAAGTTTGGTGTTTGGTTTGGGAGAAAACACTCAGAGATTTGAACTATGAAGAAACTAGGGTTTCTTCTTTCTAATCTCTCTCTCTTCTTTCCCTCTCTTCTCCTTTCTCTCTCTTCTCTCTCTACTCCCTCTTTTCTCTCAGATTTAACGAAATGGCAAAAGTCTCAAAATGCTGAGGCTTGGGTCCTTTTTATACTAACAGAGGAAGGATCTAGAACATCGACCTCAATCCTATGGCTTGGATTAGGTCTTGACCAGTTGACTTTAATCCAACGGTGCAAAACTAGCAGTGCATTAAATATACAATGATTGGTTTAAACTGGGTTCACAAGGATTGAGTAAAAAAACATGCAGTACGTTGATAAGGTTGATCCAAGGGCTAAAAATGTGTACGCGTTTTGTGTCTAACAGAAAATACAAATCCAATCGATAGTCTACCAACACATGTACGAACCAGATGAATGCAAAAATGCGTGTTTGAAAATAATTACAAAGGCTACCTTGAATTCTCCAGCGCTTTTGGATTCTACCCAGGCAAACAATCAGCAAACAAAATAAGTTTTTGAAATTCAAATGTTACCCACAACACTTTTAAAAATAATTTTTAATTGATTCAAAAATCATTTGAAAATTATTTAAAAAATCTATAAAATGATTTAAGTTGAATTAAATTGATTTTAAAATGACTTGAAGTGTTGAAGAACCATTGTAGCATATAGGTGATATGAATAATACATAGTGTGTGTCCTATTTGTGGTTTTAAGGATATAAATAACTCCCTTTTGTTGATTCTCTTGGACATGATTTCTTCTTTGAGTTTGAACCTTTGAGTAGATGGAGTTCTCATAAAATCTAACCTATTTTGTCTAGATATCCAAACTAGTTGGAACTCCTATATATGTAGACTCAAGTAAGTCAATATATAGTGTGTTCTCAATCGTCAATGGTAAAGCCAACCAATGACCTCAAAGACCCCCATGAAGGGTGGAATGACATTTTCATCTCTAGGGAGATGACTTGCCATATTACGGGCTCTTCTAGCCTTAGTGAGATGAAAAAAAGATATCCCTATAGCCCGAAATAGAAATCCTTTGTGAAGAAGGGTTATAAGTGGATTTCGAGAAAATCTAAAAACTCAAGCAGAGTGAACTTAATATATCATTAGTTACCACATATGATAGGTAAACCTCCCAGTAAAAGCCTGAATGGGGATTTCCCGTGATATTTCCTGAGGAGATCGCTCTGATAGGCATATTTAGATACACTAACTCAACCCACATTGAATGCTTCCATGATTGGTACACTGCCTCGACCACCGATATACTGCTACAGATAAGGGAAGATTGGATAACATCCCTAAGATCAATCTCTACCTTTGTATGCCAGACTCCACAACTCTACTATTTAAAACACTGCATTGAGTCAAGCCTTAAAACATGACATGATAACCCCTATGGGATTATTAAATAAACAAAGAAAATAATAGACTCTTGCTAAAAGCCCTCTATGAGGCACTCCCTTACAATAACCCAATCAAATACCCAACCGAAAACCCAAGGGCCACCCCCAAGGGAAAGAGGGCCTAAACCAAGAAACACCACCTACCATAGCTTGTAGTCAGTACCACAGTTAAAAATCCCCCAAAGGTCTCTCCAAAAGTACCTTTTCAAAGCCTGGCTTACCTCATCATCCACATCGAAGGAACTATAGTACTGAAAAATTGGACCTCTACCGCATGCCTCCCAATGCCCAACGTACGTAGGGCCTTTGAGTGTATCATGTTAGGTAAAGAGACCGCCCTTATCCCATATCCCGACGTATCCCTCTATATAAAATACTATTTTCATATTATCGATGTTGTCCTCACTCGCTTTGACGGTATAGTAAACAATTATTTTCAGTAATTGTCGGTGTATTTTACATGTAATGATTATGAATCGAACAACGGATTTGAATACACACTTTATAATAATAACCCTACAGACTTAAAAATAATTAAAACACTTACAAAAACATGACCAAAGTCAAAATAATTATATGTCTCCCAATAAAGATTACACAATCACCATAAACTTGGGCACTCCCACAAACCACAAACAGTTACAAATATGGTCCTTCCAAGATGATAATCAACACAAGGAGCTCACGGATCTCCTCGCTAGCTTCGTAGATGTGTTTTCTTAGTATTACACTGGCATGCCCAACATCAATCCATCTATCGTCATGCATAAGATACTTATTATTCCTAATGCTAAGCCCACAAAATAGAGGCTCCTCAAGATCATAAACAAATGGTCCTTGAAGGTAAAGAAAGAAGTGGAAAAACAACTCATGGTCGGCTTCATACAAGTTATGGAGTACCCCACTTGGCTGGCTAACATCTTACTAGTGCCTATAACTAATGGTAAATTCTAAATGTGTATATACTATAAGGATCTTAATTAGGCCTGCCCCGAGGATGATTAAAAATTAACAAAAATTGACTTACTAGTAGATAGTACAACTAGTAAATTGCTCAAATCATTCGTAGATGGATTCAAAGGCTATAACCAGATCAAAATTACCCCTGAACATCCGGAGAAAATCGAGTTCATTACCCCCCTAGGGGATAAAATGTAATACAATCGTGGCCTTCCGTCTAAAAAATGTTCATGTAACTTACCATAGAGAAACCAAGGCCATCCTACATGACCTTATACCAAAGGAAGTGGAGTTCTACTTGGATGACATGATCGTCAAATCCAAAGAATGTGAGGAACACGTTTTGGCACGTTAAAAATTCATTCAAATCTTACGCCTCTTCAAAATGAGGCTAAACTCATAGAAATGCATCATCGGAGTCACTAAGGGAAAATTGCTCATATTCATAGTCAATAAAGATGGATTCGAGGTAGACTCTTACAAATTCAAATCCATGCAAGAAATTCCACCCCCCGTAATAAAAAAGGACGTTTGAGGGTTCCTAGGTCAACTAAAGTTCATAAGTCGATTCATTAGCCAACTTACCACTATTAATGAACCAATCTTCCAAATACTCAAAAAGTACTTACCATAAGAGTGGTTTGCTCAATTCTAAGAAGAATTTGAGAAGATACACGGATACCTCACTTATCTATCGATGTTATTACCTCCCCAACTAGTGAAATCTCTCATGATCTACATTACCATAACCAAAATCTATTGTTAGAGCCATTCTGGCACAATACATATAGAGAACACAAAAATAATGTGCCATATACTAGGCTAGCAAAATATAATTATCCTATGAGATCAAATACACTACCTTAGATAAGGCTTGTGTAACCCCTGGTATGGATTACTCATAAACTATTCCATTACATGATGTCTTTCATCATAAGACTTATCTAAAAAAAGGATGCCCTAAAATACCTATTTAAGAAATCCTCTCTTTCTAGTAGGATGGCCAAATAGTTGTTGATGCTATCTGAGTTTGAGATCACATACGTCACATAAACGGTGTCTAAAGGATGAGACATCTCAGACCTCCTTTCATGGCAACCCCTGAAAGAAAAAGAATAATACGACGAAGAATTCCAAAACGAAGATCTCTTTGCCTTAAACGAAAAAGAGACTTGGGAACGGTATTTTAGCGGGGCATCTAACAAAAGGGGATTCATAATAGGAATGATCCTTATATCCTACGACTCATGAAGACTCCCCACAACTATTAAAATTACATATAAGTGCACTGGAAACTTATCCGAGTATAAGGCCTATAATACGCAACTCAAAATTTCCCAACAAATAAGGATCACTCATCTGAAAGACTACGGAGATTCCATCTTAGTCATCATTCTAATACTTGACAAATTGAAGATTAGGGATGAAAAACTGCAACCATACCATGAATACTTAGAAAAGGTATCTACTCTACTTGAACATCTCTAATTCGACTTCCTCCCAAAGGCTAAAAATAACTTCACAGATGCACATGCCACCCAAGCCTTTCTAATAGACATGCTGGGGGCACTACAAAAATCACGTACACTGTAACCAACCAAAACACCCATTCATACTTCTTTGATATACACACTATCAAAGAAACGGTAGTAAGACCCATAGTCTGGTAATATGATATATGAAACCTCCTATATAAAATCCACTACCTTATGGATGCCTCTTCCAATGATCGGCTTACCCTACGAGGATTGACAACCCAATTCATCATATGTGGCGGCCAAATTTACAAACGATGGTTTGATGGAATACACTAATGATGCATCACCAAAGATGAGACTTTCAAAATAATATAGAAAATCCATAGAGGTGAATGTAGTCCGCACAAGAGTGGTCACACCCTGTACAGAAAAATTATGAGATAGTCATACTATTAGACCATAATGCAAAAAGATTGTACGGACTACATCAAGAGTTGCCTCAACTTTTAAATGCATACCACATGGTATCATTTGCCTCTTCAAGAACTCCATTTCATAACCTCACAATAGCCTTTCTCCACCTAGGGGACAGACATCATAGGGAAGGTAACTTCGAAGGCCTCCACTGGGCATATATTCCTCCTGGTCACCGTCAAATTTCATAAAATGGGCCAAAGACAAATATTATGCAATTTTGAATGCTAACACGTTGGACAAATTCATACAATGAAATATCATCTTCAGATACATCATAGCTTACGAGTTAGTATACGATAATGGATCTCACTTCGAGAAGGAGGTTTCAAACCTCTTACACAAGTATCATGTTACTTGGCATAAAATATCACCTACATGCCTCAAACCAATGGACAAGTAGAAGTCGCTAACAAAAACTTTAAAAATATCATCAACAAGATGACTAAGACACACACCAACTAGTCAAATGAACTCCCATATGAATTTTTGGGCTCCCAGACGACATTGCAAAACTCTATCAGGGCGACCCCATATTCACTAGCTTATGGCATGGAAGCATTCATACCCATCAAACTCAAGGTTACCTCATATTGGGTCATTATCGAGAGCCAAATATCCAAAACAAACTGGGTCTAAGACTATTATGATGACCAATCTCTCTTTAATGAGAGGATACTAAAAGATGCTTATCATAACCAAGGTTACTAATAACTTATCGCCAGTGCATTCAATAAACGATTCAAAAAGTGAATATCCTTGAGGGTTGCCTAGTCCTAAAAGAAAATCTCAAGCATGCCAAAATCCTCGAGGTAAATTGGCACCCAACTATGGAGGACCCTACCTAGTCACGAAAATAAACTCTATAGGGGTGACTACCCTACATGATCTCGACGGAGTCATATTTTCCTAACCTTTCAATCTTGACCGATTGAAGAAATTATTTCCTTAAACCCACCCACGTTGAAAAGGGACATGACAATTTAATGTAAAAACAATCGATCGTAACATGAAGGAAAGACTATGCAAGCCCATACACATTCCCCATACCTACATGAAAAAAAACACTTGAGCCACTAATGTTTCTCTTGAAGTCATCTACAACAATTTAAGACCCTAAAATTTTCCTTTATTAATTTTAAGGACAACTAGATAGACTTGATTCTTCGCTATATTTTTATTGTAGATATTTACAGACACCCTATTGTCTTTAAATGAAAGATGCATATTAAACCCGAGATATCACTTCAGTCCTGGTCTAAATAAATACCTAAAAAATCCCATGTTACGAGAAAATCATGTCTATGAACATTGTACCCTTACTCCCAAAGAGTCGGAGCGATCTAAATAAGCTAAAATGTCAAGTAACAAGTAATGCTCTAAGGAATTTTACAGAATCTACATTATTCGAACTACAAACAAAGGCGAAACATTATGAAAAAAATAAAAATGAATCCTAAAAGGGAAAGTGGACTACCTCTATACACTCCCCCTAAGCAAAAGAAATAGAAAAACACTCTTTTCCCCATAAATCATCCCAAATCTCTGGACACATATCATTGAAATAGGGTATCCTAATAAAACGGTACCCTATCATGAGTAGGAAGACAATATTCTAATTCCCACACCACTCCCACTTTCGAATACCCTACAACCCGGGATAAAGACTGAGACAGAAAGACTCGCTAAGGGTTCCTCGCAAAATAACACCCTATTCTTAGAAGGAGGATGGCATTCTGATTTTAAAAAGATATGTAAAATGGATTTTATTAGTTCAGAAACAAAGAAAGGGGAACTCCCTTCCCTCACACTCCGATTCACAAATAGATGGCTCGCCATCAAGCAGATAAAAGTCATCTCTCTTCGAAAAGAAAGTCTCAAAAAATTAGGCACTTTTGTTTTACATATATGTGTGTGTGTGTCATCACCATTCTCACAAAAAGATCTCGGGCTCCCTCAATTCATACGCATATTTGGCATTATTTACCCTATAAATAAGAGTAACATTGTAGTTACTATCCCAAAACAAATTCGATCCCCTACGCAACTTAAAATATGGATTCATATGCTCCTAAAAAATTTGGTCCCCTACGTGACCTAAAATAGGAAGTTCTGTGATCCAAACCAAAGTGGTTTCCTATGTGACGTAAAATAGGAAGCCCTCACTTCAAATAAATCGGTCCCCTACACCACCTAAAATACGGAACCCTACACTCAAAAATAATTTGGTCCCTTATGCAAGCTAAAATAGGAAGCCCTACGCTTCAAAACCTATTCATTACCCCTGGTTCACTGATTATTTGACTCCTATGGATCATGCCAAATATCCTGCACCCCCCCGCCCAAGAGTCCAAACTATTACCCTAAAACCCATTTCATTTACTAAAATAGTCAATCCTTTATACAGTCCTTTCAATTTTGATGAAGAGTATCCGCGCATGCACACTCTTAATGGACCGCCTCTATGGACACCTCGCTCGACAATCGATGTTCAAGGACACCTTGTCCTGTCCTGAATAAGACCCTAGCGTGAACTCTATTTTTTTTTGCAAAAGTATGAACTTTTGGAACCTACACCAAATTTAAATGTCCAAAAACACTAAGAACCAAAATATATGGATCCAAAGTGCAAAAACAAAAAATAACAAAAATCCAATAAAATAATAAATAGACAAGACCTTTGGGATAGGTAACCGATTGATTAATCGTCCCCAAAACATTTAACCGATTGGCTAATCATTTCCCCACATATGTAATACCCCGTATTTTCATGGCTTTTAAAATTGGGGATTCATTAAATTTAATTGAGATACTAATTTTATATTAATACATAATTTTATTTTAAATATTTACTAGCGTGACGAGATTTAGTAATTATTGGGAATTTTTTGAATATTACTAGATGAGTAAAGTAATATATAAGATTGATTTTATTAAAATTGTCACTAGTGAATAAAATGGCAATTATGGAAATTTAAGTCGGGACGCGCCTGTGTCGTGTCAGGACAAAATTATTATTATAAAAGTCAATATATTATAAGTCTCCCATATGATCGTTTCGAGTGCATCAAAGTGTCCAAAAGGGTCGGGATAGTCAGAAAAGTGTACCCGGGGGTTTAGTTTGGGTCCCGTGGCATTTTTAGGCCTAATTGACATCCCGGGAGGGTATTATTGACATTTTGTATTTTTGGGTAATTAAACCCACGATTGTTCTTGGTATATATTACCATTTGGAGTTGTCTCTTAGGGTTAACAAACACAAAACCTAATCCTAGCCATTAAAGAAGAAGGTGAAGAGAGTAGAGAAGAAAGTGAAGAGATTAGAGGAGAAGGTGAAGAGTTTCCAAACAATCCAAGGCCTAGAATTGGCCCGATTACACCGCCACCACCACCAAAATGTAGATCGCATGATGAGGAACGCAACCATATAGTTTTCATCAACAAATCAGACCCTTAAATCCCACGTAAGTATCTATCTTGCTGATTTTCAAGTTAATATGCCTTCCATGTTAGTGTAGGAATGAAAATCATATGTTTTAATTGAAGAATTATATGTTTTGGAAGAGAATTTATATGTGTTGTAGGGAGAATCCATGTAGTCTATAATCTTGATCATATGTAGAGGATTAACCACGAGTTTATTATGATATTTGGGAAGAAAATATAGATTTAAAATAGAGGTTTGTGATTATTCATGTAAAATTTGGTTTTATAAATAAATCTGAGATTAAACCCCTTTTTGATTAATTCGTTGAGGATTTGTGGTTGTTGTTACGTTATAACTTGTTTATATATATTTCTTATACATTTGGATAACTTTTATGGGAGTTTGGGATGAAATTATAGACGTTTGGAGTGGTTAGAATGGTTGAACCCGTAGGTTGAAAATTCTAGGAAACTGGGCAAGAACTGCTTGATCGATCGATCGATCGACCAAGAGCATCGATCGATCGACCCCATTCCTCGATTGATCGATCCCTCCTGGAAAACTGCATGTTTTTTTCCATTTTTGTTTAATTCGGATAAAATAGGTGGGAACCCTTGAATATTTTTGAAATAGTAAAATGGGTTATGAAGAGGACCGGTAGGGTCTAAGTAGACTCCGTTGAGTGAATTAATATGAGACGAAATTGTGGGTTAACGGGGAGTTATTCATACATTGGAAATTATGCGTACATTTACTAAAAGATTGAGACTCGTGAAAGATTTAGACTAGAAGGTAAGTGAGGGCATACCTACTGAAATTATACTTAGTGAGATAGAATACTTAGAGAGATGAGAAGTAAGTCTGAAATAAATTATAAATGAGAATAAAATAGACGAATCTGTTATGTGAGATAATCGAGTAATTTGTGCTAAGAACGGATAATAATAATTATGGGTCGTGGGTGATCCTAATTTGAAAAAACGTGAATATTTATATATATAACTTTGTGACTGTGCATATATTATGTATCAGTGTAAAAATCATACCCGGACTACTTGCTATCACAGAGGTTTCCGCACTGGTACGGTCTTATCTCGATTGGACCTTTATGGGGGGATATTGACTCATACCCTAGAACATAGGATTGCTTGGTACAGGCTATCTGAGAATGATAGTCAGACGGTCCTAAGAGACGTGAGGGGTATGTACTAACCTCTTAGTGACTTGGAACTATTCTTTACCTTCATTTATATGTGTATTGTGTTAATACAGTTCGAGAGTGATTGCGAACTAGTATTTCCCTTAGTATGAGTGAAATGGGGACTTGATAGCAGAGTATGCCAGCACCATAGATTTATGTGGGGTGCCGATAGTATCTATATAATAAAGGAGGAGGGTCTTTTCACTGTTCATGCCATGTCATATAAGGTTTTGTATACAAAACCTATATAAACAGATTTTGTATCTAAGGTTTTGAAATTGTGCCATGTAAAAAGAGATGGACTTTGTACAGGCATAAGTTGAAAATCCAAAAAAAATCGAGGCCCAAGGTAAATAGAGAACAGTCTACCAAAAGGTGCCCGTTGCGTGGCTCAATGTTTAAACACATGTATTGAACACAAGGCTCAAGGAAAAAAAGTCCTTTCCCTCAATCCGATCTTCACGTTCTTTTCCATTATGAAGCTATCTCTCTCTCTCTGTCTCTCTCTCTCTGTCTCTCTCTCTCTCTTTCTCTCTCTCTCTCTCTCTCTCTCTCTCTCTCTCTCTCTCTCCCTCATTTCGTCTCTCAACCCCTTCCTTAAAACATAACTGGCCCACTAAAAAGCTATTTTTCTTCTTTTCAACCAAAATAGGATTGCATTCAGATGTCCAGATATATTTCTCAGGTAATGACCGTAAAAGAATTAGGTTTTATTTCTTTTTTTGGGTTGCCTCTATCATATTAATATACATACACGCAAACTCAAAATTAAATCTCATAACAGTTACACACACACAAACTCATTTTGGTCAAAATTTTTGGAAGGGGAAAGGGAGTTAAGGGTTTGGGAAAGGGAGGATCAAGCCTGCCATCCGATGCCTTACGCGGAGGGGAGGAGTTAAGAGGAAAAGAGGACTTATCTACGAGGAGACATCTGTGAAGACGTTACCTACACCGTGCATGTCGTTACCTACATTGAATGCCCCTCCACCGTTTCGAAGAAGATCTGAATGGGTTTCCATCACATGCTACACCAAAAGCCATACCAACACATCCAAATTTGGGTATTTCATTATATTATTCGTATTTGAGATTTGGGTTTTAGTTTAGCGGGTGACTTCTTCTCACCGTATTTTTTGATTCGGTGATTGGAACTTTGATACGAGTCTGATTAGGTATGGGGTCTTTGATCTGTTCATGGCAGTTGTGGGTTTATGAATGGGAGTAAGATGTAGATGTTAGGTTTTACAAGGAGCTGAGATGGGGACAATGGGTTTGCCCCATGGTGGTGGGGTTTTATAGGGCGGAGACCACACATCCATAGTGGTGTGGTTTTCAGGCCTTAGGAAGTGAATTTGTTCAAGGACGATGGTGGGTTTGTGAATAGTTGGACGAGGTTAAGTTTTCTAGGTTGTCGAATGTTATTTTTTGCAAGGGCAGTGGTGGTAGTGGTGGTTTGTTTTTTGGGTTGTATTAAAAGATGGTCAAGAGTAGGGTGCGGCATTTAAGCCGGTGATGTGGACCCAATATTCCGGTTATTTGTTGCGATTAGAACATTTGCAAATGTGGATGTGGTGGGGAACCTGATTCCGTCTCTTACATGGGTCCCATTTCTCCTATTTTATTGTCAAGCTATTGGGATCTAAATGCCTAGATGTTTTTTTGGTTTGTCATTTTTAGTGAGTGAGATTATCCTTTGTTCTATTTATTTTGCTTAGTTTATTTTATTAGACTTTATTTTCTGTTGTATGATAATTTTTTATTTGTGTTTAGGTTCATCTCGTCAGTAGGTGATGCAAGTAATTTGTATTTTGTAGGTAAAAGAAGGTGCATTCCGTTTGTAGTGAAAGTTATTTATCAAGGTATTTTTGTATTTTTTTCCCTTTAATTTTTTTTCCAAAAAAAATTTAATATATTATGTTTTGGGGTCAAAAGAGGTGTGAGACTCAAGTTCTCTAATCTCTATACAAGTGTAATGATGAAGAAGTTGCCTATTGTTGGATCAATTTTTTTTTCTATTTATTTATTAGTTCTAAAACAAGTGTAAGATCCATGTCTGATGTTTGATGAATTTTTATTTTCAGTGACTCAAGTGATTGGTATCTCTACTCCAAGCTTATATAGTTTTTTTAAGTAGTAAAATAAATTTTAAAGTTAAATCTGACTAATTTGGATGAAACTGATTAGTTCGTAATCATTATATTCTCATATATTTTTTAATAATGTTTATGGTAATAGTATTGGATAGCTAGGTGCATTACTTTACACAATTTCCTGGCCTTCCATCACAACGATTAGACAACTCATCTCTTAACATAAGACAACACTAGTTTTGACTGCGCACGTGGCTCGAGGCATGTAGGAGTTGTTAAAAAATATTTTTTTTCTGTCAATGGATTATTTGTATAATCTTAGACTGAGCTATATGTGTACCTTTCTCATTCGTGTGATTTTTTTCATTCTGAATATTGATATATTTTAAGTTTATTTAAATTGCTACAAAAAATTATATTCAGTTTGAATTCACAGTGATTTGAAAAGAAACAACTGATTTAAAAAGCAACTATATTATTTTTTTGATTATTAGATGATATCAATACAATTACACTAAATAACTTGCAGAGCTTTATCACGGGAACAAAATACGATGAGAATAAATTTATCACGGAGAAAAATTTATCGTCGTGCCATCGGCACGGGTACAAAATATCACGGGAATAAATTTATCGTCGTGCCATTGGCACGAGTACACTCTAGTATATATATATATATATATATATATATATATATATATATATATATAGAAACTTTCTACTGTGTGTATAAGTAGTTAAGTAATGAATAAATGCTTCAGCTTTATAACAAATATATATATCGAAACTTTCTACTGTGTGTATAAGTAGTTAAGTAATGAATAAATGCTTCAGCTTTATAACAAGTGTTCGTGAATTTGGTAATGGTACTAAGTGATTCTAAGTAATGTAAGAATATGGAAGAGAATGATTTTATAAAACTAAATATTATGGCCTTAGTATTTCTTGGGACAAAACTTTATGGAATATAAGTTAGATAGACTTATGAGATCAGTAGAACGGTAGGAGTGCACACTAGATGAGAGGTGAGGATTCACAAGAGAGTGTCGCATATTAACATGGTTGTGATATTAGCCCGTAAGCATTTTAAATACTTGCTAAACAATTTTTAAAACTGTTTTACACTCGGGCTCTGACCCATTTTCTGTCATTTCTTTCTCTCTTGTATATATATATATATGTATGTATTACGGGTGCCCAGCCATAGGGAAGTCATGCTTAGGTTCTTTGGATTGGATGTGCTGCAGCTTATGTGGAAGTTGAAGGCTCTTGCTTAGAGGACCTCTTCACTGATTCAGTTTCTATTTTAGATTTTCATAGTTAGGGCATGTGTTGCCCGATTTCCTGTTCCGTTTGGATTTGTCAGAGATTTATGTTTATGTTATTTCTAGTATTTGGTACTTTTGGGGAGTTAATTCTTGTCAGGATAATTTCATTTATAGTTCATAACTTGGTTTGGTTTTTCTATATTGTTTAATTCTTGTGTGGTAATTATCATCCTTATTATTTATGTGACTCTTAAACTGTTGTTATTAAAAAAGTTTTTCATATTGAAATTTTAATCAAATGTAAATAAGACTTTAAATTGTTTTGACACATAGCTTAATTATTTAGGGTGTTTAAATTGAAAATTTTATTTTGCGAAAGTGATGCTAAGAATGAACCAACCGTTCACCTTGATTTTAATTTAATAAAGGACTGATCACCTGGTATTTAATTAGGTGGGGTGTTACAGGTGATATTAGAGCATCAGGTTCTAGTGTCCTTTAGGTCCTGTGCGGCATATTATGCTTCCAGCGTTGCTTTGTTTGATATATAGCCCTATTTTTAGGATTGTTGATTTCTATGGTGAGTGTCACACCCCGCCTAATTCTGGCGTCGACCGCCACCAAAACTAAGCCGGGCGTGAGTAAATAAAATACCATTCTTAGCATGAAACAGATATGAGACATAAATAAATCAGTTCATAAGATAAGTAATTGAACCAACCTCAAATGATCATAAACAACTAAGCGATAAAAGATCGATCACATGCTAACTTAGAAAATCCAATCTCCAATAATGATTAATTAAAATCTGAATAAAGATCCAACTCCGAATAACTAAAATAAATCCCATAAACAACTTTGGAACCGAATGGACCAATAACTCTCTAAAATGAGTCTCATAATGAAATATGACTGAAAGGAAAGTCTAAGCTAAAACAAAACAACAAAGTAAATCCGCTCCAGCTGCACCTCCAAATGATAATCTCAAAAAATCTTATGCAGCTTCTCCAATTCTAATCCTAAAAAAGATTAGTCAATGCATGGGTCAGAGCCAAAGCCCCGAGCAAGAATACATACTACTCCCATCAAATAGGATCCCTGAATCCAGACAAAAGCATTATACGCAATAAATATCACAATAGAATATTTTAAATTAAACGGAATAATTTAAACGCGATAAATATAAACCACTAACTACCCGTAAAAATACCATTTATAAAGGCACACCAATATGATTTTAAATTCTCAAGTCCCGCGATGTTAATTTAATTAAATTAACCAGATTTTATTATAGCCTCATTTTATTATGGCGGTCCTCCCGCCTCGAATGATTTCTCCACCAAAATACACATCCCCTCGTAAAAACGTCGGCTGGTCCGTTTAAACTGTTGGCCCTCGCTGATTGAAAAGGTTCCACACACGACACGACATAAAATGCCGGCTAGACCGTTTAAACTCTCGGCCCTCGTTGATTATGTCGCCAATATATTCTAATACCCGTCTTATTATCTTAGGTATTAGTTCTCAATTTCTCAATTCACAATTTATAAACACCCCACCCTTTAATCGATGTGAGATCCTCAAAATACCCCGTAGTCCCATACCTAAGGGTCCCCAAGTTATCAATACGTCCTAACCCATGTATAGGAGGATTTTCTAACATAAATCATAACCTAGTCTCGTACTTAGACTACCGAAACGACGATAAAGTAATAAAAATCAGCCCACCCTCAAGATGATAAAAACGCAATAATCTACCCTCACAAGTCCCATACCTAGAAGGCGTAAATCATAAAAGGTGTACCCGCTAGTTCCATACCTAGAAGGCATCCTAAAGTATAGGGAGAGCAAAATTACCCAACAACCCGTCGTCACAAAGGCAATATAATAATACCAAAAAGTCACACAAATAAGCATAATTAATCAACGTATAAAACTACGCATGATAGTCAAATTCAATTAAACATTTAGTTAAATTATCACAACGTCAACAATACCCAAATAATCTCATTTAATTATTTTAAATTAAATATACCAAGTTTTGATCATATATACATCAAAAATAAAATTTTATTATCTCTACATGTATTACATGAGTTATACGCACCCAAAAGTCAATTATTTTAAAGCTAGGTTTTTTCTAGATTCAACCTACACCAATAAAACCCAAAATCACTCATGAATCCTACGTACCCAAAGGGTTATGAATATTATTCAGATTAAAAGATTTTATAAAAATAGCCCCATAATTAGTATCCACTTTTTCTAATTAAGTTACTAATTATTTTTTAAGAAAACATGTAATTAAGTGTTTAGGCGACACTTAAAACGCATAATACTAAAGGAAAAGAATAGAGTATTCATGCCTAAAAAGATCGTGTTGAAAATCTGATTAGAAATATGGATTCCTCGCGAAAAATTAGCGAAAGAGTGCTCTTGATCAAACTTGATTAAACCCCAATTAAGCCTCCCAAAACTTGTGCCAAAAACTTGATTATGAAGAAGGTTGATGATTATGAGTGAGAGGAAAAATATTTAGAAGTGTTCCCTAGTGAAAAACCGAAGAAAAATTGATTACAAGAAGTCCTCCCACGGATTACAAGGTTATATAGTGATTAGGAGTCCTAATCCTTCACAAATTCTTAAAAACAGATTGCTGCTCAAGTTTTCGGGGAGGGTTGATCGATCTACCCCCAGTCATCGATCAATCGATCATGCCTAAAATCTGGCAGTCCACCCAAAAAAATTATAAGGGACAAAAATTTCCAAAAATTATATAAAATCCATTTTAGATGAAAACAGGGAGTGCTTAAAAACATGGCAAACAAATAGAAATGAAGAGAATTTTGAGAAATATAAATAGGCTAAAAAGGTAGTTAAGAAAGTGGTAAGAGATACTAAGTTAAAAGCGTATGATGATCTTTATACAAAATTAGGAACACAAGAAAGGGAAAAAAGTATTTATAAGCTTGCTGAACTTAGGGATAGGAAAACAAAAGATTTTAATAACGTTAAGTGCATCAAAAGTGATGATTCGAGAGTCCTAGTCAAAGATGATGAAATGATGGAAAGATGGAAAAACTACTTTGAGAGGTTATTAAATGGAGATAATGGGAGTATATTAGATATAGAGGAACTTAGGGAGACTCGAGAAGATATATTTTTTCGTAGAATTAGGACAACAGAGGTCAGGATTGCTCTAAAAAAGATGAAAATAGGGAAGGCTTTAGGACCAGATGGTATCCCTATTGAGGTTTGGAAGTGCTTAGGGGAGGATGGAGTATCATGGCTTACAAAATTATTTAATAGAATTTTAATGACTAATAGGATGCCCGATGAATGGATAAAAAGTATTTTAGTACCTATTTATAAAAATAAAGGGGACATACAAAGTTGTTCAAATTATCGTGGTATTAAGTTAATGAGTCATACAATGAAACTTTGGGAGAGAGTGATTGAATATAGATTGAGATTAAAGACAACAGTATCTGAGAATCAATTTGGGTTTATGCCTGGGAGGTCAACCATGGAAACAATCTATTTATTGAGGAGATTAATGGAGAGGTATAAAGAGAAAAAGAAGGATCTTCATATGATTTTTATAGATTTGGAGAAGGCGTGTGATAGGATACCCGGAGATATAATATGGTGGGTTCTACATAAAAGAGGAGTGACTCGCAGATATATTGACTTGTTCAAGGATATGTATGATGGTGCGATGACTACAGTAAGAACATCAGCTGGAGAAAGTAGTGGATTTTCAATTACGGTAGGGCTACACCAAGGTTCAGCATTAAGTCCTTATCTCTTTGCTCTTGTTATGGATGAGTTGGCTGGACAAATACAAGATGAGGTGCCATGGTGTATGCTATTTGTAGATGATATTGTTTTAGTCGATGAGACTAAGATGGGGATAAATGCTAGGTTGGAATTGTGGAGAGAAACTTTAGAAACAAGAGGATTTAAAATAAGCAGAACTAAAACAGAATATGTGGAGTGTAATTTTAGTAGTAATAGGAGGACAAATGGATATGTGGTGAAATTGGTGGGTCAAGAAATACCTAGAAATGATCATTTTCGTTATTTAGGATCGATTATACAAAAAGATGGAGATATTAGTGATGATGTTACGCATAGGATTAGAGTAGGCTGGGTTAAGTGGAGAAGTGGGACCGGCGTTCTGTGTGATAGGCGCATACCTTTGAAGTTAAAAGGAAAATTTTATAGGACGACCATTAGACCCGCCATGTTATATGGAACAGAGTGTTGGGCAACCAAGAAACAAAATGTGCAGAAAATGAGTGGCGGAGATGCGAATGCTAAGATGGATTTGTGGTAAAACTCGAAAGGATAAAATTAAAAATGAACAAATTCATGAAACGGTAAAAGTAGCTCCTATAGAAGATAAATTGAGAGAAAATCGACTTAGATGGTTTGGACACGTCAAGCGTAGACCAATGGATGCTCCTGTAAGGAAGAGTGATTTAGTTAGTATTGATGGTAACCCAAGGGTTAGAGGTAGGCCTAAATTAACTTGGTGGGATATTATAAAAAAAGACATGATATCATGTGGTTTAACCACAGATATTGCACTGGACATAATGGAATGGAAAAATAGGATTCATGTAGCCGACCCCAAATAATTGGGAAAAGGCTTTGTTGAGTTGAGTTTAATTCCGCTTGAAGTTTTATTCTTCTAAAATCTTAACCAACATATTTAGCCAATAAAAATTATTAAATTCAAAAAATTAATTTTCTCGAATATTCCTATTAATTAATTAAATTAATTAATAAAAACATGGGGTGGTATATAATTCCCCACTAGCAAAGAATTTCGTCCTCGAAATAAGACGAAGCATACACATCAACACTTAAATCTTGCAAAAAGAAAATAAGGCTCACATATGCCTACCTGTGGAATGCCATAATTGGGCGCTCATACACCCAATCCTACGCGCACCTACCCCACGAACAACAAAATAACATATATTGCCTATATGCATACGTATAACTATGAAAATAACGGCTTACCACATGCTCTCACAAAACCCCCACTCGATCCTATATACGAAAGTCATCAAAATGCTAACGTCCTCAAATTAAATCTCAAAAATAAAAAACAATACACACGATATCTATCATCTGTACTAAAATCTCCAAAATAATTATCGTCTCTAATATCCATTTTAAGGACCCTCACATTATGCTTACTATTTCTAAACTCAATGCCTATACGTCCTTAACTTAAAACTTCACATCTCCAAGAAACACATCTAACACGTATGCTAGACCCTCTACCTTAAGAAGTACGAATCCACAAAGGGAATCAAAGATCGACAATGCGGAAGCTAAACGGACTCATAACCTACGAGACCTAAGACCATGCTCTCATACCATCTGTCACACCCCGCCTAATTCTGGCGTCGGCCGCCACCAAAACTAAACCTGGCGTGAGTGAATAAAATACCATTCTTAGCATCAAACATATATGAGACATAAATAAATCAGTTCATAAGATAAGTAATTGAATCAACCTCAAATGATCATAAGCAACTAAGCGATAAAAGATCGATCACATGCTAACTTCGAAAATCCAATCTCCAATAATGATTAATTAAAATCTGAATAAAGATCCAACTCCGAATAACTGAAATAAATCCCATAAACAAATTTGGAATCGAATGGCCCAATAACTCTCTAAATTGAGTCTCATAATGAAATACGACTGAAAGGAAAGTCTAAGCTAAAATAAAACAACAAAGTAAATCCGCTCCAACTGCACCTCCAAATGATAATCTCCAAAAATCTTATACAGCTTCTCCAATTCTAATCCTGAAAAAGATTAGTCAACGCATGGGTCAGAGCCAAAGCCCTGAGCAAGAATACATACTACTCCCATCAAATAGGATCCCTGAATCCAGACAAAAGCATTATACGCAATAAATATCACAATAGAATATTTTAAATTAAACGAAATAATTTAAACGCGATAAATATAAACCACTAACTACCCGTAAAAATCCCATTTATAAAGGCACACCAATATGATTTTAAATTCTCAAGTCCCGCGATGTTAATTTAATTAAATTAACCAGATTTTATTATAGCCTCATTTTATTATGGCGGTCCTCCCGCCTCGAGTGATTTCTCCACCAAAATACACATCCCCTCGTAAAAACGTCGGCTGGTCCGTTTAAACTGTTGGCCCTCGCTGATTGAAAAGGTTCCACACACGACACGACATAAAATGCCGTCTAGACCGTTTAAACTCTCGGCCCTCGTTGATTATGTCGCCAATATATTCTAATACCCGTCTTATTATCTTAGGTATTAGTTCTCAATTTCTCAATTCACAATTTATAAACACCCCACCCTTTAATCGATGTGAGATCCTCAAAATACCCCGTAGTCCCATACCTAAGGGTCCCCAAGTTATCAATACGTCCTAACCCATGTATAGGAGGATTTTCTAACATAAATCATAACCTAGTCTCGTACTTAGACTACCGTAACGACGATAAAGTAATAAAAATCATCCCACCCTCAAGATGATAAAAACGCAATAATCTACCCTCACTAGTCCCATACCTAGAAGGCGTAAATCATAAAAGGTGTACCCGCTAGTTCCATACCTAGAAGGCATCCTAAAGTATAGGGAGAGCAAAATTACCCAACAACCCGTCGTCACAAAGGCAATATAATAATACCAAAAAGTCACACAAATAAGCATAATTAATCAACGTAAAAAACTACGCATGATAGTCAAATTCAATTAAACATTTAGTTAAATTATCACAACATCAACAATACCCAAATAATCTCATTTAATTATTTTAAATTAAATATACCAAGTTTTGATCATATATACATCAAAAACAAAATTTTATTATCTCTACATGTATTACATGAGTTATACGCACCCAAAAGTCAATTATTTTAAAGCTGGGATTTTTCTACATGCAACTTGTACCAATAAAACCCAAAATCACTCATGAATCCTACGTACCCAAAGGGTTATGAATATTATTCAGATTAAAAGATTTTATAAAAATAGCCCCATAATTAGTATCCACTTTTCTAATTAAGTTACTAATTATTTTTTAAGAAAACATGTAATTAAGTGTTTAGGTGACACTTAAAACACATAATACTAAAGGAAAAGAATAGAGTATTCATGCCTAAAAAGATCGTGTTGAAAATCTGATTAGAAATCTGGATTCCTCGCTAAAAATTAGCAAAAGAGTGCTCTTGAACCAACTTGATTAAACCCCAATTAAGTCTCCCAAAACTTGTGCCAAAAACTTGATTATGAAGAAGTTTGATGATTATGAGTGAGAGGAAAAATATTTAGAAGTGTTCTCTAGTGAAAAACTGAAGAAAAAGTTATTACAAGAAGTCCTCCCACGGATTAACAAGGTTATATAGTGATTAGGAGTCCTAATCCTACACAAATTCTTAAAAACATCTTACTACTCACGTTTTCTGGGAGGGTCGATCGATCTACCCCTAGGCATCGATCGATCGATCATGCCTAAAATCTGGAAGTTCGCCCAAAAAAATTATAAGGGACAAAAATTTCCAAAAATCATATAAAATCCGATTTTAATTCCTCTTGAAGTTTTATTCTTCTAAAATCATAACCAACATATTTAGCCAATAAAAATTATTAAATTCAAAAATTTATTTTTCTCGAATATTCCTATTAATTAATTAAATTAATTAATAAAATCACGGGGTGTTACAGTGAGATTCTGTTATCCTTCTATCACATATGTATATTAGTGAATTCTATTTGCGTTTGGATGTGTGCATGTGCTGAGCAATTAAGGATATCAGACGAGGGCCATTAGGCGGACAACAAGAGGCAGGGCTTAATGAGGTTGTGAAGTATATTCGAGGATGATGACCGTAGTCGAGGTCACCCCTATTATGGCATGAGAGTCAAGGACTGTAAAGATGGCTAGGATGCAACCTACGGTTTCCAAATGCTTCTATAGTCAAAAGAGAAGCAGAATTAGACTCACCCAACGTAGAATGCTTGGGAGAGGGTCCAATGGAAAATTTAGGAGAGTCATTAGTGGAAATTCTAGAAATGCGGGAATTATGTGTGTTACCCAATGAAGGTAATATATTCAAATGCTTGGACATATAGTGGAGTGTGGTTAACTAGAAATGAAAATTTGGGGTAAAATTTTATTGACTCAGCGGAGCAAAGTTACAATAGTGGGAGTCAACCACCCCCGTTAGTAGTGAAATGTTGTGTTAATGAAAGGACCTTAGGTATAGTTTAATCGCACGTTGCTTCATCAGTTGTTCAGAATAAGATGTGAACGTTGTTTTGAACCCATCACAGAAGGTCCAGACAGGGGTCCAATCGTAAATGAATTTAGACTTTTAGCCAATCTTGTATCAAAGGAATTGGATACCAATGGTAGAGAGAATTTCAAGTGGGAGATTAACTCGTGGGAAAAGTTTACAACACTTAAAGAGAATTTTGTTGGACAGTCGATACATATGGTGGCAATATCTATAGCGTTATCATTATGTGTATGTTTTCCCTGGTATAGTGGGATCGTCTTTAGTGTCCTCTATGGACGACAAATGGGTGCACAGTTAGTGATTTATATACTTTATTGAGATTTCTCATTTTAGTTATGTGATATGAAAATATATTATTGAAGAGTGTGCTTGCATTAAAATTAAGAAATAATTTAATTAAATCTTAGTTTTTCAATTAAATCCTAAAACATGCATCTAGGTGTGATTAAAATCAATATGATCATGCAAGAATAATTAATCACACACAAAACACGCAAATGAGGAAAAATCCCCCAAAGGGGAAAAACCTTTTATTTTCACTATAATTTGTAAAAATGGTTACATGGATTACAATGAAAATAAGTGTGGCAAAGAAATGCCCTCGGGTGTTGGTTTCTATGTCGCCGGCTAAAATCTCCCACAGGAACTCCATGTGGGCAGCTGTAGAGAAGAAGACGGCTCCTCCACAAAGTACTCCAGATGAGTAGTAAATGATCCTCTTGAAGGTTTAACCATTCACATAATATATGGGAGTGTTTTTTGCAGAAATCGTGTTTTGAAAAGACTCGGGAAAATGTGTAGAAGGTACACTGGTATTTATATGAAAATCGAGGCAGCGACGTCGCTCAAACGAGATAGGCATCTCACTCAAACAAAGGACACGTGTTGTTCAAATGACTTCATGCGAGATGCTGATCTAGATCGAATGACAATGCTGACTCATTTGAACGAGCTCGTCGACCGAGGCACTCCGCTTTTACACTTAGAAAAAATTCCACTTTTGATAAAAAATATTTTAGAGTTCAAAAATTATTTTATGAAAAATTTCCCAAATATTTATGCAAATGTAAACAACTCCAATAAATCATTTTACCGATAATGCGTATTGGAGTGGTGGAAAATAGTTGATCAGCACGTCGCATGTAGCATGATGCACTTATGAAGATGATGGATGCATGGATTCGGATAAAGGACGTCGTGGATGATCGTGATGACGTTCCGAATGTAGCGGTATCAGACATACAAACTGTGATCTAGGAAAAATAAAAAATTCCTAGATTCTACCCCTGACATTTATAAAATTATGTCCTAACAAATGCCCCCCTATGTCTATGCCGGTACATACATAAAAAATCCGAATTATGCAATCTCCATAAAACAAATGACATACATATAATATCCCCATTAAAACCTCAAACTGAGAATACTAAATGACTTGTCTTCAATCAAACTTCAGCATCTTCAAATCTTCAGCTCTTCAGAAACTCCGAAAGCTTTTCTTATCAGGGTACGCAATCCAATAAATCAACTTTGTACCTACACACATGAGATCAAGAAAATACCCGTGACAAGAAACAATTTGAAATATAATGATATGGAAAAATCAAAGATCAATTAAGCTTAAGCAAATCATTGATAAATCAACCAAGCAAATCTCCCCCATAATTCATTCTCCCCCTTTTTATGTTGTCCCCAAATAAAAAGACATGAGAAGCATAAATATGGAAAATGTCACATGGTAAAAAAAAATCTATTTTTGAATTTTTCAAAATTTTTCATAAAAAAAATACAACATAGAATCACACCATGAAAGAACACAAAAACAACCAAGTCGATGATAGAGTTAATGTATGGGTGTGATCAAATTCGATAGGAAAATCAATACATACAAACATGACATATGTGCACGATGAATATCGGATACTCCTAACGAATGCACTCAACATCTTCCTTGTGTGTAAAAAGATGGAAATATGAGACATTGACTCAATCAAATCAAAACTCAAAATGATTTCCACACCAATAACGTCCAAAACGATTTAATACTTTTCATGACTTTCAAGGAAGTGCAAACCCGTTTAAATTCTCCAACCAAACTCCCTCAAATATATATTTTGAATTGAGGTGATCTAAATTCTCAAACTTTGCAGAATTGATGGTGAAACCTAATGGCCCATATTTAGCATGAATTTCTTTTTATAGCCTTTAAATTTTTTTTCGAGCCCTTTTAACCTCTTGGACCCCGAATAATAAAATTCCTCAATTGTTTAGGTCCAATTTAACGGTGGCTTAATCGCAAAGGCTAGATAAGAACCTTTTATAGCCCTTCACTGTTTAAAAAAACACAATCTCACCAAACAGTTTTTTACATGCATTCCAATCTTGTCAAGTTTTATCGCATATGGTTCGTTGTATAGAAATAATTTAGATGGAAACACTCAAGCCAATATGTGATAGATAGGTGCAATAATCAAATAAAACCGTGCATGTGTGCAATAAAGGATATAAGGAGCCAAACTTCTAGAAAGATATCACTAATCACATCTCAAAGACTCCAAACAACATAAAGCACATGGATGCAATGATGTAGCATCTCAAATCACTATCAAACAGTCACATGGATAAATGGAATGAAATATGTGACTCGTCTATCTTAAATGCTCATCCATAAAAGGTGCATAAAAAATACAAAAATCTTTTTGTGCTTTTCTAAAATTTTTATAAAAAATAATATATTTTGGATTTTTCAAAAAAAATCAAAAAGTAAAACAAACTAATGGTGCATGCTAGCAATAGGCAAAAGAGACATCATGCAAAACACCCTATGCTAGCAGACATGTCAAGACCCCAATCGGGAAGAGCGGTGGAGTTTTCCAAATAGGGTGACATCTTTTGGACCAACTCCATAAGATCATGTGTGGTCTTGATAAAAAACTTCACTTGCTCGCGAATATGTGCAAACTCTCAATCATTATGTGCAAGAAAAGTATCATGAATGGGTGCATGTGCGGGGACGTGTGAAGTGGCATGATATGGCAAAAAACCCAACTTAGAACAAAACTCCCTAAGATGTCCTCACTTCTTGCAGTGGGAGCAAACATAAAACGGTCTAAGAATTAATTTATCAAGAATTTTGGGATGAGCTTTCCTAAACGGGCACCCATGAGACTCACTCACCAAAGTGGATATAGGCTCGGGTGCATTAAAAGTAGTGAATGCACCGTCATTACCTTTTCCAACTTCATTAAATATGGGATAGGGAACCATCTTATAAGCCTTCTCAGATGCGTTCTCGAACGAGACTTGGACCTCCCGTTCTTGTTTGAGATCATCCTCGAGATGGGATACACGTGTCGTCAGACTAGACACCGTGTTGGTCAAGTCACATTTTTCCCTTTTTAGCTCATCATTCTCTTTCTTCAACTCACAAATTCGAAGACCTAGGATCCTATTTGACCTTTTTGTTTCCATGGTCTCGATAAACAACTTTCTAAAAGATTTTCGGATCACACTTTCATCTCCATCCTCACCCTCACTATCGCTTAGGGTAGTGGGCATGGCAACTTTCTTTCCCTCTCTCCTAAGTCTAGTGGGACACTCAAATTTCTTGTGCCCTGTCTCGTCAAAAACTGGCATTTTATTATATAATTTCTCCGTTGAACACGCCCTTTTTCAAAAATCAATTTTTTCAGAAAATTGATATCTTAGAAAAAAATTTGCGGAAAATTACACGGTTTAATTGTGTAATTGGTTCTGATACCAATTTGAAGAGTGCGCTTGCGTTCAAATTAAGAAATTATTTGATTAAATCTCAATTTTCAATTAAATTCCAAAACATGCATCTAGGTGTGATTGAAATCAATATGATCATGAAAGAATAATTAATCACACACAAAACACACAAATGAGGAAAAATCCCTCAAAGGGGCAAAACCTTTTATTTTCACTATAATTTGTAAAAACGGTTACACGGATTATAATAAAAATAACTGTGACAAAAAAATACCCTCGGGTGTCGGTTTCTACGTCGTCGACTGAAATCTCTCGTAGGAACTCCAGGTGGGCAGCAGTAGAGAAGAAGACAACTCCTCCACAAAGTACTCCAGATGAGTAGTAAACGATCCTCTTGAAGGTTTAACCATTCGCATAATATATGGGAGTGTTTATGTGAATAAACAAGGTGTAAAACCTTAAAAAGTGAAGTCTATTTCTGGGCAGTTTTTTGTGGAAATCGTGTTGTGAAAAGACTCGAGAAAATGTGTAGAAGGTACACTGGTATTTATATGAAAATCGAGGCGGCGACGTCACTCGAACGAGATAGGCATCTCGCTCGAACGAAGGACACGTGTGATTCGAACGACTTCACGTGAGATGTTGATCTCGCTCGAACGACAGTGCTGACTCGTTTGAACGAGCTCGTCGACCGAGGCACTCCGTTTCTACATTTAGAAAAAATTCTGATTTTGATAAAAAATATTTCAGACTTCAAAAATTATTTTATGAAAAATTTCCCAAATATTTATGCAAATATAAACAACTCCAATAAATCATTTTACCGATAATGCGTAGTGGAGTAGTGGGAAACAGTTGAGCAACACGTCACATGTAGCATGATGCACGTGTGAAGATGATGGATTTGGATAAAGGCCATCGTGGATGATCGTGATGACGTGCCGAATGTAGAGGTATCAGACATACAAGCTGTGATTTAGGGAAAACAGAAAATTCCTAGATTCTACCCCGTACATTTATAAAATTATGTCCTTATAATTATTATACTGATTATGGTTTTATAAAAATGGTTAAAATAATAGTGGGCAGTGATTACAAGGCTATCGGGGTTGCTGCATTAGTGCAATGTGTTTTGTTCTAACAATACCTCACCTGCGAGAGGGTCGGACTCGCACTCATATTATATACTATAGAGACTTTGAAGGGTATTGTTGTACAAAAATGTTTAATCCCGGGATGTTAAGGACTTTGTTGTTATGATTCACTGTGTATTGGGTTTACCGTGGGGCGGAAAGATTTCGCTCATTATTATGTGTAGCGCTCAGGACTTAGTGATATGAGGAGCGCATTGTTATATTTATCCTTTTGGAATGTGAAATTTAAGACTTATATTCATATGTTTGGGAAAGGGATTTTGATAGTCCCGATTGTATACGTACGAGGCTTATGGAATATGATTACCACCAATACTGAGCAATAGTGAAATTAGTAAAAAGTTCTTCGTTTCAGTACCATTGCGGGAGGAAATGCTGTTTTTCTGTTAAGAGACGGAATACAAGAGTATAGGTCATGGATGGAGGACCCAACGGATTTCGATAACCGACTATGCTAGGTAGTAGTGTATCGGGTGGGTTCCTTGTTTGGTTTTCACTTTGCG
Source organism: Sambucus nigra (assembly GCA_949130495.1). Lineage (NCBI taxonomy): Eukaryota > Viridiplantae > Streptophyta > Magnoliopsida > Dipsacales > Adoxaceae > Sambucus > Sambucus nigra. The sequence goes on along the minus strand of OX422223.1, from coordinate 49,090,763 downwards.
AAACATTCCACGCATGAAACTTAGCGTAAGGTTGTAAGTAGAGAGATGTTTGGTCATTAGTCCATGAGTCTAGTACCTCGGTCGTCATAAGAGTCAAAAATTATGAATGTAAGTTAGAGTTAAGTGATGTTTTAATGCCAGTCTAGCCAGTTGTTTGGTAAGGAAATATTGGAAGTTTTGTTTTATCACCCAATCGAAGGGTGGAATGATGATAAAGAGAGTTTTTTTATTAGATAAATAAGAGTATTCGTTATGTAGTGGCGTGAGGCCTCCCAATAATAATGAGACAATGGGGGCCAACGATCTGTAGGCTCGTCTTATGCGAATAACGATGGATTGGAGAATAATGTGAAGTGTCGTTATTAAGCTGTGACCCTATAAAAGTTAGTATTGAGAGCGTTAATTAAGCTTATTGTAAGTCGGGGGGGGGGGGGGGGGGGGCTATAGAAATTCGCCTTCCCCGAAAGTCCGTTTTGAGTTTAAAAAAGTATCCAGATCTATTTTTACCAGTCATACCTTATTTTCGGAATTTCGAAACGAAATTCCGTTATTAGGGGGGAAGTATGTAATTCCCTGTATTTTCATGGCTTTTAAAATTGGGGATTTATTAAATTTAATTGAGATATTAATTTTATATTAATCCAGAATTTTATTTTAAATATTTACTAGCGTGAGGAGAGTTAGTAATTATTGGGAATTTGTTGAGTATTACTGGATGAGTAAATTAATATATAAGATTGATTTTATTAAAATTGTCACGAGTGAATACAATGGTAATTATGAAAATTTAAGTCGGGACGCGCCTGTGTCGTGTCAGGACTAAATTATTATTATAAAATTCAATATATTATAAGTCGCCCGTATGGTTGTTTAGAGTGCTCTAAAGTATCTGGAAGGGTCGAGATAGTCAAAAAAGTGTACCCGGAGGTTTATTTTGGGTCCCAGGGCATTTTTAGGCCTAATTGACATCTCAGGAGGGTATTATAGACATTTTGTATTTTTGGGTAATAAAACCCACGAATTTTCTTAGTATATATTATGAATTTGGATTTGTCTCTTAGGGTTAACAAACACAAAACCTAATCCCAGCTATTAAAGAAGAAGGTGGAGAGATTAGAAAAGAATGTGAAGAGATTAGAGCAGAAGGTAAAGAGTTTCCAAGCAATCCAAGGCCTAGAACACACCCGATTGCACCGCCACCACCACCAAAAAACGTATATCGCATGATGAGGAATGCAACCATATAATTTTCAACAACAAATCATACCCTTTAATCCCAGGCAAGTATCTATCTTGCTGATTTCCATGTTAATATACGTTCCATGTTAGTCTAGGAATGAAAATCATATGTTTTAATTTAAAAATTATATGTTTTGGAAGAGAATTTTTATGTGTTGTAGGGAGAATCCACGTAGTCTATAATCTTGATCAGATGTAAATGATTAACCACGAGTTTAATATGATATTTGGGAAGAAAATCTGGATTTAAAATAGAGGTTTGTGATTATTCATGCAAAATTTGGTTTTATAAATAAATCTGAGATTAAATCCATTTTTCATCGATTCGTTGAGGATGTATGGATGTTGTTACATTAGAACTTATTTATATATATTGCTTATACATTTGGATAACTTTGATGGGAGTTTGGGATGAAATTATAGAGGTTTGTGTAACACCCTGTCTAATTAAATATCGGGTAGCTACTCCTTTATTAAATTAAAACATAATATCAAGTTGGTTCAGTCTTAGCATCACTGTCGAAAAACATTCAATTAATTACTAGCCACCTAATATTTAAAAAGAGAGATGTCAAATTTTATTAATTAAGTTAACAAAACCAAGAACTAAATCATTAATCATTAATCGCATAAACAATCTCATTTGAATAACCAACGAAAATTAAATCAATTGAGTCTGGAGTAAGCACTCCAATAATAAAAATATGCCAGAGTAAATAAAGTCCCAATACAAGAGTCAGAATAAATAAACCAATAACTGAAGTAATGAAAGCCTGCAACTAAAACTTCTAAATAAGAATGGGCGATATGCCCTAACTGATACAAATCACTCTGAAGGAATCAAGGATAAATATGTAGGCGTCTACTACCAAGATCCTGTAGCTTCCACATCAACTACATCACGTCATCATAATGGAGCTCCTACGCTTGGTGTCCCTGTGGCTAGGCACCTAAAATGTTTTTACAAAAAAAAATAGATTTGGAGGAAAACGGGTCAGAGCCCGATGTGAAAACAGTTTAAAGTTTAGCAAGTATTTAAATTACAATTAAACAACACATATTATAAACACGTTAGTTGCGCACTCTCACATGAGTTTCTTACCTCCTAACTACTGTGTACGCCTAACGAATGCCTTTAACCCATCATAGTTATGCCGCTATCTAACTAGTTTGTACCACTAATGCTTTCGCCTTCTACCATAGAGTACCTACTCGTAATACCCAAATGTGCCATATTTATAACCCATGTTCACATTCATTAAATTTCTTATCTCCAGTCTTAATTAAATTCATATTTTTAACCCATTCAAATATCTTAGCTTTTCACATCTACTAAGCAACACAACAGAACTATCTCAAGTACATATATATAAACCCATATAATATCTCATATGAAAATCAGGCACCCCACAAGGATAAAACCTACGATGACCTCATACTCTGCTATCAAATCCCGGTACATCACGTACGTAAGGATCACAAGTTCTGAATCACTCAGGAACCGTTTAAATAAAAATCACACATAGTGGAGGCGAACATAGTTCACATACCCATGGGTCACGTGCATACCTACGCTCTCAAGGTCAGCAGACTTATCCATTCAGCGATAAGCCCTTCCAAGTTCTATGTTTTGAGGTATAAATCTAAAGTCCCCTCGAAGGTCACATCGAGACCAGACTATCCTCTTACGAACGACCTCCAGTGATTGCAAGTATGGTAGGTATGTTATACACAGAATAATCCATATACTAGAAAATTACACAACCATTATATATACAATTTCAATACAGGTATACTCCTCCCCTATATATTAAGTCTCACCCACAATATTTACGTTCCGGATATTCTATGTAATATTTATTTAACGTGACAAGTCTCATCATACGAATTCGGGTACCTATACCTATCCCACGTGAATACTAGGTCTTCCATTTGTTCCTAAGGTTATCTCAGCAAATATATATAATCCCTTAAATTATCTTTCATTCCACTTTCAATCCCAAAATCTAAAGATCTCACTTCATCCTTACTCGGTATCCATTCGTAATTATAACGCTCGATCCCATAAGTTATAACATTTTTCGATAATAACTAAGTCCCTACTGACCTCATCTAAATCCCACAATATTATTTTAATCGCCCTAAGAATCAACATCGAATTTGGGATTTTCATTAAACCTTAAAGGAAAATAATTGCCAAAAATTAGGAGAGGTTGATCGATCAAAGAAAAGGGGTCGATCGATCGACATTCTTGCTTCGATCGATCGATCTAGCAGGTATCAGCCCAAAATTTCTTAACAGTTACGGGTTCTCCTCTTTTTACACCTCAAATTCTTCATCCTAACATCCAAAACTCACAACTAAGTGTACTAATCATCATAGTAACATGTTTACATCTTTCCCCACGTTTTACAATCATCAAATCAATATAGAACATAAATTTCTTGGATCATAATGCCCAATTTTCATATAAAAACCCTAGTTTTCCTATTTCTTCAAGAACATCACTTAATTCAATGAAATTTCATAATTCTCTACCCATAAATCATAAATTCCTGGCTATTATCATCTCCAATAATAAACTACATGCAAGACCTACCCAGATTATGATTTAAACTTTTCAAATCCATTCAATTTCATCACTCATGATAAATCTTCAATTCTATAATAACATGTAAAATATATTCTTTGAATCTTGCAAGATAAATCACTTGCCTGTAAAATGCCGCTTATGATCCGTTGATGATGTTAAGGGTTGGTTCTCTTCCTTTCCCCGGTCACAATTCCGTCTAGATATGGTGGTGGTGGTGGTTGGTAGCTAGGTTTTGGAAACCTCCTGCAACTTCCCCTCTAAATCAAGTAGCCCACTCTCTGTTTTTGGCTGATAATGGCCCTAATGTCCTTTCCAATAATAAATAAATAAACACTAAAATTCGTGGGTCTTAATTCCTTAATTTTTAAAAAGACCAAAATACCCTTCTGGGTTATCGATTTGGCTTAAAATGCCCCGGGACCCAAACTAAACCCCCGACTAGTGTTTTATGACTATCTTGAACCTTTCGTACACATTGGCACACTCAAAAAGCTCATACGGATGACATAAAAATAAAATACTTTTTAATCCATTAAATTGGGTCCTGACACGTGCATCCCAACTAAATTATCGAAACTGCCGTATTTTCAACTCTCGACAATTTTAATAAATTCAATGATCACATATTACCATACTCACACAGTAATATTCAACAATATAATAATAACCAAATACTAACTCTCGTCTCGCTAGCATTTAAATTCGAATTAATTTTTCTAATTAACTATCCCAAATCAAAAAACAATTCCCTTTCATTAACCCCATAATTAAAAGCCATAAAAATACGGGGTGTTACATACTTCCCCCCTAATAACGGAATTTTGTCCCGAAATTCAGAAAAGTAAGGCATAGTTGGAAAAATTAGGTATCCTCTAGTACTCAAAACAAAATATAAAGAAAGGCCCAATCATTAAAGCCCTCGCTTCACAACAAGCTTGTTTAACACTCTTGATACTTTATCAGATCACACTTCAATAAATGCACGTCACGTTGTGCACTTACTAAATAACATTCGAATAAAAATATCCTATACATCATTGGCCGCATTATCTCAATATTATTGTGAGTCCGCACCTGACTAGGCATTAACTCCCGCGTTTATCAAAACACCAAACTCCCATCCTGGAAGGAATCAATAACACAACTGACTACTCTTACCCATTCTTTGAATCACTATTCCCGGCGTTGTGACCTTTACACAAGGGAAAACCACTTCAGTCGGTTAGTGTTACACAAAACATTTGTAAGCACCTTGTCCACTATAAGTAGATTCGGGTGCTTTCCCCCAACTCTTCCATTACCTAATATCTTCTCCCCATTACTACAATATACCTCACTTACTAGTTATACCCGATTTGGAAATGAATTGATCGCACCGAATCCAAAATTGCTTTCATACAGTTCCACCAGTCGTCAGTAACCTTGCGCCTACTCCTAGGGCTATAGGAGATACAACCTTCTCCGAACGAAATGTTATATCCCCTACTTCCTGATACCCCACGTTGAAGGTGAATTTTGGGGATCTCCTCCTATTTATGAATAATACTGCGTAGGATAACGTACCAGCATGTTCACTATCTAATAGTGTAAATCCCCCAAGGATATAACAATTTCTCTCCTTCTGGACAACCTGTCCCACCTATTCGAAAGAACACATTAATTATCTATAAGTTGGCAACCCCACAAGGAAATTTTCTGGCTTAACTCTTCCATCTCTGGAATCGTTGGCTTGATACAAAATTATCTGGTTGATCATCTTACCCCAGCCGATCTACTACTTACTATACCCCTTTCAATGCCGACTTTCACGTATAATTCTTCCTGTTACATAATACTTACTAACCCTCTTCCCCTCCTGGCGTATACCAAAAATTACTGCCCGTGTACCTTTCACCACGTTGTGCACATCTGGACTCTCATACCTTATCAACATCCTCACTCTATTTACGCGTAAGCCACCCTTAACATTTGATTGGGTGGAACTCCGCTGCAAATTATCCATAATAGTTAAATATTTGTCTTCTCAAGGGCTACTCCCTATTTAAATGGTTTCCCACTCTCTTTCATCCCATGTTGGACGTGTTATCCTGATGGCACAAAAGTCAATAGATTTTCGTCCTTCTCACGACGCTTAATTCACTCTACCACTTCCATTTTGTCATATTAGTCTCACAAGTAAAAATTTCACCCATTTATGCCTCTTCTTCCTTCGATTAACACATAAACGAACCAGGGTGTCTATACCCCTTTTTAATCCATACATACGGGTTCAAACATCAGATATGCTCGATACGTACTACACTCTTTATTTCCCTTGCATTTGTAACGTGGCTATACCACTTGGGCTTCCTCAATCACCCCCAAATTAGAAATCCTTAGTCCTCCTTAACCTCATTGCATCCTTCAACCCGCCGTAATAAAAAAAAATCAGCATTTCCTCACCGCATCATTGGCTATACTGGCCTTATATCTTAATTTCCCATTTAACTTTCAGTTCTAACTACGTACTCCATAATGATCGAGGTACCCAAATCATAGATGAACCGTCATACATCTCCCTACTACCAACCTTACGCTAAGTTTCATGCATGGGATGTCTCGCAAAGAGAAATCCAAATAAGGAACCCCCCGATACACTACTCCCTAGCATCGTCGATTATCGGGATATGTTAGGCCCTCGATCCATAACATGTACCCCTATATTCCCATTTCTTGACAATCAAGTTACATCTCCTTTCGCAATTTCACTTAAACAAGGAACTCCTTCCGAAAGACACTGTCTCTTAACATTGATGAAAATCACCTTTCATAAACATCATGCAAATATAATCGTGGTTCTCGAAATCCCATCCCCAGACATACAACTATGAGTATAAACTCCCACGTCTCTAAAGGGTGTTAAAACAATGCGTTCTTCTTATTACCACATCCTGGCGTTATTTATAATAAGCAGCTAAATCTTTCCGTCGAACAGTAAACTAAATACACTCCGCATCATAACAATGAAATCCCTACTCATACCGGGAACAAATATTTGAGACCATTATACTTTTAGAAGTCTTAACAATAGATATACATAACTATATACAAATATATAAAACCGAGTTCGGCCCTCTCGCAGATGGGGCCTTGCCATAACAAATCATTCTACCCAAAGGTAGTAACCCCGATAGACTAGCAATAACCTCACACAATCGGATTAATCATTTTCATAAAGCCATAATTAGGATAATATCGTACTCGTATAACACAACACTTAAAAGGAGTAATTTCAATAAAGTATATACCACTATCGATACCCCCATACATCCTTCGCGGATAACAATAAAGGTAACCCCACGATACCAGGGAAAAATATTCACATAAATAATAAAATTATCGAGATACTCACTAAACTCGTCTCTCATGCAAATATGGCAACAATAAAAATGTAGTAACTCGTTCGTGTCACATAAAACACGCATCATCATCTCAAGATATAACTCATACTTCTATCTTGCCAATCGCCCTGGCTGTTCAAATGGTTCCTGGACTTAACACACCTACCCGTACCAACCAAAAATTTCAATAACCATTGTCCTTGCTAGGCACCATACCCTTTATTCCTCTACTCACTTCGAAAAAGTTTTAACACATGAGTTTCACTCGCCACGAAATACTTTTACACATACTCCACTCATCTTCGGCCACATTAACCTTGTTAAGGTTGTCCTTCTCTCGAATGTTTGTAGTCCCGACTCTAATGGCTACCTCTATTGTTCCCTTAACTTTTGATGGCCCTAAGGAACATGCTACTAGTTTCAACCTCTCTTCCTGAAATTACCTTCACTCAATAAACAATTTAGCTTCCCAAATCATTTAAAAGGGTCCCCTGATGGGTCTCCCCCTTGTGGTGCTTCACTAACACCGTTTCCCCCAGTCATACTCTATATAAATTCTTTAATTCTTGCGTCTCCCCACCCAAGGAAACGTTTACCTCCATATTAACACGATGCGACATTATTACCATCTACATTGACCATCCAAGTAGAATTCCTCAGAAGTGATAACAATTATTTTTGCATGTAAATTTTCCTTTTAATGTCCTCTTTTCCATTTCACCTACTTCATCCGGTGTAAAGTTCGCTAATCAATTAAATTTCTTTTCACAAAGTGACCTCTGTCCAGCCTTCCGGTGTGAGTTCAGAACAAGGTTCGTATCTCACTCTGAACATATAATGAAGGAACTTGTGGTAAAACCAAACGTATACGCCTTCTCTTGACAAAACATTCTATTTCACGGTGTGGTGGTTTCCTCTCACCATTGAAACTCTGCTCTTACGAGCCAAGGAAAAATTTTACCCCAAATTTTCACTCCCGATTAGCCTTAGTACACGCCATCTCCGCATTTCTAGTATTTCCACTGCTGGTTCTTATCAATGTTTTGTCTAAGTCTCTCCCAATCCAACCTTGCTGGATGGGTCTAAATTGACCCCACTTTCAACTATAGTTGTACCTGGAAGTCACAAGTCACGACTTAACCATCTTTACCGTCCTGGACTTCCGTGCCATAATATGAGTGACTTCAACTACTGTCATCCTTCTTTAAATAAATCAAATAACCTCAACTAATCTTTGCCCCCTGTTGTGCGCCTAACTGTCTTTGCCTGACATACTGCATTATTCAGCACCCAAACACACCCGAATGTAAATAAGATTCACTATCGTATATATCGTAGCAGAAGAACAAATCTCACCAAAGAAATCAACAATCCTAAACATAGGGCTTTATATCAAAGGAAAGCTACGCTGGAAGCATAATAAGCCCTACAGATCCTAAAGGACACTAGAACCTGATGCTCTGATACCACCTGTAACACCCCTTCTAATTAAATACCGGGTAGCTACTCCTTTATTAAATTAAAACAGAATATCAAGTTGGTTTAGTCTTAGCATCACTGTCGAAAAATGTTCAATTAATTACTAGCCACCCAATATTTAAAAAGAGAGATGTCAAATTTTATTAATTAAGTTAACAAAACCAAGAACTAAATCATTAACCATTAATCGCATAAAAAATCTCATATGAATAACCAATGAAAATGAAATCAACTGAGTCTGGAGTAAACACTCCAATAATAAAAATATGCCAGAGTAAATAAAGTCCCAATACAAGAGTCTGAATAAATAAACCAATAACTGAAGTAATGAAAGTCTGCAACTAAAACTTCTAAATAAGAATGGGAGACATGCCCTAACTAATACAAATGACTCTGAAGGAATCAAGGATAAATATGGAGGCGTCTACTACAAAGATCCTATAGCTTCCACAACAACTACAGCACGTCATCATAACGGAACTCCTATGCTTGGCGTCCCTGTGGCTGGGCACCTAAAATGTTTTTACAAAACAAAAATAGATTTAAAGGAAAACGGGTCAGAGCCCGATGTGAAAACACTTTACAGTTTAGCAAGTGTTTAAATTACAATTAAACAACACATATTATAAACACGTTAGTTGCGCACTCTCACATGAGTTTCTTACCTCCCAACTACTGTGCACACCTAACGAATGACTTTAACCCATCCTAGTTATGCCGCTATCTAACTAGTTTGTACCACTACTGCTTTCGCATTCTACCATAGAGTACCTACTCGTGATACCCCAATGATCCATATTTATAACCCATGTTCACATTCATTAAATTACTTATCTCCAGTCTTAATTAAATTCATATTTTTAACCCATTCAAATATCTTAGCTTTTCACATCTACTAAGCAACACAACAGAACTATCTCAAGTACATGTATATACACCCATATAATATCGCATATGCAAATCAGGCACCCCACAAGGATAGAACCTACGATGCCCTCATACTCTGCTATAAAATCTCGGTACATCATGTACGTAAGGATCACAAGTTTTGAATCACTCAGGAACCATTTAAATAAAAATCACAGATAGTGGAGGCGAATATAGTTCACATACCTATGGGTCACGCACATACCTACGCTCCTAAGTTAAACAAACTTATCCATTCAGCGATAAGCCCTTCCAAGTTCTATGTTCTGAGGTATAAATCTAAAGTCCCCCCGAAGGTCACATCGAGACCAGACTATCCTCTTATGAACGACCTCCGGTGATAGCAAGTATGGTAGGTATGTTATACACATAATAATCCATTTACCAGAAAATTACACAACCAGTATATATACAATTTCAATATAGGTATACTCCTCCCCTATATATTAAGTCTCACCCACAATATTTACGTTCTGGATATTCTATGTAATATTTATTTAACGTGACAAGTCTCATCATACGAATTCGGATACCTACACCTATTCACCTGAATACTAGGTCTTCCATTTGTTCCTAAGGTTATCTCAGAAAATATATATAATCCGTTAAATTATCTTTCATTCGACTTTCGATCGCAAAATCGAAAGATCTCACTTCGTCATTACTCGGTATCCATTCGTAATTATAACGCTCGATCCCATAAGTTCTAACATTTTTCGATAATAACTAAGTCCCTACTGACCTCATCTAAGTCCCATAATATTATTTTAATCACTCTAAGAATCAACATAGGCTTTGTGATTTTCATTAAACCGTAAAGGAAAATAATTGCCAAAAATCAGGAGAGGTCGATTGATCGAAGAAAAGGGGTCTATTGATCGATGGTTCGATCGATCGACATTCTTGACTCAATCTATCGATCAAGCAGGTATAAGACCAAAATTTCTTAACAGTTACGGGTTCTCCTCTTTTTACACCTCAAATTCTTCAACCTAACGTCCAAAACTCACAACTAAGTATACTAATCATCATACTAACATGTTTACATCTTTCCCCACATTTTAGAATCATCAAATCAATATAGAACATAAATTTCTTGGATCATAATACCCAATTTTCATATAAAAACCCTACTTTTCCTATTTCTTCAAGAACATCATATAATTCAATGAAATTTCATAATTCTCTACCCATAAATCATAAATTCGTGGCTGTTATCATCTCCAACAATAAACTACATGCAATACCTACCCAGAATATGATTTAAACCTTTCAAATCCATTCAATTATCATTATTCATGATAAATCTTCAATTCTATAATAACATGTAAAATATATGCATTGCATCTTTGCAAGATAAATCCCTTGCCTATAAAATGCCTCTTCTGATCCGTTGATGATGTTAAGGGCTAGTTCTCTTCCTTTCTCTGGTCACAATTCCGTCAAGATATGGTGGTGGTGGTTGGTGGCTAGGTTTCGGAACCTCCTACAACTTCCCCTCTAACTCACGTAGCCCACTCTTTGTTTTTGGCTGATAATGGCCCTAATGGCCTCTCCAATAATAAATAAATAAACACTAAAATTCGTGGGTCTTAATTCCTTAATTTTTAAACTGACCAAAATACCCTTCCGGGTTGCCGGTTTGGCCTAGAAATGCCCCGGGACCCAAACTAAACCCCCGGCTAGTTTTTTCTAACTATCTTGAACCTTTCGGACACGTTGGCGCACTTAAAAAGCTTATACGGATGACATAAAAATAAAATACTTTTAAATCCATTAAATTGGGTCCTAACACGGCTGACACGCGCGTCCCAACTAAATTACCGAAACTGTCGTCTTTTCAACTCACGACAATTTTAATAAATTAAATGATCACATATTATCATACTCACTCTCGTCTCGTTAGCATTTAATAAATTTAATGTCCCAATCTTTTAGTAATATTCAACAACATAATAATAACCAAATACTAACTCTCGTCTCGTTAGCGTTTAAGTCCGAATTAATTTTTCCAATTAATTAATTATCCCAAATTAAAAATAATTCCATTTCATTAACCTCATAATTAAAAGCCATAACCATACGGGGTATTAGAGTTTGGAGGGGTTAGAATGGGTGAACTCGTAGGTTGAAAATTGCAGGAAGCTGGGCAAGAACTGCTTGATCGATCGATCGACTAAGAGCATCGATCGATCGACGATTGATCGATCGACCCCATTCCTCGATCGATCGATCCCTCCTGGAAAACTGCATGTTTTTTTCTCTTTTTGTTTAATTCGGATAAAATACGTCGGAACCGTTGAATATCTTTTGAATAGTAAAATGGGTTATGAAGAGGACCAGTAGGGTCTAACTAGACTACGTTGAGTGAAATTAATATGAGACGAACTTGTTGGTTAACGGGGAGTTATTCATACATTGGAAATTGTGCATACGTTTGCTAAAAGATTGGGACTCGTGAAAGATTTAGGCTAGAAGGTAAGTGAGGGTATACCTACTGAAATTATACTTAATGAGATAGAATACTTCGAGAGATGAGAAGTAAGTCTAAAATAAATTATAAATGAGAATAAAAGAGACGAATCCGTTATGTGAGATAATCGAGTAATTTGTGCTAAGAACGGATAATAATAATTGTGGGTCGTGGGCGTGCCTAATTCGGAAAAATATGAATATTTGTATATATGACTGTGTGACTGTGCATATATTATGTATCTATGTAAAAATCATACCCGGAATACTTGCTATCACAGAGGTTTCCACGTCGGGACGGTCTTATCTCGATTGGACCTTTATGGGGGATAGTGACTCGTACCCTAAAACATAGGATTCCTTGGTACAGGCTATCTGAGAATGATAGTCAGACGGTCCTAAGAGACGTGAGGGGTATGTGCTGACCTCTTAGTGACTTGGAACTATGATTCGCCTCCATTTGTATTTGTATTGTATTAATACAGTTCGAGAGTGATTCCGAATTAGTGTTTCCCTTAGTATGAGTGAAATGGGGACTTGATAGCAGAGTATGCTAGCACCATAAATTTATGTGGGGTGCCGATAGTATATATATTATATAAGTGATTGATATATATAAATTCTTATATATGGAAACTTTCTACTGTGTGTATAAGTAGTTAAGTAATGAATAATTTTTTCTAGCTTTATAACAAGTGTTCATGAATTTGGTAACGGTACTAATTGATTCTAAGTAATGTAAGAATATGGAAGAGAATGATTTTCCAAAACTAAATATGATGGCCTTAGTACTTCACGGGATAAAACTTTATGGAATATAAGTTAGATAGACTTATGAGATCAGTAGAACGGTAGGAGTGCACACTAGATCAGAGGTGAGGATTCTCAAGAGAGTGTCACATATTAACATGGTTGTGATATTAGCCGGTAAGAATTTTAAATACTTGATAAACTATTTTTAAAACTGTTTTACATTCGGGCTCTGACCCATTTTATGTCATTTCTTTCTCTCTTGTATATATATGTATGTATTATAGGTGCCCAGCCATAGGGGCGTCATGCCTAGGTTCTTTGGATTGGACATGCTATAGCTTATGTGGAAGTTTCAGGCTCTTGCTTAGACGACATCTTCATTGATTCAGTTTCTATTTTAGTTTTTCATAGTTAGGGCATGTGCCGCCCGATTTCCTATCCCGTTTGAATTTGTCAGAGATTTATGTTTATGTTATTTCTAGTATTTGGTACTCTTTGGGAGTTAACTGTTGTCAGGATGATTTCATTTATAGTTCATAAATTGATTTGGTTTATCTAGATGGTTTAATTCTTGTGTGGTAATTATCATCCTTATTATATATATGACTCTTAAACTGTTGTTATTAAAAAAGGTTTTCATATTAAAATTTAAATAAAATGTAAATCAGACATTAAATTTCTTTTGACACTTAGCTTAATTATTTAGGTCGTTTAAGTTGGAAATTTTATTTTGCGACAGTGATGCTAAGAACGAACCAACCGTTTACCTTGATTTTAATTTAATAAAGGACTGATCACCCGGTATTTAATTAGGCGGGGTGTTACAAGAGATAATCGATCAGTTATCAGTCTCAAAAAGTAATCATTATAAGATATTTGATGATCGAATTTGAGACTTACACGTGTCCCATAACTAAAACCTAGGGTCCCAAATGATTATTTGATCGGTTAACTGATGGGACCATACCCTTATAAATAAAGGTTCCCGCCATCCATTTCAAATATTCAAAAACCTGACCTTGATCCAATTTTCTACTTCTCCTTCCCCAGGCATCCATAATACTCAAGTGCATTCTGAAAGTCCCAAATGAGATCGTACTTCTAAAGAGTTATTTTCCCTCAGGAAAGAATCGTACATCCCAAAAGTCATTTTCGAATCCTAAAAAATAGGTTCATGTTTTTGAAAAGTTGCCTCCTAGAAATAAACCGACTTGGACCTCAGAACAAATTCCGCCAAAGTTAGCACTTCTAGACGAAGCTTTGTCAGACTAAAGAGCACCAAAAAAGTGGATACCCCCATGAAAAAAGTCGTTTTTTTTCTATGAGTGTAAATAACCTTTACTTAAATTTTGAGGCAATGACCTACATATATATACTATGATAAACTTTACATATATTTTATCTTCTTTAGCTTGTCCATCGTTTAGTGGATGGGGTTTGCAATTTACAGTGTTTTCTAGTTTTTAATCCAACACATGTGCTTGTGTACTTTAATGATATTGTCATATATTAAACAAATATTAATCAAATGATATGATTAAAATACATTAAAATGAAAACATACTTTTCAAAATACGTTCTCATGAAAGTGTCATTAAGTCGTGTCAACTTTGCAAGTTAAAGTCTAAAATTCGGCTACACTCACCACTTCTCTGTGCGATCTAAGTCCGTCAAGGCAGAGGCACCTCGAATATGTGTTTTCATAAAAATACTTTTCAAAAATAGGAATTCGATCAACATATTTTCTTAACATGTAAATATATCAACCCAACAAAATGGAAATGTTATATTAAGTACTAGGCTCCATAAATACCGTATTGATGTACCTTGTATACCCGATATCCCGTAGCCTACCCTTTTAATACACCTCGTTTGTCAAAACTAAAATGGCTCTGATCCTAAACCTCCTTGGGTATATATGTTATGTACCAAGCTAAACTCATGAAGCCCAAGCCTTATAATACATCTCTCAATATATTATTGCCTAGAGATTCCACAAGCTCTTTTCCCAACCCCAATATATTATCCAACCCCAATTGTTTGAACTACATTGGCTTTTATCCCAACTCACAATTGGTATGTAGGCACTATGACAATAAAGATTTGTGAAGCCAAATCCTGATAATACATATGTCAACGTATTATTTCTTAGGGATTCTTTTATACATAAGTCCAAATCCATTTTCACATCCCGTTCACTACAATCCCAAGGTTTAGTGTTTTACTCGATCGTGGAACATTACGTCATTTACGAAAACTCCCCACACTTCTATCTCAACCTCTCGAGCTAGGGGATGTCTAAAACATGACATCCTTAATACTATAACCCCAAGCTCGTCTGAAGGATAATACCGTACGACTAGTAATTAATCGGTTATTATAAGGTTATAGGCCAATATCAGACGTCTTTGGGTCCATTCGCATTCATATATTCCATACACCAACCCTCCCCCTCCTAACAAAACTCCTATACTTGCATACACATCGCGTTTTAATGCATGTTATAACCGAACTACATAAGCTTGGATACTAAGTCCCCTTGGGTACATAAGCACAATTCTGAGTCTTTCTTATGAGCTTGATCGTCAATAATATATCTCAAGATATGTTGTATTCACCGAGATGTACCCATTAATCGACTTTCCTATATTATACTTCAGTAACACAAATTGAGCTATAAAAATATATTAAAGTTGCGGTCTCTTGAGCATCACTACAAATACTCTCATATATACTAGAATGAGATATTAAACTATCTTAAGGCGGATCTACCAAATATATATATACATACAAACAGGCAAACACTTATGCACAAATAACAATAGATGAAAATACTCTTACTAAATCGTTTAACAAAATGTAAATCAATTGAGTAAGATTCGAATTATTTTCTTAAAGAAACTCCTTTGTAAAACAATTTTAAGAACGCAAGTTGTGTTTGAATATTATGAACGTGAAATTTCAGTTACTTGAAATCAGGTTTTAAAATCCCAACAACTAAGTCTAGCAGTGCAGTTGTATGACTGAAGAAATAAAAAACACACAATACAAGGAAATTTTTTAACGTGGTAAAGCCACACCCAAATGGGGAAATATCCATGGAGGTCTCTACACCTCAAAATGAAAAATACACTAGAATGATTTTTAGGTTACAATCAAGAAACAAACTAAACACACAAATACAAACCTAAATCTAAGTTCAGAAGGTATACCAGCTCCGTTTGGTAACTCTGACTTCTTTTAAGGCTCTGATTGGTTATTATCGTCTTTCAGGTTGTCTCCTTAGCTCCTTCTTGATGTTGACTTTAAATGGTCAAAATCTCTCTACGAAGACACTTTTTTAAGTGATGTTGTGTGAAAGCATTGTGGGTGAAGTGCCTAACACATGCATATACTCACACACACTGTTACAAACAATTCCTATGAATTACAAAAACTGTCTAAGTATGAAATGTACTATTTCACACTACTGAAGTTAGGTATATTCTTGAAATCTCAGTATTTTTATATCTTGTTATCAAGAATTTTTTAAAAAGAAAGATAATTAAAATCTTATTTTTGTACAAGTTTTTCAAAATGAAAAACTCAAATGTGAAATGTATAAACCCTAGTTTCAGTTTTATAAAATGAAATAGAGAATTGTTGTATATAACTTTATAAAAAAGTTTTTAAACAAATCCAATAAGAGAGGTTGATTTCTAAATTAAAGAAATCAAATCTAAACACTACTGAGTTACTATATCACTTTAGAATTATGTCTACAAGTTTATATGAATAGAAAAGAGTTTTAATCCTTGCTGAAGGTGTTAGACGGGAGATTGAAACCAAAGAGTTGTTGAAAAATGAAACCAAAAAACCCTCAAACTTTCAAACCCTCAAAAATATTTTTTGAAAAAAATTGACAAAAGTTTTGTTTGGATTTTGTAATTTTTCTCGATTTATTTCTCTCTCTTCTATCTCTCTTTTTCTCTCGGACCTCTCATCTCCCAAAGATTGTAAATGAGGGGACGATGGGTCTTATTTATAGGGAGGATAGACGGGTCTAGAATATCGAACGTAATAAAAGGTTGATATGATTTTGAATATTTGAAGACTTAATCTAAAGGCTCACAATGCATCGCCTTTATTCGCTCGATGATTAGTTCATAAGGATATCACAGGGATCATCTTAGAACACATGCAGAATGTTGATAAAGATTGAGCTAACGATGGTAAATGATTCTTAGGTTAGTGAGTATAAAGAAACACAAACCTAATCGTTATTATGCAAACACGTGTAAGGCTCAGATAGAATGAAAAACGCATGTTTTTGAAGTTTAAAAATATCCTATTTTCTACCCAAGAATTATGTAGTGCTTTCAAATTCTACCCATCAAAAATTTTAAAAAATTTTGGAAATACAATTTTAATCCCAAACATTTTAAAACCCTAAATTTTAATTTTAGAAAAAGGTTTTTAAATGTTTAAAAATTCCAAAAAAATCCTTAAAATATAGAATATTCCTTTTAAAACAACACACACACCACATATATATCCTAAAATATGAGAAATACAATCCTAGAGTGTGCAGTGTTGTTGGATTTCTACCTGTATGACCATATACCATATTGATGTAGACATCGTTAAGATCATGAAGAGGCAACGAGGCATAGGGGATGACATAAATTTTGTCTATATTTCCAAACTAGATAAGCTCCTATATATTAGATTAAAGTAAGTCGTATATATATATATATATATATATAGTGTGTGGTTTAATAGAGATGCACCCATCTCTCACCTTTATATCTATTCTCAAACCTCGAAAGAGATAGCAACCTATCTCAAAGATGAGTTTTCTCACACACTTAACCACATAATAAATTACCACATGTTATAATATTATAAAGCACGAAGTCATATATAATTAATCTTGTGTACCTGCACTGGTTAAAGTGATAGTTCTATACCTCTCACTGATATCGTTTCCTAACTTAAGCACATATGTACATTTTAAAGGACCCTCATGCTAAGGTCTCTAAACAAATTCTAAAAATAACTAAAAAGTAATCAATTAATGTAAATATTAATAATTAGAATAGAATTAAGGAAGCATAAAATAACAATTGGGGTGCCTAACACCTTCCCCACTCGTAAGCCGATATTTGAACCCATATAGCATGAATCTAGGGACGAACAAAAGACTTTAAAACCTTCCTTAGGATTATACTAAAATGTTTAGCCCGAACCTTTTTGTTTTCGTTTTTATATCAAATAATTGGCGACTCTGAACACCCAAGGAAAAACCTTCTCTTTCACACGAAGGCCACACTTAACAAAAGGGGTGTACACCAAAACATGGACATGGTTTCGAATTATATCTAGAGGAAAATATGACCGACCCAACGTTGGAGTGACAACCAAACTCCGAGGGTGCATAACATAAGTAGGAGACGATAACTCTTGCATCCCATTTATGAGTTCCCCTCGTGTGATGCCAATGCTCGCTCGAGGACCATAATCTAACATTGTGAAGTTTACCCATCTATCTTAGAGCTCGTCTTTTGGTAGATCACCATTGCTGAGGTAGGCTTTGATGGGAGTGGCCCAGTCTGAACTCTGATCGAACTCTACATTATTCATCTGTATCTATGTAATGATTGCTTGATCTAGGGTAATAACTAAGACCTCAAGGTCTATCACTACACCAAATCTGCCAACTTGTCATGGTCATTGACGGTGACAAGTCCAACTTGTCAAGGTCAATGACCGTGACAAGTATGGGGGCGATAATTTTTTTGTCACGGACTTGTCACAATTATTGACCGTGACAAGTTCATTAGACTTTTCACGGTCTTTGAAGTTGATAATATTTTTCACGGTTACAGACCGTGACAAACCCGTGATATTTTATAAAAAAAATTATCACGATCAATGACCGAAACAATTCTGGGCAGAATTAAAAAAAAAATTGTTGGGCAGTATGGCCACTGCCACTTCCCAGCAGTATATTTGTACCTGTTATAACAACGTTGTACCTGCTCAAATATCATATATCCAAATAAAATAGAGATAATAAAAATATAAATTCAAAACGGAATGCATCACGATATAATCCAAATATAATTCAAATGTAACAACTCAAAATAGTTCAAATTTAACAACTTAAAACAATCCAAAACAATTCAAATAATGTCACTACATGCCTGGGGTAGGTTTGAGGAGGTGTATAGGCCACATGATATACGAATTAATACACCCTTGAATTTACATCATGTTGCATTGTCTGCGCAACCACAATGGGGAGTTCTCATTCCCGGGTATCACATGTGTGATGAGCACTTTGGCCTTGATGTCTTGAAGGGCACGTCCATGAACTAGTATACCCTGTACAGTATTCGGGTCCCTCAACCCCCTCCCTATCCGCTTAACATCAAATATGTCCTATAAAAAACACGCTCGGCCAGCCAAGTGTTGTTATAGATCGATCGAAGGGAGCCACATAGGGGACTGGATCATCAGAGTCTGCACATGTCGGTGATGAAGCAGCGACGTTCACATCCTCGTTCTCCTCTTCCACCACATTCTCCTTCCCTTTCCCCTTACGCTTTTCGCCCAACGAACTCTTCATGAATGAGAACATATCTTGGACCGTCGCCTCCAAATGGGATAGCTTCTCATCATGCGAGTCCACCATTCCGATGATCCTAGATTTGGCCACCCGCAATCTCACCTCCTTGTCCTCCCCTTGCGATCAGCGCCAAGCACTTAGCTGAGTGCATCTGTGGAGAAAGATGCCTTGTCGGCATCAGACTTCGACTCATGCACTTCCTTAGGCTTTGTTTGAAACAACAAAAAGCACATGATTAGTTAAATAATAAATAAAAAAATTATATCGTAATCAATAAAAAGTAAACTGTCGTATTACTTACAATTGTGGACGCGACAACTTGGGACACCTCCTTATCCTTCCCCTTCTCTATCCGAACAGCCACATAAGCATCGAGCCTATGTGTCCTACCACCAGGGCAACTCCCCGTCCCCTAAAATAAAATAATGCAAAATTAGTATCGATCCCGCAAAGTAAAATAATGCAGAATAACATATTTCTCTAATTATAGAAAAATAAAATCTTACCATCATCCTATGCTCCACATCGGCATAAGACGTCCGTCCAGAGTAGTGCACGTCCGTCTTTTTATCCCGATTTTCCCTCCCCGATTGGCAAGATGCCAATTGTCTCTCATTGATCTTGTTGCCAATGAACTTTTGCCATTGTGCCAATGAGATCGCCTCCTTCGGCGGGACGAAGTCATGCATTCGGATAATGGAGTCTCGGGTCTTTCCAAAGTACCGACCCCGCAAATTTTTCTTCCACATCTTGTGTCACCAAGACAAAATTGCGTAGTTCTGGGGCCAGACCGAATTGTTCATGTCCAACAAATACAATATTAGTTGCGAATAAATATAAAGATAAATATAAATTAAAATTAAAATTAAAATTGAAATATTCATATAAATATAAATATAAATACATTACATGTAGTGTCGCCCAAATAGCTAACTTGAGCTCATTTGGCACCTCCCTCCAACTAGTATGCTCTAGGCTGATGATCGTCTTTACCAGATCAAGGGATCTCGTTGATATTCCCATCTTGTTCTCGACGGCCATCCCCAATTTGCCATAGTTGGGGAGTCTAGTGGCCGAGGAGACCTCCTCGCCGACGCTACCACCTAGCCCAGACGACATCATCATAATCAACATCATCATCCTCGCCTTAATACCCAAAGGAGATATTTTCTGTAAAAAAACGTTCTTATTAGTACAAATTCAAATGAATTAGAAGAAGACATGCAAATATGTACAATTGCTACAAATCAAAATTAATTATTACTTTTTAACACCTCAATTCTAAATTCCAAAATAATAACATCTAACTCATAATATGTACAATTACTAAAAATCCGAAACATCCCCACCCCCAGCCCTACTGCCCACACACACGCACACTACACAAGAGTGAAAATGATAAAGTGCAAATAAATTATAAGAATTAAAAATGGATTGATAAAGTACAAATTGGAATATTTATTACAAATTAAAAAATTGTTTCAAATTCGGGTTACTATAAAAAATGGATTGATATTCGGTAGGAGCAGCCAAGTCATCCACACTAATATTTAGATGCTTTGGCGCATGTAGTAAAATTGACCATGGCTCATTGTTGATATACTCTGAGTAAAACACTTGGTTGACCTTTTGAAATGCACAAACAAACGGCTCATCGCTCACGTGATCGTTGCTCTTCAACATGGACAAGTAAACCATGATCAAATTGGTGCCAAGATCAACTTTACAAGAATTTTTATCCTCCACTCCTATCCAGTCAAAGTAAAATACAACCTCTTTGAAGCTTATATAATCCAATTAAAATATTATTCGAATTACACCATAGTAAGTCATTTCAGCTTCAACGAGATTTTTATCTTTTGCGGTCACTCGAAAGAAAGTAAGATCCTTGTATGAAATGCTCGAGTTCTGTACATTTGTACTTTCCTCGTACACCCTAACGCCGAATACATAACCGTTCAATCGATACTTTTTGTACTCTTGTGCCATGAACAAGGGTGCAATCGCTAGACAAGCAAGCCTTGATGTCGCATCACCCGTCTTTAAGAGTTAAGAATATAGATAAATTAATTAGGTTAGTTGTAAAGTTTTATTGTAATGTAACTTTATATAATGGCCATTTTCATTAAAATTACCTCTTGTGACAACCAAAACCTAAATTCGTTGTCTGATTGTACCATTATTTTTCATCTTTTATTGTTCTCATAGGCTTAATATTTTCTTCATATTATAAAATTAATCATGTATAAAATAATCTAAAATAATCTAAAATAATGTAAAACTTCAAATAATTTAAACTTTCTTTTTTCATTCTTCGACATCTTTATGTGTGTCAAATAGATAACGAGCTACTCGTTCATGTTGTAAACTCGTTAATTTCACTCGTTTTCTCATCACATTGCCACCATCATCGACGAACTCATCAGTGTCATCAACGCTAATCTAGTCAGGCATATATTTTTTAGTATGGATTGATGACTCCACGGTGATGTATTCCTCTGCAATGGATCCTGCAATGTATCGTGTATTCTTGACGTAATCCTTAAAAACTTTAATCAATATTTCAAACGGATACATCCACCGATATCTAACTGGACCGCAAAGAAGTGTCTCGTCGCATATGTGTACCAACAAGTGAACACTTATGTCAAATAATGCTGGGGGAAAGTACTTATCCAACACACAAATCGCTTCAGTCACCGCCAATTTTGCAGCGACTATGTGTTCTTGATTGACTACCTTCTCACACAAAAGTGAGAAGGTAATACTAATTTGAATAATAGCCATCCTCAATCCGTGTGCTTGGAGAAATAATGCTTAAACAATAGAGGAACCAATTACATAATCACATGCCAATCGTGGGACTTACACTTATGTAAATCATGAGTAGCATAATTCACAATCCTTTGCAAGTTGGATGAAAAATTAGATGGACCCTTCAAATTATATATTGTATTTAAAATTACCTTCCTTTCCCCACTCGTCAAAGTAAATGCACCAGGGGAAATTATTGTCCTTCCCCTACTATCTTCTTTCAAACATAGTTGTGGCTTTAGTTTCAACGATTTAAGGTCTTTTCGTTCATTTTATCCATCCTTCGAATGAATCCCCCCAAGGAAAGTTCCCACAATATGTTTAGCAAGGTTCTTCTCTGAATGCATCACATCCAATACATGGCACACTGGGTTATTCTACTAATAGGCAAGTCAAATAAAATTGACCTCCTAGACCATGCCTTTCTTGTCACAGTTTCATTCCCAGTTGGGGTCTTGTTATGCTTGATATTATTAAATTTAGGATTGTTACCTGGCATATTAGAGCCAAAATCAGAAAATTTACTTTCAATTTCTGAACTTGAAAGTTTTCTCGGCGGTAGCATATGTTCAACCCCGCCAGATAAAATATTGGAACCATTCTCAAATCTGAAACTATGAGCCGGGGGTAAAAACCTCCTATGGTAATGGTATATATTTTTTGAGCAAGCGAAGAGACGAAGAGATTCAATCTCCGTTCCACAAATAGGACTCCCCAAATAACCATTTACTACACAACCGGATAATGTCCCATAAGCTGGAGAATCATGAATTGTCCACATCAACATAGCTTTCAGCGTAAACTCTTCTTTACTAAAAGAGTCAAATGCTTTCACACCCTTTTCCCACAACTCATTTAATTCTTCTACCAAATGAGCGAGGTAGACGTCGATGTCATCACTTGGTGCCTTTGGCCCAGGTATCAACAAAGACCGCATCGAAAATTCAGGTTTCATACACTATGAAGTAGGGAGATTGAGTGGGGCTAGGATCACTGGCCATACACTCTGATTGATGTTTATATTTCCAAATGGATTTAAACCATCTGTTGATATATCCAAACGAATGTTGTGCTGTTCTCGAGCAAAATCGACATACTCATAATTCATCCTCCTCCAAGATGTAGAATCAATAGAACGATGCATAAGATTATCCCCTACTTCTGCCCTAGCATGCCAAGTCATTACCTCCTCTATCCATGGTACTGTGAAAAATCTCTTTAATATAGGCCCAACGGGAAAATATTTCAACACTTTTTGAGGCACTTTTGAGCTTTCACATTCCTTACCGGTAGATTGGACATATCTAGGTTCATCGCATACCGAACAATAATCGAGATGTTCATACTCCTTTCGGTATAGTATGCAGTCATACACGCAAGCATGAATCGATTTATACTTCATTCCCAAACCTTTCAAACTGTTCTTCATAACACGATAGCTATATGGAAACGTATTCTCCTTGGGTAGTAAGCCATTCACCCAATTCAGAATTCCTTTCACCCTATTGCTAGACAAACTGTATTGCGTCTTCAAACTGTGCAAACCAACCATAGCATGCAAAGTTATTATCTTTCTCACATTCAGAGTATAACGGTTGTGTCACCTTAAATTTTTAACTTTGATAGTCATCGTCAAGGTTTATCGTGATATCTTCACGAGCACCTGAACCTTGTAAATCATCAGTGACCTCATTCTCCTCCTCTTCATAAACTCCGTACGCATCATCAACTAAATCCTCTAACATATTATGATCTACGTCATCTCCTTCTACATCTATCCTACTTATTGAAGGTTGTTGTGAAGGTTGTTCAGGGACAAAAGGAACTTTCAATTCAATGTGAAAACTCCAAAATTGGTAATTATCTTGCATACCCCACATTAACAAATGTAGTTCAACTGTTTTCCACTCAAACACCTTACCATTCTTACACCTAGCACACGTACACAAAAATTCTTCATCATTATGGCATATCTTTGCATATTTCACAAATTCATTAGCACCTCTGGGAAATGCATCCCCCATTCTATTTGTCTCACCCATCCACTATTTGTATTTAGTATATCCCATCACAACTACTACAACTAATCACCTATTAAAGGTAAGAAGCGTATATTCTCATATTAGTATAAACAAAGCTTAGATTTATAGTATGTTTCATTTAATTATATCTTATTTATATTCGGTTTTTAAATTTTAAAATAAAATTCAATTTATAATAGAAATTCCTATTTCCTCCATCTCCTCTAAAGGGTGAGTGGTCCTATCCCATTGAAGCCCGCATATTTCTGTAACATACTTAATAGCTCATGCATATTGTTACGATTTGAGAAAAAGTTGGCATCATATTCTCATAGTTCTCCAAGTACACTACGTAGATTGGCAAGTGAGAGTGGTATTGCAATTGATCAATTGAAATAACACTCACACTTGTCAATCTAGTATGTACCCATAGAACATTAGGATACGACTGCAGAACTTCCTCCAAAAGTAAGAACTTTAAGCCACTAAGAATATTATTATACAAAAATTATGCACTCCTAAATTGTCCAAACGGGACAATTCGAGAGATCTTATTATAGGGGTAATGACTCTTGAACGGGTCTAAGGGCTATTGAATGCGTACTCATAAGAACTAGAAGGCTAGTATCTATGCGCACTATATATATATATATATATATATTGTCCGTGATACAAAGTACTTTTAAAAAATAAGTTAAAAAATCTAGCCCCCATATGGACAATAATCCAGTGGTCATGCCACTTCTAAAATTAACCAACCAAACATCGATCCACTATAATCCAACCGCAGTAGCAACAACAAATGTGTATTCCATACTCCCTTTAATCCATCTACTCAATTAATTCATTTCATCAATTAAACTAACAATTAAAGTACACAATTATTAATTTACTAATTTACAATGAGGGGCAATCCTACTTGCATATGAAAGGGGCATTAATTATTAATTTACTAAAAAAATTAATAACCAATCAATATTTAATCAATCAATTCTTTTACAAGGTGCACTACTTGCATATGAGGGGTAATATCTAATAAACCAATCAAAATTTGATTAAAAAAATTAACAAGCAACACCTCCTGCCCCCTTTCCCCTTGCCCCACCCCCCTTCCCCCCCACCACACACATAATCACACACACACACGCATGCACATATACACACACAAGCACATACACACACACACACACACATGCACACATAGCCCCACCCACTGCCACCCCCACTCTGCCCACCTCCCACCCCCAACCCTGCCCCCTCCCCCCACTGTCACTACCCACTACACACACGCACACACACACACATATATACAAACACATGCACACACATACATGCACATATGCACACACACGCATATACACACACACGCACACACACATATATATATACACGCACATGCACATATACACCCCACCCCCACCCTTAGCCCTGCCCCCTTAATCCACCACACACACACGTATATACACACATGCACATATATACAAATGGAAGAGAAATAGAGAGAGAAAACATACCAAAATCGTAGAGAGAGAGAGAGAGAGAGAGAGAGAGAGAGAGAGAGAGAGAGAGAAATGGAGGGAATAGAAATCTGTGGAAAAAAAGAAGAGGGAAGGTTTTTTTTACTGACAGAATTGTCATGGACATGTCATGGTTGTTGACCATGACAAGTTAATAAGGTTTGTCATGGTCATTGACCGTGACTAGACCGTGAGAATAGTAAATGTCACGACCTTGTCACGATCAATGATCACGGTCATTGATCGTGATAAGGCTGGCCGGTTGAAGGGTGCCAATTTGACCATTTTGGTGTAGTGTATGTCATATGGTGATGCAACATGTGCAAGGTGGTCTTCCTCTGAGTTCTTAGTCTGGGGACCCTATTGATGAAAAACTTGGGTATCCTCCTGATGAGGCATTGTTTAATTTCTTGGTGCCTTACCATCTTATCGCCTTTGGCCTCATAGACTCGAGTGACTTGATTGACCACTAGTTCAGAGTCGCTGATAGCCGCCACTTGTTGAGCTTTTAAATGGACAAAAAGTTCCAAACCTTCCACTAAGGCTTGGTACTTTGCTTTAATATAAGAGGCTTTGAATTTAAAGTGGAGAGAGAGAGAGAGAGAGTACCTTCTTTCGGTATTGCTAGGTGAATTCTTTCCCCGTTGCCTGGGCTATTTGAAGATCTGTCCATGTCCAATACCCAGGTAAGAGAGTTGAGGTAGGTTGTTGAAAGAGGGGAGCCTGGGATCCTGGGTACTGCTGTAACCTTGGTCTCAAAACTCATTTTTTTTCCATCTCCTTTAGGTTGCGGAACTGTGCAATGAATTTAGCCAAGGCTTAACATTTAATAGGATTTTGATATTGATATTTAATGTCAAACTTGCCCATGTGTACAAACCATTTGATAAGTCTTCCTGATGTGTCTGCCATGTGGAGGACCTATCGAAAAGGTTTTTCGATCATGATCATGATAGAATGGGACTAGAAATATTTATTCTTGGATCTTATTCATGTTGGATTCAATGCCTTGTATGGTGACTGTAAACCGAAGGAATTTTCCTTTGGACACCCTAAAATGACACTTCTTCGGATTGAGTCTCTTTTGGTTCCTTTGAAGGACAACAAAGGTCCCTCTAAGGTTATGAATGTGGTTCTGAGCTTCCAATCTTTTGACTCACATGTCATGAACATAGACTTCCATGGTCTTAGCAATTAGGTCATTAAAAATGGAGTTCACCACTCTCTAATAAGTGGCACCTGAATTCTTTAGTCCGAAAGCCATAACTTTATTACAGTAAGTACCTTTGTCTGTGATGTATGAGGCCTTTCCTCGTTGGTAGGGGACATCATGATTTGATTATACTCAAATTAAGTATTTATGAAGGAGAGGATCTCGTGAGTAGGTGTAGAGTATACCAAAGTTCCAATCCTAGGTAAAGGATATCTGTGCTTAGGGCATGCCTTGTTTACGTCAGTGAAATCAATAGACATTCTCTAATTTTTATTTTCTTTGGGAGTGAGAACCATGTTGGAGAGACAGTCAGGGTACTGTATCTCTCTGATTAAGGTAGAGGCTAAAAGTTTGACAACCTCCTTTATCATGGCATTTTTCCTTTTTCGTCCAAAGAACCTCTTATTTTTTGGACCGAATTATGATCTAGGTCCACGCTTAAGTGGTTGACCATGACTTTGGGGTCCACCCTGACCATGTCGGAGTGGCCCCACTTGAAGACGTCCTTATTTCCCCTCATGAACTGGATAAGTTATTCTCTAAGGGAGAGGCTGAGGTTGGATATAATTTATAATTCCTTTGTTCGATCATCCATATCGATGAATACGATGATTAGAGCCTCATCAGCCTTACCCCTTTTCTCTTTTTTTTTTCATGGGGATCCAGAGTGTCCAGGTTTAGAAATTCTATTCTTGGGCCTTTTAGGGGGAGCAATTTTTTATAAGATTCTTCTTCTCTGGGAAGTGATCCATAACGGTGTTGGTTTATATCTTGAGAAGAGTGAGATGTGCTTTAAAAAAACTAGAATTTATCATTCCCACAGATGGCGCAAAACTGAAGAATGTTAAAATTGATTGTGACTTTAAATGCACAGGTGCTCCCCTTTAGACCTCAAATGGGTAAGAGAAGAGATGTGTTAAGTGTTAAATAATGGTTAAAAGAGATTCAGACCTCAGGAGATGGTCCTTTGTCCATTGTACAAAGGTTCAACGTATATTTATTAGAATGCGGTTGAGTATTACAATCTAAAACACCTCTTGGGCTTTGGTCAAGAGAGTTTGAGGTCTTGTACCGTTTTTCAACAGTATAGAGGACCTTAGGAAGTAACTGAATAATTTCTCTAAGGGTGATTACTTATTATTTAAGTGCTCTTGTGAGGTATACAAAGTGTTGAATAATGGAACTGGTCTAAATAAAAATATACACTCATAACAGTGGGTTACGAAAACACCTATATAATGCTAGAAATCTTGTGTCTCTGGTTTCTTGAATGTTATAATCTCTTTGATTGATAGAGATTAATCCCCTACCACCTTTTACTAGCCTCTTATTTATAGGAGAACTCTAAGAGAGAGAGATAGTGGGTTCTCCAGGCTTGACATTGACAATTCTGAAGTCTAACGGTGCTAGATGGGTGGATTGTTGGGCAAAGAATTTTCAAGTGGAGTACCTTGGTTATTAAGAACATTAAATGCTAAAAAACTACTCAATGCAAGTGGAGTTGGATAGTGATGGTAGGAATAAAGGGTTTTTATTTCTACCTTCTCTATCAGACGACTTATAAGAGGACCGCTAGAGGTTCAACGGGGATGGAAGGATCATGGATTTGCTGGGAATTAATCCTGAAGTACTATGTGTAACCATATCCTTGAAATGAGGTCTGAGTGACCTTTCGAATGTCATTATCCCTCAATATAAGGTCGGTTGACGGTGCGGATTGTAATGGGACCTTGAATCTAAGGTCTTTGAGCTTACTAGACGGAATGTGATGGAGCGACTAACCTTCTTTGGGGAAAGGACACATGAATGAGGTCTTTTATAATTTAGTGGATTTATCTTGGGAGCAATGGAGGTATATCGTGCTAAGTAACATTTTTCCTCACATCTGAGGTCAACTGAGGAGCCTCTCTTCTTGCCCAAGTTTGAAGTGGTTTGAGCCTTCGTAAGGGCTTGAGAGGGTATTATTAGGGGTAAATAGAACCTAGGTAGATCTCACCTCAATCACAAAGAATACCATGTCCAGTTAACGTCATATGTACCCTATAAAATCCCTACTACTAGGTTACCCACGTGTATACACGCATCCAAATGTGATTCAAATAATCCAAGTAAATAATCATAAATCCTACTCATTGGGTCATAAATATAATCTCTTTTATTTTATGTTATTATGCACATTTAATCATTAACTGTTCATATAGACTATAGCCTTAACCCCAACGTTTCGAAGTATAGGTATCACGCCTCACTTAAAAATTATATTCTTGTTCTAAATTAATAGCTACCCTAATCGATGGGTTATAAAGATGTTTGATGATACATAACATCACCCTCAGTTAGTGATCAACTCAAGATTATAGGTATGTGCATCCATGTTGGATAAAAGCATCAACATAAGAGACATATGACAAGCATAAAGGATGGTAGACAAAGAAAAGACAAGTATTTAAGTGATTCGACCTTACCCTACATCCACTCTCCGAATGAGTAGTGTTTCTAATATAATATGAGGCTAGAATCCGTTAAAGTATTACAAGATCTCTTTCTCTATATAATGGTAATTTGACAGAGTAACAATAGGTCAAACAATTTTTGATCCCTTGAGAAGATGAAGGAGCAATCCTTTTGTAGTGTTGGGGGTGCGCAGTGTTATCCTTCTAGCATGCAGCCTATGTGCATGATGTAAATGATCCAATAAGAGAGAAAACATTATACAATATATGGCTAATCGATGATGAGCAAATATTCCCCTCACTAGGGTTTGATTTGTGGAAATGGTTTTGTCCACGTGTTCCATTGATACCAAGATCACATGTTCCATGCGAGTTGTTGGTGTCGGTGCCATAAGGTATTGGTTGGTCAAGAATGTTGAACTAGCCCTCCATATGGGTAAGGCTAAGGATGTCATATGGTTCCTAGTTGACATGGTCAGTCTCAGCCTAATAAGGATGTATGCGACCAACACAGGCTATATTCTAGACATTACAATGCCGGCCTAATAAGGATGTATACGACCAACACAAGCTATAGTCGAGACATTACGATGCCATGACCTAAGTCCAATAGCAGCCGTTATGAGCATAGATGGATGTTCTTGGAGTAAGTCTCGAAGGCCGAGACTATTTGACCTAGCCCATTATGATGCAGGGCCAACATGAGGACGCGTTTGATGTTAGTTATGAGGCGAAATGCTGTTAGGTTGAGTCTCATCTGGACGAGTTCATACTTATGTATATCAATGTTCTCGTATATTTTATGATTTACGCAATCCATAAACGTTAACAGGCATTTTAAATTTGACCTTAACCCAAAGGATCCTAAACTAGGTATTATCGTTAAAACCTCCTTCCTTTACATATATTTTAATATATTTAAAGTCCCTAAACATTAACCAATATGAAAATCCCCACTTCAGTGGCCCTAACCAACCCTCACTAGTAAGGCCACATGGTTAGATCAATCCGACGACCCTAATGATGGGATCATCCCCGTTGTTTCACCGATGACGGCCATAACCAAAAATATTCAAACCCAATTGCCTCTATTCATCAAACTTATCCCATTTCCTCCACATGTAATCATCATAAAAGTGAAACAACCAATTTCAATAAGTTTTCAAAGATTTATAACACAATTAATGGTTTAATTAAAAAATTAATAAAACGTGCCCTAATTTCATCTTCTTCATAAGAATGATTCAATTCACCCACGAATTATAATCTATTAGCATAATATACTTAGGGCTTTTACAAATTACAAAATGTATAATTCATATCTAACAATGTCGAACACAAATTACAATTATTCCGATGTTAATTTGATAATTGATTAATAATTTTTATGAGTTCTTCAATAACATAAATAAGGGTTTTTAATATGGTTAATTACAATTACGAATTAATGTTTGATTATGAACTAAAATTAGATTACATGATTATATTCATAGATTACAACATATAAGTATTATCACAACACAACATTGATTATATTTATACCCAAAGTAAACTTACCTTAAGACGATTGTAAGGAATCAATTCCCCAACTCCTCAAATTCTCCAAGATAGGTTTTCCTCCACTTCTCTTTTAGCTGTTACAGCTTCTGTATGTTGTGTTATGTGATTTAGGTTAAATTAATATATCTAATATATTAATCAAACCCCAAATTAGGCTTAGGCCCCAAATTAAACACAGCCTAAATGGCCCAAAACAACCCCAAATGGTCTAAAACTTGTCTCAATCCGTATACTAACCCAATGAACCATTTCTGCGCTCTTATTAACTCAAATAGGGATTTATAAACACCCTATGAACCTACTCAAATGCTACCACATTCAGCGAGTTGATTATTTAATTAAACTATCAATTATCTTATATGTGTCGCATATAATTACAAATCGTAATAATTAATTAATTAATTTGTATCTCGGTATTATAAGAACCAACTTCATGACAATTGGAACACGATGTCGAGGGAATAATCCAAATAAGAAAACCCTCGATACCTAGCCATATGATTGTTCCATAGCTACCCATAATACTAACTCACTTAAATATTTATCTTAATACTTATTACGAGTTTATCAATTTCTATAATAATATTTTTGCAATCAACACGTAACTAAATTATGCAACACTAAATATGTAACATCTATAATTCACAACTCCATAAAAATGACATATTGAATGTCCAACGTGTCAAACCACAAAATGACATATCAAATTTCATACAAAATAAAAACTTGTCAATTAGCCGAAAATGCATTTTCCAATTAAATATGTTCCATAAAAATATCGGGATTACATTCCTCCCCCTTAAATAAGGAATTTCATCCTCAAAATTTGAATTTTATATACTTGATTCGAAGAAATCTGAATACATCAATCGCATGGCATCCTAACACTACTATGTCAACGTTGCTCTCTCTCCGACCTAAGATGCGTTATCATCTCCCCTCATAACTCGCATTCATATGTATCTCAGTCCTATCAATATATATATGATTCTACTCCAACTCGTCGATCTAAAACTTCCTTAATACGAACATGTGGAAGATCTCATTCACACTGTGAAGGTCATTGGGCCAAGCCAATTGATATTCTATCGTCCACACCATATCCAAGATCGTGAAAGGGCCTATATATCGGGGTGCTAAATTCCATCTTGCAGTCTAACCTCATAACTCCCTTTATCAGGAATGCCTTTGGAAGCACCTAGTCCCCTCACCTAAAATTGCAATATGCGTCTCCTCTTGTCTATCTAGTTCTTTCTCCTACTCTGGGTAGACCCCATATGCTCTCTAATGAGCTCCACCTTTTTTGAGGTGTCCCAAACATAATCTAGTAAGAATAACTTGATATTCCCCATATTTAACCATCTTTAATCAATCTTCCATCAATAACCCAAATGGAATTATGTCCCCATTGGGACCTCTATAACCCCCAAAGAAAATTCATCAATATACCACCCCACTTCCCCATCGGGTTCTCTAACAACTGCAACTCCCCAGATGTCTCAAGTTCTCCAACTTCACTAACTTTAAGGTCAACTCTTATATCACTTGATTCATAACTATCCATCAATATTTCCTTCTTAAATCACGGTACATCTTGTCATCCCTGGGATTCACAGTAAACCATAAACCATGCGCCTCATCCAAAATATTCGTCCACGGCTCGAGACCCTCCCACCCAAGCAATCTCCCTTGAAAACATAAACTTCTATATCAGACAATTGAAGTAGATGGAACTACTCCTAGAAATAATTCCCTACTTTCTTAGATTTCGACTTCTGGGCTTGAATCAAACTTGACATAATATCAACCATAACATCCACTACAACTTATAAT
The DNA here is from genome assembly GCA_949130495.1 of Sambucus nigra. NCBI lineage: Eukaryota > Viridiplantae > Streptophyta > Magnoliopsida > Dipsacales > Adoxaceae > Sambucus > Sambucus nigra. The sequence goes on along the minus strand of OX422223.1, from coordinate 49,057,898 downwards.
TCCAATGTTACACCAAGTACACGCAAAGTACCTCAATTATCTTCCCATATAATTGGTAATTTGTCCCCTTTATCTACCCTTAAAGCCTATAGACAAACTAGCTATCGACGTCTCTAGGTGTCTGCTACCACGGTCGCCTTCCCCAAATGATATTGAATGGAGAAGTGATATTCCTTTAAAAACTCCAATCGCACCCTCTGACACGTGTCCAACTCCTATTGTGTGAATAGATACTGAAGGCTTTTGTGGTCCGAGAATATCATGAATCCATCACCCCATAATTAATTCCTCTAAATATTAGAGCAAAAAGTTCAGTTGTTACAATCTCGTTCCACTTCTTAAGAGTTCATTAACAATGCTCATCTAAAACAAGTGGTACCCACTTTTGGATAAGGTGGATTAGTGGTCCTGCAATCTTCGAGCACCACTGAATAAACATCATATAGTATCTTGTTAAAACCAAGATGCTGCTATGAGAAAATAATATGTTTAGCCTAACAAAATTACACAACAACAAACCTAGGGGTGAATATTTTAGTTATAAAAACTTGAACAATTTTTCATTCTTCCAAAATCGTTCACAAAATTATCAATTACTAGGCACTTGTTATTGATTTAATCTTCTTAAAATGATTTTAACACAAAAAACTCGAATGATGTGAATCTAGATGAATAAACCTAGATTTAGAACTCATAAGCAATTTTCAATCCAAAAACATGATGATAACTATACTAAGTGAAGTGTGTGTGATTAAGTTTTTTTTATCTAAACACATCATATGAGACATATCTTAATGAGGAAAACCCCCACCGAGGGATAAAAACCTCAGACGCTCTAATTTCTATTTCTACTTAAAATGAATTTTGTACAGAGCAAAAAGGTACCTCTCACTCATGCTTTCACGAGTAGTTACCTATAAACTTTGAACTTTTCCCCGTAGCAAATAAAAATCCAATCCAAGCTCCATGAACCGAATGAGAAACCTCACTCTTCTCCTAGGAACCACGTCATGTCTTAATTTCTCCAATGAATCAAAATATCTCCAATTTTAGATCGCAGAGAAATTTATCATCAATTTACAAATGAAATGAGTTTTAAAACAAGGCTAGTATATGATCTGATCCGACGTATGATCTGATCAAATAGACTCATAATTCCTTCACTAAGACATTAGATTAGACTGTAAGATATAATTATCATAAAAAGGAAGGTCAAGTGTTTTGGATTTTGAGACAATGAAGTAATTGCACTTTACCTCAAAAATGAACTCAGATTTTTTTTATAATAATATGCATTCAAATCTCTAACAAATCGCGGGAATCATGGCCTTCTTATAAGAAAACATAAAAAATTTGCCACATCATGTGCACGGTAAGATCCAACCATTCTCATCGTTTAATAAAGTTTGGAAAACAAACCATGGTCGTCCACAAGCCTACAATAAGAGGTTGTGCGAACAGACCCATGCACACGCCTATAAAAAAGAGGTCGTGCAGATGGACTTTTTCAAGACCTTTAAAATGAGTTCAAATAAAAATTGGACATAGAAAATTTCCCAAAACATGTTTTAAACCGTTTAAACCTCTGAGATTTTTAGAAACAAATCACTTGAAGCCTTTTTATATATCAAAACCTCGCACATTACAAACAAGTCTAATTTTAGAAAAACATGCACGTGTGTGGTACGGCTTGTAATATTAGAATCAAGTAAAAGGATATGTACTCATTATTCAATTGAAAGTGTGGCTTCAGAGTTCTTCACTTTTGAGCGGTAGTGAAAAATCTCCAATCTTCATCTTCTATGTTGATCTAACGAGTCTAGATCGTGCCTCACTTAAACATGAATCAACTTTATGCGACTTGATATACTCAAGGAATCAATGTTTTTGTGATGGGAAAAGAGCGAGTTATATATATATATATATATATATATATATATATATATATATATAATCTGAGTAATGATACTCTTACCGGGTCTACGTACCGATTTAGTACCAAATGCGCTTTATTTGATTGTACATTGGTAGGACCTACGGCATTCCCTGGCGGGACCCACACCATAGTACAAGCGAATAAAGCAATATCGGTACTAAACCGGTACTACCACCTGGTGTGTATAACATTTTCCATTTAATATCCCACTTTACCTACTCCAATGCAAAACTCTCCAAAACCCGAAAATTTCTTATTACACCTACAAAAAATACACTCCACTTGACAAATAGTGAATGAAATAGGAAGTATTGCACAATCCATAAACCAGGACGACAATCACAAAGTCGTTTCTGAATCAAGGGGCTAGATTCACCAAAGTTATTCCAAAAAACATATGAATCAATAAACCATGTCACAGAGGCAAGCATGCACAAAAAGATATCCCTCTGCTCAGGAATACTCCAAAAACAAATATCAATACATATAAATGTGATGACAAACAATAATCAATACATGAATCAACATCTAATCAATGTGCCATATGATATCAAGATACTCAAGAAAGTGATAAAATGCTCACACGATAAAGCAAATCCTAAGAAAAGAATCAAACTCCACTTATTATGGACAACACATTCTCCCCCTTAATAAGTGATAGTAAAATTTACTCCCCTTTTTTACACGAGGACAAATGAAGAAATGAATTTTACTCCCTTATTAATCATAAGGTGAACAAAGTGTTTATGCTCCTTCTGATATGGAAAAGTCAAATAGAAGGAAACAAATCTAAGATACTGGGTAGCAAGGTAAAACAAAGTCACGGAAGTTGAATAAACTAGCAATGTAAAAGTTAGAAAAGCATTTGAACTACCGGTCTAGCATCAGAATCATCACAAATGAGCATAAGGGCATGTAAATCACATCCCACGAGATATCTCAACAACATATACAAGTCAAGTAGAGTAGGACAATAAATCAAACTAGTAATATGAGATCATAACCTGTTGTATCTTGGAGGTAATTTGCCTAGACCCGTTAGCAAACTCTGTACGAGTGGGGGCAAATAAAACCTTAAGGACAGTAGTTTATTACGCCTCAAATCCAATCATCTGTTCATATTTTCTGCATAATTAAAAATTCCTCAACAATCTTAAGGTGTTATTTCATGGAGGCAGAAAAGAATATGAATATGTTTCTGAATCCCAATGTGCATTTGGACTGCTTTGATGGAACAAATTTCACTCACTGGAAAGGAAAATTATTCTTCCTTCTCACAGTTTTGAAAATTGCATATGTTCTGGATCCTAAACTATAAGCAATTCTGGAACCAAAAGAAGACGATAATGAAACTGTCAAAGAACAACGGAAGAAACGTGAAGAAGACGAATTGGTGTGTCGTGGGCATATTCTGAAATCACTGTCTGGTCGATTATATGATCTTTACAACTCTATGCAGTCTCCGCGGAAAATCTGGAATGCTCTCGAATATAAATACAAAATAGAGAAAGAAGGTACAGATAAATTCTTAATTCTGAAATATTTCGAATTCAAAATAAGTGATAACCAAACTATTTTAGACCAAGTACATGAGTTGCAAATCCTTGTCACAAAGCTTCGTGAATTAAAGGTGGAAATTTCTAAATCATTTCAAGTTGGTGCAATTATTGTAAAATTACCACCAAGTTGGAATGATTTTCGTAAGAAACTCCTACATAGGAAAGATGATATAAGTTTGGAGGAATTACAGAAACATTTACGAATTGAAGAAGAAACCAGATCCCGTGATCAAACAAATGTTTCTCATAATTCCACCAAAGTTAACTATGTTGAAAGAAAAAAATATCATAAGAACTTCAAGCCTAATGGTAAGAAGTTCAAGAAAAATAATTCCAATAAGAAACAGTCCAATGGGGCTTGTTTCAATTGTGGCAAAAATGGCCACTATGCCCGTGATTACAGAAATAAGAAACGAAAGATAGATGCTACTGAATCCAATAATACAAACAATGCAAATATGGTGGAAAATAAGATCGAGGATCTTATAACAATGGTATCGGACATGCAAATTGGTATGATTACCGAACTAAACATGGCGGCAATAACGAAATCTTCTGACTGGTGGCTCGATTCTGGGGCTACCATACATGTCTGCAATGATAAATCATTGTACTCCGCATATGAAAAAGTAGAGGACGGTCAAGAGGTTCTAATGGGGAATCATAATTCTACCAAAGTTCTGGGAAAAGGAAACATAGAACTACAATTCACATCTGAAAAGAAGTTGACGTTGACAAATGTTCTGCATGTACCAGAAATTCAAAAAAATCTAGTGTCTGCAAGTTTGATTTGTAAAAGCGGCATTAAAGCCTTCTTTGAGTTTGATAAGTTAATTCTGTCTAAGAATGGGGCATTTGTTGGGAAAGGGTATGCTTGTGATGGAATGTTCAAACTCGGTATTTTGATTAATAATATGAATAATTCTGCTTATATTGTTGAGTCTTTTGATGTTTGGCATGCTAGATTAGCGCATTTAAATTTTAGATCATTGAAATACATGTCTAAACATAAATTAATAGCTTGTGATAGTACTTCTCATGAAAAATGTGAAATCTGTATTCAAGCAAAATTAACAAAAAGACCTTTTCCTAAAGTCGAACGAAGTGCTGAATTATTAGAATTAGTTAATTCTGATATATGTGAATATAATGGTATTTTAACTAGAGGCGGAAAAAGATACTTTATTACATTCATTGATGATTGTTCAAAATTCACATATGTATATTTGATAAGACATAAGGATGAAGCTTTTTCAATGTTTAAACGTTTTAAAGCAGAAGTTGAAAATCAAAAGGAAAAGAAAATTAAAATTCTTCGTAGTGATAGAGGGGGAGAGTATTTTCCAAATGAATTTGACTCATTTTGTGAAGAACATGGAATAATACATCAAAGAACTGCCCCTTATACTCCCCAACAAAATGGTTTGGCTGAAAGAAAGAATAGGACTCTTACTAATATGATCAATTCTATGTTGATTAATTCAAACTTACCAAACAATTTGTGAGGAGAAGCTTTACTCACCGCTTGTCATTTACACAACAGAATTCCATCAATGAAAACACATGTTTCTCCACACGAGGTATGGAAGAATCGAAAACCAAATCTCGACTACCTAAGGGTCTGGGGTTGTTTGGCTTTCTATAGATTCATGACCCGAAAAGTTCAAAGTTGGGTGCAAGAGGAATTAAAAGTGTTTTCAGAGGATACACTGAAAATTCTAAGGCATATAGGTTGTTGGAATTAAATTCTAATGTTGTAATTGAATCAAGGGATGTTGAATTTATTCAAAATAAATTTTATAAAGATTTATGTGTCGAATTAGATGCCAATTCTGACACATCCACTAGGTTGATTCCTAGAGCATCAATTAATAATAAAAGGAATGAACCCGAAACAGAAATAGAACCTAGAAGAAGTCAGTGTGCTAGAAAAGAAAAATCTTTTGGCCGTGATTTTATTTCATCTCAGGCCTTAGCCTTTTTGGTTGAAGGAGATAGAGATAATATTCTTAATAAAATGCCTATTTTACTTAACGTAGAAGAAGATCCTAAAACCTTTAACGAAGAAATTACTTCAAGAGATGCTTCTTTTTGGAAAGAAACTATTAATGATGAGATGGATTCAATTCTTTCAAATCAGACATGGGTTTTAGTGGACTTGCCACAAGGATCACAACCTATTAGTAGTAAATGGGTATTTAGAAGAAAATACAATACCGATGGTTCTTTTCAAATCTTTAAGGCTAGATTGGTAGCAAAAGGTTTTAAACAAAGAAAAGGGATTGACTATTTCGATACTTATGCACCTGTTGCTAGAATTACATCCATACGTGTTTTAATGGCAATTGCATCTATTTATAATCTGTTTGTGCATCAAATGGATGTTAAAACAACATTTTTGAATGGTGACCTAGATGAAGAGGTATATATGGAACAACCCGAAGGGTTTGTTTTGCCCGGAAATGAACATAAAGTTTGTAAATTAATTAATTCGCTTTATGGGTTGAAACAAGCACCAAAGCAGTGGCATGAAAAGTTTAATACAATCATTCTTTCTGATGGTTTCAGACATAACAACGCTCATAAGTGCATTCATTCTAAATTCACCAATGACTATGGTGTAATTATTTGTCTATATGTTGATGACTTATTAATTTTTGGTACAAACATGAGAGGTGTATATGAAACTAAGAAGTATCTTAGTTCACAATTTAAGATGAAAGATATTAATGAAGTGGATATCATCTTGGGTATTAAAGTTAAGAAACATAGTGGGGGTTATGCATTATGTCAATCTCATTACATTGACAAAGTTATTCACTTGAAAATAAAAGAAGCAAATACCCCATATGATTCTAGTATAAAATTATTAAAAAATTCTGGCAGAGCAGTTGCACAACTTGAATATGCTAGTGCAATTGGAAGTTTAATGTATGAGATGCATTGTACAAGGCCAGATATTGCATTTGCAGTAAGTAAAATGTCAAGATACACTAATAATCCAAGTGTGGATCATTGGAAAGCAATTGGGAGGATTTTTGGTTACCTCAAGAAGACCAAAGAATTACGTCTATTTTATTATGACTTTCCTGCAGTTCTTGAAGGATACTCTGATGCTAGTTGGATAACTAGTGCAAGTGATAATAAATCCACATCTGTATGGATATTCACCTTAGCGGGTGGGGCGGTATCTTGGGCATCCAAGAAACAAACTTGCATTACACATTCAACAATGGAATCTGAGTTTATAGCACTGGCAGCAGCTGGAAAAGAAGCAGAGTGGCTAAGAAATTTATTATTGGACATAAAGTTATGGCCAAAATCAATGCCATCTCTTTCTTTATATTGTGATAGTGAAGCTACATTGTCTAGAGCGTATAACAAAGTATATAATGGAAAATCTAGACACATAAGTTTAAGACATGAATATGTCAAACAATTAATAACTTATGGAGTTATTAATATTATATATGTTCGAACAAATAAGAATCTAGCTGACCCTCTTACCAAAGGACTTTCTAGAGATTTGATAAAGGACACATCTAGTGGAATGGGACTAAAACCATTTTTTTTAATAGTCACCGATAATGGTAACCCAACTTTGTAATAGCATTACCATTATTCCAAAGTTTAATGGGTAATAACAAGTTACTGATAAGTGATTAGTTTTTGCACTGAAATTTATTCAATTTCATGTCCCTTCTAGGATGTTCGGTGCATATTGCTACGTTAAGAGGATGAGTTTAACTCTTAATGAAGTTCGTTGTCTAAAGTAGCAAGGACATGTAAGAGAACTTCACCTATATGAATATAGGAAGTGGTGCCGCTTCTATCAAGATTTTGGGTTTATTCTTGTAAATATTCATGAAGCCAAGATAGTGCACATGGCCATAATAGTGCTAAAAACATATTGAACATCTCGTAGAGATTGGGATATCTCATGTGTGATATATATCCGGTTCTAAATAATAAGACAAGGTTTAATGCATGGCACACCGTTGTCTTATTAGAACTTTGATATATATTCACTAACTGAAGGTTTAAATCTAAAGATACCTCCTTGTATGCATGAGCATATCACAAGAAGAAATTGCATTAATATTAAAATCTAGTGGGGGATTGTTGGATGATTTTAATATTAATGGGTAATAATGGTTAGAGAAAATGAAAGGTTAAAACCATTAATTAATTGGAATAAGAAAAGACAAAGGGAAGTGGGAAAACCAAAGTCCCACATTGGAAAAGTGTGAAAAAGTTAGTGGGTTAAGAAATGCTTTTGTGTCATAAGATATTACTTGTGTGCATTGAAGTGTATGCTACTAGTGTACACCTTAGGTTCAAGGATGGTGCTTTGCACCACACGCACACGCACACGCACGCGTGTGCGAAAGTGCGATTGGGCGTTTAGGGCGCTTTAGAGGCGCACTTTGCACTTCGCATCGTCGCGAGGAGCAGTAGGAGCCTTTGATTTTTTACAACGTCAAAAGATCAAACGGTCCAGATTAAATTCATAATAAATGACACATAATTATGGCGCGAGTGGATCTGAACCGTCGGATTTTGGCCCCACTTCGTTAAGTATTAATCCGTACAGTCGCACCTTTTTAGTTCAAATCTGGAACGTTCAAAATATAGTTATATATCTAAGGGCCGTGATTAAATGACCTTTGGATGTGGTGTATGTTCATGAACAGACACCACAAGAGGCTATATATAGAAGGCAAAATCTTGTCATAATTAATTCCGAAATTCTCTTTCTCTCTATTATTTCTTCTTACCAATTTCATAGAGTGTTCTGGGTTATTCTTCAAGTTTGCTACTTGAAAAAACCCGTGGATTTGTTGTATCTTGAAGGTAATTTGCCTAGACCCGTTAGCAAACTCTGTACGAGTGGGGGCAAATAACACCTTAAGGACAGTAGTTTATTATGCCTCAAATCCAATCATCTATTCATATTTTCTGCATAATTAAAAATTCCTCAACATAACCATGGATGAACAACATCGGATAATCAATACATAAAAATTAAGTTATATCCAAAGTACCACAACACAAGGTATAAATATAAAAAACATCCATAAAAGATACACATCCTAATGTAACCAAATCTTTCCAAAAATTTCATATTAGAGACTTGATGTACCAAGTTCCACGGGTAGTACCAAAAATAATGGAATAAAGAGATCAGATGAGAAAATAAAAGCTAATCATGGAACATCTCATCCTTATAACGAGCATCAACATCTTCATCGTCTCCGTCATCGTGGCATGAGATTATACACAATAAAGAGGTATACAAGTGAATAACGTCTCACCAAATCAGACTTTTGAAACAAAAAAACCACTGCGTCTCACGACCAGACAAAAAAATCGCAAGAGCATAATCAGGGCCGACCCTGGCCATGTGCCAGGTGGACAATGGCACAGGACGTATTTTAGAACAAGCACTAATATATATATATTTTAGGAGTCCAAAAATATTTTATGTATACTTTTAGGGGCCCATTTTAAAATGAGTTTAATTTTTTATGAGCCCATTTTATCAACTATAAAAAAAAATTGTATAAAGAATGGTTCAACTATCCAAAAAAATCTGATCCAACTCATTTAAGATTTCCATTTTTCTAGGGACTCATTTTTTCAACTACTCATAATCTTTATGGTGTCCACTATCTCTCTTTCATTTGCAATTTCCACCGCCCCACTCTCTCTCTCTCTCTCTCTCTTCTCTCTTCTCTCCAACGTCCCTATTTCTCTCTCTGTACAAATGCACTTGATGCTAGATTGCTTCTATTCTTTTTGTACTACTATTATTTTTGTTTTGATTTTTGCAGGAGGTCTAAAAAAGGCATAGTCAACAATCAAAAAATTATTCATAGGTTAAAAAGCTTGAAGGCAAATGTAAGATTAAGACCTCTTTATATTTTTTTTTATGAAAAAAAAATAGATTACTAAAACAAACAATAGTTTTTAATCTATTTTCTTTTAAGTGTGAATAGGTTTTTAAAGTAAATGTAGATTGTTGTTGGCTATGTTTTTTTTATACTAATTTGTTTTTCAATTCATTAAGGTCTTACTTATTAATCTTTTTTTTTTATGTAATTTTTTTTTTTTAAATCATGTTCTTACTTTCTACACTAACCAAGTAGATGAAATTGGAGAGGGAATAATAAATGGCTCAAACCAGGTGATATTTTTTTATATTTTTTTTATATTCAATCAATTAAGATATTTATAGAATAAATTATCTATTAGATTCGTTGTTAATTGCGTGTTTAATTAGTGATTTTGTAAGTAGAAATGCTAGAAGAACTATTTTTCAATGAGTTTTTAGGTATTTAATAATTTTTTATAATATTTGTTCGCAAGGGCCTTAAATTTAGTTTTGCACAGGGTACTCCAAATCTCAGAACCGGCCCTGAGCATGATAACTAACATTCAGCGAAAAAAACACGACTCATAATTGGGACAAGCGACATGAGTCTCAAGTCCTGAATATGTACCCAAAATCTCTTCAGAAAAATAATCGCAGTCCCTCGTACAAAGTAGAAAGTTTCAGGGCCTGTTTGGTTCGCTGCTAAGAAAACTCGATTTAAACGATGTTTTTAAATACAGTTTTAAAATTCAGTTTTTTATGTTTAAAATTATTGGTGTGCGTTTGGTAAACTTGTTTTAAATTAAATTTTTTTTAAATTTGACAAACTAGGCAATCGCGTATATTTATATTGCACATATATATAACACACAAAAAACTTTCATACATACATACATACATACATACATATATATATACATATATACATCATAAATTATATACATGTACATCTAATATCATGTATTTTTAGGTATATAATATATATAATGAAGTATGTTGGGGAGTTTAACTATATATATATATATTGCATGTATAATTCACTATAAATTTATATACATATATGAATTGATAATATTTTTTAATACATATGTACTATATGTATATTTTATATTATTCCATACATTAATAACACATGTATAAAACTATATATAAGTATCATGTATCTATTGATAATATTATTTAACTTTATATTATTTCATACGTAATTTTATGTAAATGTACATATATATTTTTTATTTATAAGAATTACACACATATTAATTTATTATGTATGTATATTATATATTAAAGTATAACTGTATTAAAATATTAAGAATGAATAATTTTAAGTTGAAAAATAAAAAATAGAAGTTATAAAACACCTTAAACCTGTTTTCTGAAAAACTTGATTATAACACGAAAATATTATAATTTTGTGTTTAAAAATAGGTTGTAAAATGCATATTTTTATCATAATTGTATTTAAACACAGAAAACAGAATTATAGTTGCAAATCAAACGGCCTTCGACATCTTTAGAAAATATCGTGTTCGTTTAAAACTCACGAAACATCGTTACATAGGCCGAACCAAAAGGTCAAGCCAACTGAGACTCGAGAATACGATCAATCAATGGCAACAAAAACAGTCCCTCATAACTACCTTCCAAACCAGACAAAAAAAAAATCTCTCTCTGTGATCACCGATCGAGTCATGTAAAAAACTAACAACTATAGAAAAATCTCTAGTAAGCCCTCTCGGCATCTCAAATAAATTAACATAAGTTAGAAACTCTCTCTCTATATATATATAACTAACAAACACCAGCAATGGACCTTGGGCAGAGAGCAATAATAAAAAAATGCACTGAATAACCCAATATGGTTGAACAAAACTCTCAATCTCCAAAATTATAAGTCAAATACCCTAACGGAACAAAATACTCATCCTAACATTCTAGTCAAACTAAACCGGATGAAGTTAATGACTTACCAAGGGATTGTAGTATAAAATATGACTTGATGATCCAAGGGTATCGAATCACCAAATTACCACATCGGGCCTCTAAAAGATGAACAATTGGACATGCAATATCAAAAAAGTGTTCTCGAGGTAAAATAGCCTAGGGTTTATGGCTCTAAGTGATTTTGAAATTAGATATGATCAAATGAGCATAACAAATAATTACCCTCAAACCGTTCGAACGATCAATTTTTATCCTGCGCACGGGGTCATGCAAATGGCCTCAAAAGTGTGTCGTGCGCACAAAAACATAACAACCCCGAAAACATTTAAACCCAACTTCAAACCTCAATGAACTTCATAATCCCATCACTCATAAATACCAGAAAATCATTCATTTTTTCAATAAAAGCTGCAAAATGGGATGAAATGTTTCAAAATTAACAAAAATAACATCACTCGCATATGTATATACAAATGCAATAATATAATGCAAAGTAATAGTTATTAGTCAACTAATGATTCAAATATTTGATATAGACATTTCCTAAAAATCTTGATTGGAAAATATGAATCGAAAACCCAGTGAAAACAATTTCAATCAATTTAACATCTACAATATGAAATTCGTATTAAATCAATATTTTGCAACTATGTAATGTACTTCAAGGAATGATTAATGTGACAATATAATTTTCATAATCAATAAGAATTCATATAACCAAATAACGTATAACATTACAAAGCATGCTTAAAAGACAACCATCCCATCAATATCCAATTGTCAAAAATGTTAGATTTAAGCCATTATAACTCCCTCGAGCATGTTGATTAAATCTTTAGAATGACATCTAGAAGAAAGTTTCATTTGAAAATGAGTAGCCCTATCTTATTTTTATGTCGGTCCAAGCACTTGGATTATGGCTCTTTCTTAACATTATTATCGTTTGACATTGATTGACTTTTCACACGTCTAGATGCCACCTGCTCAAAACTTTTAGATTCCAAAATGGGTGTAAACACTCATAGCAATAGACCTTATAAATGCACTTAAAAAATCCATATTCAACTCCTTCAAAGTAAGAATCACCCAAAAATTCTCACATATGACAACAAAACTGTTCAAAACAATTATGATTACAGATTTGATCATGATCAAATTAAACACACAAAGTAAGATCAACGTGATATGAATCATACGACTCAATAAACTTGTTATTGCACATGTCTGCACTGCCATAGATGTGAACAAGTCAACAATCATCATTTTTCAAATGAATTCCAACCAACAATTAAATCAATCAAGCATTATATACATGAATGGTTTAAAATTCAAATTTCAATCATTATTCAAGTTAAATGTCACATCAAATCATAATGAATCAAATAATTAACCACAAAAATAAAATATTTTTGGACTTTTGAAAAGAATGATTCATGACTATATACAAAATCATTTTTTAACAAAAAAAATGCATCGAAAGAAAATGCATGTGATATGCACATATGCCACCAAAATCTCACCAAAAACATAAAGAAACTCCCATAAAGGATTCCCCTCTCATAAGCAAACACACTCACCTATGATATACATGTTTCCCCACAATTCAAGAATGAACTAGGAGTGGAAATCTACATAATCCTAGTCATCCTCAGCAAACTACTATCTGAGTAGTGATGAGTGAAGTATCCTCCGGGTCAGTAGGATACACATACTTGCCATTTTTCATATCGAGTCTCTCATGACTTACTTCCAAGTAAACTTTCACTTTCAGTGAGCCTCTAGGAATACCTTTAAAGTGTCTACGTGTCCATCTCTCTTCACTCCTAGGATTTTTATGCAGTCCTTGGAAATTGAGTTTGGTGTCTAGAAATGTTTCCTTTAGCCTCACCATGACCACACATAATAAAATTCCATACTTTTTAACAAACCATTTATTTTCCATTGAAATTCACTAGTAAGAGTTCTAGGAAATGTGTTTATCCTATTTTTGTCAAATTTTTCTTTTTTTTCTCTTCAAACACTAACATGTTTGTTTGAAGGCCCATGGACTAGACAAAAAGTGCAAAACTAAGCATCCTTCTTTTCAGAGTTTCTATCAAATATTTTTCTCATTCCTTCTCACAAATTATTGCTTTTGAATCACTTTCTCAAGTATCTTCGTTTTAAAATAAAATTTAACAATTTGATTTATTTTTCAATTTTCTACAAGCTTGGATTTCGGTTCAACGTTCATTTCATGTTGCAAATAAGTTTGTACATTATCCATCTTTTCATGAGAAATTGAACTTTTAATATCCACTTTTTCTTTTCCAAGATTTTTTTCAACTTTAGAATTGGTGAAACCAATTCTTTGACCATTACTTAGAAATATACTACCAAGCACATCGGTTTTAGCATAAATTTTGATTTTCAACTCTTTTAGATGTGTAAGATCACGTTTCAAAATGGAATTTTCAAGTTAAATCTCTTCCTTTTATTTAAAAATGACTACATTTTTTATTTCAAGAGTTCACATTGTTTGTTGAAAATCTCAACCACCTTTTCAATATCAAAACATTTTGTTTGAAAACATTCAAGTTTCCCTTCCTTCACCTATTTCTCACCTTGAAAAAATTTCATGTAACACCCCGCGCAAAAACATGAGGCGCTACTGTGATTCAAAATAAGTTAAATCCATCAACAATCAGTATAGAGCATGTATATACCACAAAATAAAGATAATGAATCCAAATTCATACACTTCCAAAATAATTACAATTAAATTCGCCAGAGAAAAAAAAACTAAACTCTCTAAAAAAACACTCCCAAGCTACACCAAAAAAAAACCATCCCGTCTTAGTGCTCTAAAATCCTCCAAACAATCTGTAGCATCCAAAATCACGCTAACCTACCACTGAAAGAAAAATACGAGGAAGTACATAATATGACAAGAATATATGCTAAAAAATAATAAGGGTGAATAAAGCGCAATAATACGAATTCGCATATATGAATCAAATGCAATACTGAAGCATTGTACCATTTTTAATTTTCCAATAACACATCAATGGGTCCCTAGGCCTCACCTCACTACACCCAAGCTTCGTAAAGCCTCATCGTAGATATTGAACTTTTAGACTAGTGGTGGGTGCCCATTCTTCGTGCCATATAAAAATCTCATGACACCAAGCCTATCAACCCATACAATATCTTAGCGAATCATTTTTTTTAGATTTGAAATATCTCATAGGATTCCAATGAATACCACAATTCAACATGAGTGCAATTAACACATGAAACAAATAGAATACTCTCGAGAGAATTTAGGAGCATATTATGTAAGTTTCGTACCTTTAAATCATCACATTAAAGCCATAAAGATTCTCCCAAAAATTTTGATCACACAATTGCGTTCCTCTCACGAAAACAATCAAAACTCACTGTTAAACAATCTTGAGAAAACTCAATTAATCTTGAAAAATCTTGAATTGAAAGTAATGAAGAATGGTGCTAGGGTTTAGATGTTGAAAGGGAATAATTTTGGAGAAGCCTTTTGCAGGTAGAGTTATAAAAAAACGATTTGAAGAACCAAGTCACGGATTAGTTTTAATTTATAATGATTAGGAGTTATAATGCTAATAGAATTCTATTGAAACTAAATAAATGTTTGCTCGTTAGTCACGGCCCAGAACCGTGACGAATGTTGTTTTTTTAAATTCCCATTTTGACTCCGATTTTAATTTCGAATAAAATCCTACTTTTAATAGTAAAACTCGACATTTTTAATTACTAAAAATTAATAAATTCCAAAATTTTATTTTTCCCAAAAATCCAAATTAATTTAAAAATATAACATTCAAATTACAGGTTGTTACATACGTCCCCACTAGGACAGGAATTCGGTCCTCGAAATTCTACGAATCCTAACGCACGAAACAGTTCACAAACGTCTACCCAATGGCCATCAATAGGCGCCCATATTCCAATCCTACACGCACAAATTTCTACTTGATTCTATCTCCCAAAAATCATCACAACACTAAAGTCCTCAAATTAATTCCAAACATCCTCACATCAAAATTACTAATCCTAAACTCGATGCCTGCCACGTTCTCAACAAAAAATTCTATCTCCAAAGAATACACATCTAACCCACATGCTAGACCCAAAACATAAAGACCGGAGGGTTTTCGTATACCTAAACTCTGATACCATCTGTCACACCCTGCATAAAAACACGAGGCACTTCTGCGATTAAAACTAAACTAAATTCATCAACAATCAATATAGAGCATCTATATTCCACAAAATAAATATAATGAATCTCAATTCTTACACTTCCAAAATAATTACAATCAAATTCCTCGCAAAAATAAACTGAACTCTCCAAAAAATTATACTGCCAAGCTACACAAAAAATAATAAAAATCATCCAATCTTCATGCTCTAAAATCCTCCAAACGATTCGTAGCGTCTAAACCACGCTAACCTTCCACTTAAAGAAAAATACGGAGAAGTACACAATATGACAAGAATAGATGCTCAAAAATAATAACGGTGAGTAAAGTGCAACAATACGAATTCACATATACGAATTAAATTCAATACTCAAGAATTTTACAAATTTTAATTTTTCAATAACGTATCAATGGGTCACCAGGTCTCACCTCACCTCACCCATGTTTCGTAAAGCCTTGTCGTGGATATTGGAGTTTTGTATTATTGATGGGTGCCCATTCTCCGAGCCATAAAAAAATCTCATGACACCATGCCCATCAACCCATACAATATCTTAGTGAATCAATTTTTTTAAGATTAAAAAATATCGCATAGGATTCCAATGAATACCACAATTCAACATGAGTGAAATTAACACATGACACAAATGGAATACTCTCGAGACAATTTTAAAGCATAATGTGTAAGTCCCGTACATTCAAATTGCGTTCCTCTCGTAAAAAAAATCAAAACTTGCCCTTGAACAATCTTGAGAAAACTCAATTAATTTTCAAAAATCTTGAGTTGAAAGTTATGAAGAATGGTGGTTGGGTTTAGAGGTTGAAAGGGAATTATTTTAGAGAAGGCTTCTGGAGGTAGAGTTGTAAAAAAAATGATTTGAAGAACCCAACCACGGATTAGTTTTAATTTATAATGATTAGGAGTTCTAATGTTAATATAATTCGATTTAAACTAAAAAAAAGGGTTGCCCTTTAGTCACGACCCAAAATCGTGATGATTTTTTTTTTAAATTCCGATTTTGACTCCGATTTTAATTTCGATTAAAATCCAACTTTTCAATAGTAAAACTCAATAATTTTAATTACTACAAATTAATAAATTCCAAAATTTTATTTTTCCCAAAAATCCAAATTAATTTAAAAATATAAAATTAAAATTACCGATTGTTGCATACTTTCCCACTACCACAGAAATTTCGTCCTTCAAAGTATACGAATCCTAACTCTCAATAAGGTTCACAAATGTCTACCCAAGGACCACGATTAGGCGCCCATACACCCAATCCTACACGCACGAATTTTTACTCGATTCTATCTCCTAAAAACCATCACAACACTAAAGTCCTGAAATCAATTCCAAACATCCTCACATCAAGATTACTAATCCTAACCTCGATGCCTACCACATCCTCAAAAAAAGTTTCTATCTCCAAAGAATACACATCTAACACGCATGCTAGACCCAAAACCCAAGGATCTGAGTTTTGCCGTATACCTAAGCTCTGATACTATCTATAACACCTCGCGCAAAAACACAAGCCACTACTGCGCTTAAAACTAAACTAAATCCCTCAACAATAAGTATAGAGCATCTATATTCCAAATAAATATAATGAATCCAAATTATTACACTTACAAAACAATTACAATTAAATTCCTCGCAAAAATAAACTAAACTCTCCAAAACTTACACTGCCAAGCTACACCAAAATAATAAAAATCATACAATATTCATGCTCTAAAATCCTCCAAACAATTTGTAGCATCCAAAACCATACTAACCTTCCACTAAAAGAAAAGTAAGGGAAGTAAACAATATGACAAGAATATATGCTCAAAAATAATTACAATGAATAAAACACAACAATACGAATTCGCATATACAAATCAAATGCAATAGTCAAGCATTGTACTAATTTTAATTTTTTTAATAACACATCAATGGGTCACCAGGCCTCACTTCACCTCACCCAAGCTTCGTAAAGCCTCATCGTGGCTATTGCACTTTTGGACTGCTGGAGAGTGCCCATTTTTCGTGCTATATAAAAATCTCATGACACCATGACCATAACCCATACAATATCTCAGTGTGTAAAGGGGTCTTGAAGATAATCTCAAGATTAGAGATAATCCCCCCAGCTAATACAACAGTCTCAAGGGATTAAGGCAACGATGAAGCTCAAGCAAGGTAGCTCACCATGGCAGCTCAAGCGAGGCATCTCACCGTGGCAGCCCACGGAGATCTTCCAGCGAAGAAACTAGCCGAGAGAGCTCATGCTTTAGCTTTGTTGTCTAACTTAGTCATGTTGCATATTTTGTTTATATTGACTATGAGTTGTAATGATTATAATGATTATTCGGCGTGAGGTCAAACGGTACTCGCGAGAGACCAGGCCTGGCAGGGTCTGGGAGAGCTTTCATGCTCTATCAAATGACCTCGCCGTGGGAACTTCAGAGGGACTTGGTTTGGAGGATTGAGAAGTGAGGCACCGTTGGGGCTTGCCCTGACCATTTTAGATACACCTAGTAAAATATTAAAGGACCTGTGATAGTGGGACATTAGGCGGAGAAGCCTTGAGTTCCATCGAGCATTGAGTTGTGAACCAAACAACCCTCTACTTAATGTCATATCTACTTTATGTGATGTCACTAGAGAGCTAGGCAATGTCAAATCTGCACTTGAGTAAACCACCGTGGTATATGGGGATGTTAGACAGTTGGTAAGTCACCTTTGTGATAATAGCCCCCTGACGCACAGTGGTTAGGCAAAAGGCTTGTCTTCGCATTTAATACCCATGACATGGAGATGACTAGTCCATCGGACATTTAATATTTGTGACATAAAGTATGAGGGATGTCTTTCACAGTGGTAGAGGACTGAGGCATCTCGAGAATGGAATGGGGGTTATTTATTGGCCTCAACCACTTATAAGAGAGGCATCTGCTTTTTAAATTTTTTTTGCTAGAGATTATTAGCTAGAGAGAGAGATTATCATCAAGAAGAAGTTATTGCACAACCAGAGCTCTTGCTTACTCACCATTGTAATTTATTATGAAGCTTTTAATACTTGACTAGTAACCTTTTGGGGATTGGTTTGTTTGGCTACCTGCCAAGGTGTATCTAGAGTGCTTACCTATCTCTCCCTTTAAATGAGTTACTCACGAGTTTATTATTGTCTTCTTAGTTATGCACGAGAGACTTGTGAGTTCAAATTGAGTTTATCTTCACTGCATTGTGATTGTGTGTCTTATGGTTAATCAAGAGTGTTCCCGGTTAACTTATCATTACTATGCTCAAAAGGGGTTACGCCTCCATCTAATCTAAACTACCCTCTTACATTTGGCGACTCATTTAGGGAGGTATGCTTCTAGTAAAAGGGTATGACATATGATAATGTTAATCGTAGACTCAACTTCGATGATATCCAACACAATGAGGAACAAGCGGAGAAGGACCTAGAAGCTCCCAGAAGTGGGGTCCCTCCTCAGGTAGAGTCTCCCCAAGATCCAATGCGGACTGGAGTCATAATGCTTACCCAAGCCTATACTACTGCTATCCTAGGACCAGTGCAAATGACCCTCCTCATGGGTATGTTTTTTGAGTTTTTGCAGACACCTGAGGCTACCATGATCCTAGGAGGGGGAACACATCCCAATGCTTTTGTGACACTTGGGGTGGTCTGAGTGGCTCCGATGAACCCTACCCTGACTGTTCCCACGGGGACTGGACCCATAGGCACATCACCCACTCTTGACTCAATGATGGGCGTAACGAGCGTAACCAATGTTCCATTAGTGGTTACTCCAAATGAAGTCAGCGTTCCATCAGTGGTCCCTCTTGCCACTGCCTCTACGGTCGAGAATACGTTGGCGTCTGGGTTAGAAGAAATGAGGAAATAAATGCAAAATGAGATGTAGAAGATGATAGCAGCTTCCTCGCAGTCGGCCATCATATGTGGCTTCAGTGTGTGATGATTTTCGCACGCCCTATCCTCAGGAATACAATGATGAACCTTACCCTAAAGACTGCATACCTCCCATCTTTGAGAAATACACTAGAAAGGGGGGAACCCGAAGGAGAACATCAACTGTTTCATCGAACATATGGGGGCTCACTTCAACAATAAGAAGCTCAGGCTGAGGGAGTTCTCAAAATCATTCATCGATAAAGCTTGTATATGGTACTCTCATTTGACGCTGAAGAGTGTTTTGACATGGGAAGAGATGCATGTTTTATTTGTTCAGAAGTTTTTTCTGGCGAAAGATGAGTTCATGTTAACACAGTTGGCAAGGGAGAAGAAATGATCGGGAGAAAATGTGGTGGCTTATGTTCAAAGATTCAGGTAGAGGTCCCTCGACGTGAGAGAAGACGCCAAAGAGTCCAAACAGTTTCAACTGTGTGCTGAGGGTTTGATCCCAGAGTATATCTATCACCTGATTAATGAAACTCGGGAAGGGAATTTTTCATCCTTTTTTACAGCAGCAAGGAATATATCATTGGTAGTTTGATCGAACCCTATTGCGATACCACTGTTGTTTAGACAGTCCGGGCCACCCGTTGCAGCATGCGACTAGTCCCCACGAGTGGGATACGTCGATGGAGGTTAAGTAAGAAAACAACCGAAGAAGGATAACAAGAGAAAGTTTAGGAGAGATAGGGAAGACCCACCATCCTTACCCTGCATAGTTGAGGAGGCTTTAAGCTTTTACAATGCCATGGTTCAAGGAGGAATGGTGTATGAACCTAAGGGTGTTCCTTCCGTGGAGCCGAATGCGGCAACGAGAACGGAACCAAGATATTATCATATCCATTGAAGGGTGGATCATCCAACAGAGACCTAATTCACATTGAGAAAGGTTATCAGCAAGCACATAAAGACAGGGAATTTACAGATCCCTCAAGAGAACAATATGAACATCAACCCCCTCCCCCCGCACGGGGAGAATTTAGTGATTGCCTATGATGAGAAGTAGAACGGGAGATGAGGGAACTCGAGTTCCAACGAGAAGACTTTGAAGATGCTCACTATCAGGAACCCCCTTCGCTAATAAAGAGGTAACGATGCTCACTAATAGATACTCCCTCCTCCATCATACTTCAACGGTGGCATATCCTAAGGGAAATAAATAAGCCGAAGCGACTAATAAGACTTTGGTCAATATTTTGGCCAAAATGATGAAAGACTTCCTAGGATTGTGGGATGACAAGATCCCAGTAGTACTATGGTCCAACCGAACGACCAAGAGAAAACCCATAGAATACATGCCATTCTCCCTTGTGTATGGATCTGAAGTAATCCTGCCATTAGAGTTAGAGGTTCCTTCTACTCGTTATGCCCTAAGAAGGAGCATGCTCCTCAGAGTAAACATGTAAAGTTAGAGGCATTGGGAAAACACAGAGACACCGCGATTCAACACTTCTAAATGTACAAGAAACAACTCTCAAGGGAATATGATAACTTGGTGAGGCCAAGGAAGTTAGTTGAGGGAGACCTCGTCCTAAAATCAGCGGTGAAGCACATTAGGGCCCTTCCTCTACCTAAGTTTGCAGCGAATTGGGAGGGACCTTTCAATGTAAATGAGGCTCACGATTCAGGTTACAATTTAATTTTAACGATGGAAGAAAATAAACCATTTAAGATTAATAACAAACGGTTGAAGGTCAATTATGTATAAGAAAGTAACCTTAGAAAGTTTTCTTGAATATAAAAGACGTTTTTGAAGTTATACTGTTAGTTGCAACTAAAGTGAGATGGAAAATTATAAAACTTAATTTTTTACAAGCAGTTATAACACAGAGATGAAAAGAAAACAAGATAAAAATTTATCTTTCAATCATAAACTAAGGAAAGTATTACAAAATTGGGAACTATTGCCCAATAATTACATGAGAAGAAACATAGAAAAAATTTGTACAAGTGATTAGGGGGGATCATTGGCCTAGGAGGAACCATAAGTCCGGGGCAGAAAAAAAGTCCCCAAGCAAGCCCGAAGAAGCTGCTAAGCACACCTGCTGGGCGCTGATAGAACCCTCTAGCCTCGTTTAAACCTAAGCCCGCTCGATAAGCAATTTCGCTCATTTTAACTTGGCCAGACGAATAGCTTACTCGATGTCCTCCACCTCTCTATTTGCAGCTTCCAATAGAGGTGTTAACTTGGTCATTATTGCCTATTAAATTTTTTGAGTTTACAAGTGCTTCTACAACAGCTCCCTCTAACTTTCCAACTGCTGACTCTTCAAAGTTTGCAAGTGCCCGATCAACCAATTAAATTGGAAACCATCTCTGGCCAACTCCTTTAAATTGCCCAAGCATTGATTTAGGAGGGGCCTAGTGACATTTGCAGTAGCGGAATTGACAAGCTCAGCAATAACGGTCGCCATGCCCTGAAGCCTATAGCTCATCACTGAAATGTTCCAAAAACTTTCTACTCATGTAGTTACAAATGATAAGTGGAAAACATTTCTCCCCACCATTCACTAGGTACATACTAAGATTCTCATTCCCAATAGGTCCTAACTCCCAAACAATCTAAACACCATATGTGGGCTGTCTCATGAAAGAAATCTAAGTAAGGAACTCTCCTGATACACTTTAGTCTAGTCGGGTAGTTTGTTAAATTAAATGGTACAAGACACCCTAGCGTTTATGATGATAATCATTACACATCCTAAATAGTATCTCTGATATTGGTAAAAGAATGCAATGCTAAAAAGTGGTGGACACTTTTTAGAAAATTTGGAATTAATATCTTAAGAGATTTTAAGTTTGTCAAATTTGGATTAAATATCTTAAGAGCTTTTAAGTTCTATAGTTTCATTTTACATTTTTGGGGTGTCTCTACTCATAATGTTATTACATGATCCTTTGTTTTCTTTTCCACATCTCATAGGATTTTCATACTTCTTTTGTGGTTTGTGATTAAAGACTATATCATGGATCCAAAATTACGCTCATTTCCATCGACTTCCACCAATCAACCCAGACTTGATGAACTCTTCTCTATAAATCATATGCATTAGGAAAGGTCATCTAACTTGGAATCTTTTTCTAACACCTATCTTCCTACATGGGTAGTAGAAAAAATAGGATTAGTGTTTACTCTCAAACGAGACCATATTACCCTAACTTGGTAAGAGGATTTTATTAAACTCTTATGCATGGTAAGCACCAATTAGGAATTAGATTTCTTTTTTCCAAATTCAGGGGAATTCGAGTGAAATTTACTAGTAAGTGGATGAGAAAACACTTTGTTGTTCTGGAAGATAAGTGTCAGTGATATACTTACTAGTCAATTTTGAGTGAACCTCACAATCAGGATGTAATAATTCTTTTCAGCTATAACTATCGTCGGTCTTAGGAATGAAAGACTTATCCTAAGGCTTTTCTTGCTAAGGATTTCTGTATATTGAACATGGTTGTTTCCTCGTATTTTTCCCATATATCACCGGCATAACATAACTTAAAAAATGTGCACATTATCGTCACTATTGATTTGATTCAAGATATATGTTTGTGTGGTTTGATCTTGGAATGAATTTTTACCTCACGTTAATGACAATAAAAAATCTTTGGCTTTTCCCTATGGTCGGTTAATCGTGCATTTTCTTTTGGCCTTTGGATTTCCTTTACTTTCAAACAAAGTTCAGGAAGAGTCACAATTTGCATTGGCTATTGATTCATATTATTGATTGGTTTCTCATCTTGGGGACTACAGGGGCACACCTACACCACCGCATGTTTTCCATCCTCTCCCTACGTTACATGCCTCTAGTTTATGCTCTCTGACTAAAAAATGAGTTGGATTCTACCGACGCACGGATATCTACTCAAATGGGTTCTAGTTTGCTTCCCTTTTTTATTTTAACGAGCTCATTTTCCTCCGATGAATTACAACACACCTTTTATCATCATGTGCAGAATGTTAGGGACACCTTACATGACACTAAAAAGGAGCTTATGGATCTGTGTATTTTGGGGATGATGAAGAAGGAGTAACAATGATGTATTTCTGTTTGTTTTGAGTTATTTAGATTTTAGTTTGTATTGATCATATTCATTCCAATCATTGT
Organism: Sambucus nigra; assembly: GCA_949130495.1. NCBI lineage: Eukaryota > Viridiplantae > Streptophyta > Magnoliopsida > Dipsacales > Adoxaceae > Sambucus > Sambucus nigra. Next base: position 49,034,296 of record OX422223.1, on the reverse strand, counting down.
AAACTCTTAACTTTTAAATGTTTATCACTTTTTAGAATTATTTATATCTTTGCTTGATATACTTTATCGTCCCATGTGCAGCTAAAATTGTTGATCATAGTCCTTTGACTCTCATGATTATTTCTTGCCTAAACTAATATCTTGATATGTCACGTAATTTATGATTCTTCTCTATTTGTAAGTTTGAATAGCATGTTTTAATCTCTGCCTGAGAACTTTATCCCATTATCTGCTTATATCTTTCCTTTTTCACTTTCCGTGATAAAAAAGATAAAAAATGTGTTTTCAACTTAAACCTCTTACTAAAAACCCTTATCACCACAGCCTAACCAAACTTTTTTTGGAGTGCTCTTAATTAGATCAACTTCAACACATACTCGAGCAATTATAGGTCTTTTCAACTCCACAGTTGAGGAATCGATGTTTAAAGGTTTGCCTATGAGTTCGGATATTGAAAATAATGAAGATTTTGAGAAGAAATAAATGGGAAGTTGGGGAAAAGAAATCCAAACCGGGGTAATACTACTATCTATATCTGATCTAAAGCTTGGTGACCACTTAAAGATCCTCATTAGAAATCGACCAACATACTAGGTATCTCTCATCCACATACGTGAGTAGTTTTCATGAGAATACAGACGGATTAGGATGTGTTTGTTGTCAAGGAGGCCAATGTTGAAGGCTGTTTTAAGGGAGAATATGTGAAAGACCTGTCGAATGGATTCCATTGAGGGACTACCATGGGAGAACTTTCCCACAAGGTCATGTTTGAAAGGTTTTAAGAGGATCTTAATGTCATCATTAGAAAACATCACTGTTGGTTCTCCTTTGAAGGAAGATGGTTGTTTGAGTCCAAGGTCATGTTATTGCGAGGAGGTTTCTTCTATAACTGATGCAAAAGATCAATTCCATACAATTGGAATTCTTAGAGATGTCAGAGGATTTGCATATGAAAATTGAGAAGGCATTGCATCCAATTCGTTTGTTAAACTTAAAAGCTTATGTTTAGGGATCAAAATGTGTTTGGATTTCAACATCAGCAACTTGGAGATAAAATGAGATTCAGCTTTTGTCGTGAACCTTATCAATAAGAATTTGAAGCCTCCCTAGCAACTCTTAGAATTTATTGGAGAAATCAAGGAGAACTTAAATCAGTTCAACTTCACTTTGACTGATTGCTACATGTAATCCAACATGGTAGCTGATGCTCTTGGAAATTATGGTATTTGTCTTGATTCCCTATATATCTTTCACAATCTTTTGGATCTTCCCACCATTCCTAGAGGTTCTCTCAAAATGGATAAGATGGGGTGTCATTATATTAAAAAATATTCAAAACCATTATTGTAATGGAGCTAGAATAAATCCCCATATTTGTTTTTCTCAACTTTTGCTTTCATGATGCCAAAGCCATTTAGGAGAGGCTTTTTCTCCTCTCTTTAATAAATTTAGCATGGGGTTCCATCCCTCTTAATTTAAAAAAAAGATTGTATATATGAGGTGGAGTTATTTTAGATAGATATGATGTTCACATGTTGAAAATGCTATATTCATGTGTTCATATATATCATATTTCCTTATCATATTTATTCACATTGGTACCTTAATGAGTTTGCTAATGTGTGAGAGGAAAATTTTGAACAATATCTTATTTTTTATCCATGAAGATGGTTGAGTATGTTGTAGTGATTATTTACTTGCAACAAATGTAATTTTCTATTTTTTAGTTTCCCTTGGCCAGGAGAGTCGTAAAATGATATATTTCCTTCGTTTGCCTACAATTTTTCCTTTTTATGTCTTGTCTCGGAATTAAACAAAGGGGGAGATTATAAGACTCAAGCATACTCGATGTGCTCCATAAAATATATCGTTTAAATTCCTTGACAAAAACATATTCGATTCTTTATCCAAAAGGTCACTGAACAACTTCAGCAATGAACCAGACTCACTCAATGATGAACCTCAAGTACACCATTTAGTAAAGGTATAAGACTCAGCAGACTTAGATTCACCTCAGTTAATTCTTTTTTATAATTAAAAAAGCATTTAATAAATCTTGGCCCTGTAATTTTGTCAAATACACATGAAATATTATTTGCATATAGAAAACAATTTATTTTATGGTTCCATATTTCTGTGTATTTTAATTATGGGTCATGTTGGTTTATCATACATACTTAGAGTTTGCCTCAAAATATTTCTAAGACAAACTAGACAATCCTTCTCTGGACACTCACGCGACCTCTCTCGCCATAGCTTCATTGGCTGCATGTATCCCGTGCAAATTTCCTTTTTTTTTGCGCCACTAGGATCACATCATGTTTGCTTTATTGAGGAAACCCTGTTGTGAGACACATCTGACAGCTCGAAAAGTCACTTTTGCATAATATCTTTCTTAAATATGTTCTTGGCAAGTGTTTAAAATACATCTTCTTTACTGACTTAGACCCTAATGTGACTATTTGACACAATAAAAGCGTGACACCTATCATTTGAGGCTATAATTTAATTTTTATTTTTACATCCAAACCAAGAGTGAGATCTTTGAAAAAATAATTTTGCTAATCAAAACATTTCATATATTTGAAAGAACATTTTTTCACTCCTTCTCATTAAGTTATTTTCAAGCCAGTATTTATTAAAGATGTATATTTCTCACCTTGTGTGCTAAAATTAATTTTATTAGTGAGTAAATATTTTCGATTCCTTGACTTGAAAAAAATTATTTTGAGATTTAAAGCATCACCCTTTGCAATCACCCCAACACACATACCTATAGGAGTCCTTTAAAGATGCTAGGTATAGTATTTTAGTTGCTTGAAGGATCTCTCAAGGAATAAAAGTTGCTTCCACTTTAAATAATAAAGTTTTGGAAAAATATTTGAAGGCATTTGTTGTAGACCAAAAACGGTTGTGGTTATGCAGCACTCGCCAACTATTCACAATTTCTTCAGGGGATATGGTGGGAAAGAGTCTCTAGTCGATTATAGCATTGTATGGTTGTAAGTTTATTTATTCTAGTTGTAAAACTTTACCATAGTGCATTTTCCATTCTTATCGACTCGAGGTTTTTCCCGTTAGTGGGGTTTTACCTCATACATCTGTTCTTTTCATTATTTTATTCTTTTTTCATCTTTTAGAATCACTATCTTAAAAAAGAAGATAAAACTTGAAGATTTTAAAAATTGCTAAACTACTTTGTCACATAGACTTTCAGATGATTTAACCCTTTGGTAATAATAATTCCACAAACCTTTTTCTTGAATTAGGATAATTAATTTTATTTGGGTAGCTACCATCGAGAGGCACACTCTCATAACCACTCTCTTATACACGATAATACACCTACATCATTCCTAATTTGGAGAATATCATCCTTGTATAGTTTAGGGGAGCTTAAAGATAAAGTTATAATTAGATATAATACTCCATAATTAGAGGAAGGTATAGAGTCAAGTAACCAGGCTCGTGAGCTAGCTTTAACAAAGGATGAAAAAATTAATCCTTCAAGCATTAGTCATAAGGGACGTCATATATGACCTAACTAATGTCAAATCCAAATTCGAGTACACGATGGTGGTTTAGGGGATGTTAGGTAGTTTGGTGGATTATCACCATTATGATAGCCTCCTGACACATAGCTGATCACAAAATCTATCTTGTTGGCATTTAATGCCAATGACGTAGTGGCATGTTGATGCATATTTACATTAAATGCTTGTGACATAAATGTATGAGGTTTTGCCTTTTGTATGGATTATGTCTGAGATTACACGAGCGGGAACGAACTATATAAATAGCCCAACCACTCCATGAGAAAGAAAGATTCATTATCAATACTAATACAAGATTATCAGAGAGAGAAAGTTATTGCGAAACCAGAGATTTTATCACCCACCATTAACACACTTTATATCATCTTTTCCACCAAGAACTAAGTAGTTATTGAGTTATGACTTGTGTTTCCTCAGACCTTAGTCTTTGAGCTACATTCCTTAGGGGTATCTAAGGATGCTTGTTTCTCTCTCCCTCTAGCTAGTTGTTTCAAAGGCTTATCTATTTTTAATTATTAAATTATACACGAGTGTGTTGTTAGCTTATATTAAAGAGTTTGCTTTTATTTAAATTAAGTTCATCTCATTATTATTACTAGTACCTTGTTTAGGAACTAATTTCCATTTTAATCGAGGTTATGCCTCTGTTTGTATACAATCACCCTAGCATCAAGAGGACTCCCATCTTGTATTTGGCAACTCTGCTGGGGAGGTAATTTTTTAGCCAAATGGTTGGGGATAATGTTACCAATGTTTTCAACTTTGACGAGATCCAACGGATGGAGGAACGGGGAGTGTGGAAATGCGTGGCTCCTATAGATGGGGTGCCTCATGTGGAGGTTCCCTAAGTTCCAACTACTATAGAAACTTTTATAATGACGCATACTTCCAGAAGCATTGTGATGGATCCATATCGGATGGCCTATCTGATGCAGAAGTTCATGGAGTTTCTATATACTCCAATAGCGTTGATGACTTTTGGAGCTGCTATGGACCTCAGTTTATTCTTTATGCCAATAGTGCCTCCTATAGTTCCTTTAAGTGGAGTTCTTCAAGTAGTTGTTTCTACCATTGCACCCATCGTAGGAACACCTAACACAGTTGATGCTACATCTGTGGTCGATATACCAAGTGTTACAGTAATCGGGGTAGTGGCCTCGCCTTCTTTGATGGTTGAAAAAAAGAATGAGATATTAAATATGATATAATCTTCTTCATAGGTTGCCAGCGAGATTTCCTCAATATACGATGACTTTCGTACTCCTTACTCGGAGAAGTTCAATGATGAGCCGTATCCCAAGGATTACATTACCCCTTTATTATAGAAGTACACTGGGAAAGAGGGGAATCCCAAGGAACACATTAAGGGATTTCTTGATCACTTAAGAGCTCACTATAACAAGGGAGTTTTCTAAATCTCTCATAGACAAAGCATACACGTGGCACTATCGCTTAGATCTAAGAAGTGTGGCCACTTTGGGGGATATGCATGACCGATTTGTTAAAAAGTTCTTTTTTGGCTAATGACGAGTTCACTTCGACATAACTTTCATTCGAAAAGCAACGACCGGGAGAAGAGGCTGTGGCATATATTGAGGTTTAGATAAAGATTTCTCGATGTGAGAGACGAGGCCAAGGAAGCAAAGTTTCATCAACTTTATGCATAGGGATTAATCCCTAATTATATTTTCTATTTGATAAATAAAACACGAGAAGTCACATTTTCGGCCTTCTTAAAATCGGTGTGAAACATCTCATTGGTTGTTCGCCCAAGTCTCATCATGATCGCTCTGATGTTTAGACTACAGACTTAGGTTGGAAGAGGGCAGGATCCGTGGGTGGGTTATGAAGATGGGGGAGATGAATCTGGGGGGGGGGGGAGAGGAAAGATAACAAGAGGAAGTTTGGGAGAGATATATAATATCTCCCGTAGTTTCTTTGCACAGTTGAGGAGGACATTAGCTATTATAATGCTACGCTTCATGGAGGGGAAGTATACATGCCCAAATATTATCCCCAAAATGAACTAGAACCATATGTTCAAGATGATCCTAAATATTGTCATGTATATTGGTATATTTTCCACCAAGCCAACTCATGTTTTACATTTAAGGCCATTATTAATAAGAATTTGTTAGCTGGAATGATAATAATACCTCATGTAGATTTTAACAACAATCCATTACTAGTCCGTGGAGAAACTTTGGTGGTAGCTTGTCATGAAGAGGCTGAAGATTGTACAAGGGACTGAGAAGATAAATATAGGAGTTTGAAGAAACTTTAAAGATTTCATGGTTGGGATGGTAAACATAGTTATTGCCTATAAGGAAGTAGGTGCTAAGGATATGGAGGAACTGTACAATGTGGAAGGTTATTTTGTGGAGCCCAACATCAAGTACTAAGAAGTGTCGTAGTCCCCTAAGTTTGCATGGTTCTTAGACAAAGTGGGGATGCATTAGGAAAGCAGACTGGAAATCACTCAGACGTTATTAGATATTACGAAGAAGAATGCAATTCCCTCGCTGAGATGGAAGGGTCCAACGGATAGGCTAGTAAGGAAGTTTATAATCGAGATAACTTTCTCAAATAATAATAGAGCTATAAGGTCCCCCCCCCCCCCCCCCCCCCGCCCCTAGTTGACCATTGTATGTCATGGGAAGTGTGAATGGAGTAAGCTTTGTTAGAGCTTTGGTGCATGGGGGTGCCTTTATAAATATTATGCCTATTTACTCTTTCTGTGCAATTAATATCTCTGAGGCAAAGGTGATACCAATGCCATTGGTATTTTTCGGTTATGATAACCAATATTCAAATTTCATTGGTTATGTGAATGTTAGGATTTTGATAGAAAATCTCACATCACACATCAAATTCCATGTTATAGAGAATGTCACTCCGGACCACCTTTTCATAGGAATAGTGTAGATACATAACCATGGATTAGTTCCCTCTACATATCACTAATGTGCTAAGGCTAATGACATATGAACAGAGATAGTTAACCGAGAAACAATGCCCAAGAGAAGGCACACTTGGTGGATGTTGCATTTTACATCGAGCTGTTAGAGAATGAGTGCATTCTAATATGGAATATGAAGGAAGTTAGGGTCACCTCAATCAGAGAAAGGTTGGGGCTAGTGATCAACCATATTGAAGTATGGGAAAATGCAAGTCAATGACTTCAGGAGGCACACAATGTAATTCCTAAGCCTTAAACTATATCCAAACGATTAAGAGATAGAATGAGACCAAGTATTGATCCGATGGACAATAAGGTGAGGCGACAGAGCATCCCTACCCAGTTTTATGGGGCAAGCTTAAAGGAATCTGAGAAGTAATGAAAGATGAAGACAATTTCTTTGCTCAATCGCATGTGCAAGAATGTAAAACTAGAAGATGGAATAGTGGTATATCACTGTTGATACCAAATTTAGTCTGCTGACATGGACCAATTATGTGAAGACGCGTGTCAATCTACATGGCACCCGCAAACATTTTTGAACAACACCTTGACTCCGAGGAACTCAACCTCCTCGACAAACTCAGGCGCTCCGAGCAACAAGTATTCTCCGAGGAACTTTATTGTACCGAGAAACTCATGTATAACGAGCTACTTAGGCGGTCCGAGCAGCTTAGGCGGTCCGAGCTGCATCTCGTACATAGCATTCATATCCGGATAATCAAGAGGATGACAGCGCATTAAATGCTCATTATTATCACACAGATGCACACGCCTATTGGACAGCTATGTATTTTCTTTCGCATGTACAGCCTCAGGGCTATAAATACATTGTATCACCCTCATTGTAAGGGGACTCGGAATTTCTTGGTAAAACCTGTTATCGAGAATTCCAAACAAACAGTCAGCAATAAAAAAACAGTGGACGTAGGCCATTCCTTCAAGGCTGAACCACTTTAAAAACCTTTTATCTTATTTATTTTATCTATGATTGAATAATTAGAGATAATTTAATTTTTTACATTAACAGATTGGCGCCGTCTGTGGGAAAATGACTGTAATTTTTGTTTTTCACCAAAATCATTCATCATCAATGGCAGATCATCCAGAATCCAGTAATCGAAATGCTGGGATTCCCCCAAATCCATCCACTCCTCCAAATGTCCAAGATCTGGCCAGAATAATGGCTAATCTAGCCTAAGGCCAAACATCCATGCAAGAAACTATGTGATAACTCTTACAAACTGTCCAGGGTGGAGTATATATCCATTCAGGACAACGAAGCGTTCAAAGAAATACCCGCTTACTTTCTAGGCGAGAGTTATTCCCAGAGGAATCTCGATCTAAACGTACCGATTCATATCGCACTGAGAGATCTAATGATTTTTCTTATCAGCCTGGTCGAACTTCATCAGTACGAGCTACAGATACTGAACAAAACATCACTCTCTCTCCGAAAAGGACTAGTGTATTAAAGAGATTAAGTAGGGCCTCTCCTTTTGATCGTTTGGGACCTAGGAGGAATAGAAGTCCTCCTAAGGCTGTGTCGAGAAACTTTCGACGACCATCCGATCTAAGGGAGGGTTCTGCCCAATCACGACCAACTGTTCGCAATAAAAGATCCCAGGAGGCAAATTCAACACGATCAGTTGCTCGAACCAACAGGCCCGAAGAGGGAAATGATGCATGTAAAGGCTATATTCAAAGGTTAGAGGATAGACTAGGGGAAATGGCTAAGGCCAAGAATCCTCTACAAAGAACTTTTGTCCAAGGGACACCTTTTATCCAGGCCGATATCTATGTCGTACCATATGAGATGAGATGCAGGGCTTTTTCGGGAACTCTTACCGGATCTTCTCAAATATGGTACAATAATCTTCCTCGGGGGAAGATTTCAACTTTCTTTCAACTGGCCGAGCTCTTTATTGGAAATTTCTGTTTTGGAGCAAAACCAGTTAAACGAGTAACACGCTTGTTAAGTGTTAGACAAAAAGCAGGTGAGAGTACCAGGGATTACATAAATCGTTTCAATAACGAGAAGCTCGAAGTTATTGATTACGAGGAAAAGACAGCAATTACTGCTTTGATGAGTGGACTATTGCCAAATAAATTGTACTACACTTTGGCTAAAGATCCACCTAGGACCATGTCAAAACTAATGGCAAAAGCAGCTAAAATCATGAATGCCGAGGAAGCTATGGCTGCGAAGAAGAACATGGACACTAAGAGACCAAATTTGAGGCCGAGAAGATTGAGAAGACGGATCAGAAGAACAATGGTGGTAACAAGAAATCAAAAGCAAAGCCATCATGGGAAATGTTGAAGAAATTTGGAAATTATACTCCTTTGAAAGTAGACATAAATCACGTTTTGGAAGAAATAAAAAACAGCGAGGAGGTAAATTGGCCAAAGAAAATAAAGACAGATCCTGACAAGAGGAATAAGGACATATATTGCGAGTTCCATAAAGACCATGGTCACACGACCAAAAATTGCATAACTCTTCAGAATGAAATTGAAGCACTCATCAGACGCAGAAAGCTGGCCGAGTATGTTGATCATAGAAAGGAAGGAAAGAGAAACGATCGAGCAAGACAGAGATCTAAATCTCCTCGTCGAGCAAAAGAAGACAAGAAAAGAGATCATGAAGATGATCTAGAAGATGACCCCGATCTCCCTAAAAGACCAAGACAGCCAGAACGTGAGGTATTTTCAATTCGTTTTGGATCATTTGATTTTAATGTTATTACAGGTGGAGATGCAGGAGGTGGAGACCTTACTGAAGAAAAGAAAGCTTACCTCAATGAGGCTCAAGCTTGTTCGTACATTCAGTGAATAAATCTAACTGAGGATGATCGCCTGAGGAAGGTAAACAAAGAAAAACTGGTCATCGATTTCTCCAAGAACGACCTCGCAGGTGTGCTATATCCTCATGATGATCCATTGGTGATCAAAATGAGGATGAAGGAAGTAATGATCTCAAGAGTACTGGTGGATAATGGTAGCTCGGTGGATATCATGTTCTACTCATGCTTTGATAGCTTAAATCTAAAGTTGTCTCAGTTAGAGCCTCATCACAGGCCCCTCCTCGGTTTTGCTGGTGAGAAAGTTTTTCCACTTGGGATGATCAAATTGGATATATTCATCGATACATGGCCTGCTTGTTGAACAGAAAGAGTGTGCTTTTTTGTGATGGATAAGAATGTTCAATTAGCTTACAATATCATCATGGGAAGGGTAGGATTGAAGAAGTTCGAAGCAGTACCATCTACTGTATATCAATGCCTAAAATTTCCATCCAACTTTGGAGTAGGAATTGTGAAGGGTGACCAAAAAGTAGCTCGGGAATGCTACTATTCATCTACCGAGCAGGAAGAACTGGAGGAATCTAGTAAAAAGACTACTACCTATCAAGTGGATGAAGGTGCAGAAATTGAAACATTAGATCCCAGAGACGAGTCGCAGCTCGTAAAAGTCCAAGTGGTGGAAGGCACTGAAAATGTCATTCTGGACGACGAGCACCCGGAACGAACAACTCAAATAAGTTCGTCGTTGGATGCCTCACTAAAATAGGAATTGATAGTTCTCCTAAAAAGCAGAAAATAAACTTTTGCATGGAGCCATGAGGACATGCCAGGGATAGACCCAAATTTCTTATGTCACGAGCTCAATGTGAACAAGGAAATCAAGCCAGTAAAGTAGAGAAGAAGAGTGTTCAGCCCCGAAAAGAACCAAGCTATACAAGAAGAAGTCGAGAAGCTCCAGAAAGATTGCTTTATTGAAGATGTCAAATATCCAGACTGGTTAGCTAATGTGGTGATGGTGAAGAAGAAGAACAACAAGTGGAGGATGTGTGTAGACTTCACCGACCTCAACAAGGCATGACCAAAGGATCATTTTCCTTTGCCCCAAATTAATCAATTAGTGGATGCTACCTAGGGACACGAGTTGTTGAGCTTCATGGATGCTTATTCTGGCTACAACCAGATTAAAATGAAACCTGAAGACAGGGAGAGTACCTCTTTTATTACCCCTAGGGGAACTTATTGTTATAATGTTATGCCTTTTGGGTTGAAAAATGCAGGTACAACATATCAGCGACTGATGAACAAGGTGTTTGCAGAGCAAATCAGTTACAATATGGAAGTTTATGTTGACGATATGCTGACGAAGAGCAAGAAAGCTGCTGATAATCTAATTGACTTAGGCCAGACCTTTGATCAACTAGATAAATATCAAATGAAGTTGAACCCTACCAAATGCATATTCGGAGTACGAGAAGGCATGTTCCTCGGGTATATTGTCAACTAACGAGGTATTGAAGCAAACCCTGAAAATATCAAGGCTCTATTGGGACTACGATCTCCAACGACGAAGAAGGAATTGCAAAGTCTCACAGGGTGAGTTGCAACACTTAATAGATTTTTATCACGAGCAACTGATAGATGCCTCCCATTCTTCAAAACACTCCGAAAAATGTTTGAATGGAATGATGAATGCGAGAAGGCCTTTAAAGAGTTGAAGAAATACCTGGGAGCACCTCCACTGTTGTCCAGGCCAGTGATGGGAGAAAGATTATACTTATATCTGGCAGTTTCGGAGAATGCAGTTAGCTCAGCATTGATAAGAATGGAGGATGGAGTGTAAAAACCTATTTATTACACTAGCAAGGCCTTCCGAGGAGCAGAGATCAGATATCTAAGACTGGAAAAGTTGTCACTAGTGTTGATCGAAGCGAGTAGAAGAATGAGGCCATACTTCCAAGCTTATGCCATATTGTGTATACTGATATGCCGTTGAGGCAAGCTATTCATAAACCAGAGAAATCAGGGAGATTGATGTACTACGCAGTAGAACTTGGTGAATATGACAAAGTTTATGAGCCTATATCATCGCTTAAAGGGCAAGCAGTAGCAGTTTTTATCGCAGAATTCACTTATCCTGACACCTCCGAGGAGCAAAAGCTGATTACCGACCAATCTGTGGATGGTACAGGAACATCAAATTTAAACTCCGACCAACTTAAGTCGGTTGAGGATCAAGGAGAGATGGTCGACGAGCAGCAAGAAGTGCTAGGGGAGGATATAAAGAAGCAACAAATATTCCACCGAGGAACTTTATCCGATAAAAAATTTGAGGATGAAGTACCTATATGGAATTTGTATGTGGATGGCTCATCTTGCAGTACAGACTGTGGGGCAGGGATTATTTTAAACAGCCCGGATGAAATTGATGTGGAGTATGCTCTGCGCTTTCAATTCAAGGCTTCTAATAATGAGGCTAAATATGAAGCTATGATTGCAGGTCTTAGTTTAGCAAAAACCATGGGGGCAGAGCAGGTCATTGTATTCAGTGACTCACAGTTGATCGTAAATCAAATGCTGGGAGTGTACGCAGTAAAGGGAGAATTGATGATCAAATATTATGCGAAATCAATGGAGATTGTATCAAGATTTAACGCAGTGCAGTTAATTAGAACACCAAGATTGGAGAATGCAAGAGCACATTCTTTAGCTCGGTTAGCCTCAGCTACACGCACCGAGCTACGAAGAACAATCCCAATAGAAATTTTGGCTAGAAGGAGCATCGACGAAGATCTGATGATGAACTTTATTACCCTTGATTTAGGACCATCTTGGATGGATCCCATCAGGGAATATATTGAAGAAGGGGTTTTGCCAACTGATAAACTCACAGCCAAGAAACTGAAGTTTAAAGCTGCTCGTTATGTATTGAAAAATGGTATTCTATATAGACGAGGAATTATAACAAGTTTGCAAAGATGTGTGCATCCCTCCGAGGTGGAAGACTTGATTGAAGAGGTCCATGAAGGGTCCTGTGGATCCCATGTAGCAGGTCGAACGCTTTTGCAAAGAATACGCAAGGATACTATTGGCCAACGATGAGGGCTGATTGTATAGCCTATGCCAAAAATGTGATAAATGTCAACGCTTCTCCTCTATCCGAAGAACTCCTCAATCATTGTTAACACCCATTACTTCCCCTTGGCCATTTTTCATGTGGGGAATTGACTTGGTCGGGCCACTTCCAACGACTAGGGGAAGATTTAAATATCTCGTGGTCGCGGTGGATTACTTTACTAAGTGGGTGGAAGCTGAGCCCCTTATTGATATGACATATGACAAGGTGTATCAATTTATATGAAAGAACATAATTTGTAGATATGGTCTTCCTCATGCATTCATCACAGACCATGAAACTCAATTTGATAACGAGGAACTCGCTGCATATTGTCATCAGTCAAACATATTGAAAACCCACTCTGCACCAGGCCATCCCCAGAGCAATGGACAAACTGAGGTGACAAACAGAACGCTGCTGAATGGTTTGAAGAAAAGACTGGTTGATGCGAAGGGAAATTGGATCAACGAGCTACATTCTGTGATGTGGGCTTATCGTACTACACCACGAGCAGCAACAGGAGAATCTCCATACATACTGGCATTTGGAAGTGAAGTTGTTACACCTGCCGAGATGGGCCTCCCCACACACAGAGTGCTGAATTTCAATTCTTCTATTAGTGACTTGATGAGAAGATTAGACTTGGATATGCTCGAGGAAGTTAGAGAAGAAGCAGCAATCAGGAATGCTGCATACCAACAACGAACAACTCTGTTCTACAACAACAGAGTAAAGAAATGTGATTTGAAAGAAGGGGACTATGTGCTAAAGAAAGTAATTCAAAAACACAACAAACTGGAAGCTAACTAGCATGGACCCTACAGGGTAACAGAAGTTGTTCGACCAGGGACATATAGGATTGAAACCTTAGAAGGAGAGGAGTTTAAGAATGTATGGAACGCAGAGCATCTGCGCAAATATTATCAGTAGTTCAATCCCTATGTAATGCAGTTTTCTTCAATATGAATAAAGTTTTGGATGTTTTACCCAATTCTCTCCTTTTGTCGAAATTTTTTCGGAATACTAGTGCTACACACTACGCATCAAGTCGGGAATAAAAATCCACCAACTACGGTTGGTCAGGAATAAAAATCCACCAACTACGGTTGGTCGGAAATAAAAATCCACCAACTACGGTTGGTCGGGAATAAAAATCCACCAACTACGACTGGTCGGGAATAAAAATCCATCAACTACGGTTGGTCGGGAATAAAAATCCACCAACCACAGTTGATCGGGAATAAAAATCCACCAACTACGATTGGTCGGGAATAAAAATCAACCAACTACGGTTGGTCGGGAATAAAATCCACCAACTCCGGTTGGTCGGGAACAGTTGGTTAAACAACGCATGATCATGGGATGAAAGTCGTTTCATGACTTAGAATTAAAAAGTGATAAGTCACTATAATAAAAAAAATAAAACAGAATTCTTTTACTTGTGACTTATCAGATTACCACCAACTCTAAGTTGGTCGGGAAACAAAATATCACCAACTCTGGTTGGTCGTCAAATAAATATCACCAACTCAGTATAGTCATCAATAAATTTTCACCAACTCCAGTTGGTCGGTGATTTAAAATAACACAGGACATTTTTGTCTTTTTACAGATATACATACACATTCATCAGTGAATAAAATAGGTGTTTTATAAGGTAATGGCAATCAAGATTGCAGGGAAAACTAAAAATTTCTTCATTAAAATCAAAACAAATTATATAGAGAACAAATTACATATTACAATAGGAATCATTACATCAAAAATCCTATTCTATTGGCTTTTTCCCTTCTGCCTTTGAAACAGGCTCTACTCCAGCAGGAGGATCATCTAAGGCGTAAGGATTTTAATGAAGTTTAGATCTCTAAGCATTCTGACATTCATTACTGATGGACGATCAAGTAAGTGCTCCGGGCGAGATATCTCAAAATTAGAATGAAGACTGTAGTCCCCGAGATACTTGAAGATTAAGCACTGAGGAATTGCCCGAGCAGAAATCCAGCTCATATCAAGTTTAAAAGGTGGCACGGGCAACTCGAGCAACCCAGGGTCATAGTAATCCCAGAGATAATGGCCCTGCTCCAACTGTAACACCCCCAGTGCATTCATCCATCCTTGCTTGTAACCCTCGTTATTTGAATTCTGGATCCGATCATCGAGATAGTAGAGGGCTTCATTGTAACCAGCCATCCAAAACTCTCTGGGTTGTTTGTGAAACTGGTAGGTTAACCTCTCCAGTTGCTCGTGGAGGTTCTTCACTAAAAGTTCTTTATTATCCAAGGTAGAATTTTGTGTGGAAAGCTTCTCGTTGAGGTTCAAAATCTTCTTGGACATCTCTGACAAAGCCTGATTCTTCGCCATCAACTGGAAGGCCTTATTCTCCAAGGCTGCCTGTGTACTAGCTTCTTCAATAGTAACGCAGCCCTTGCTCGTCCCCCGGAAGCTCTTTCTCATCCGCGAGCAGAAGTAGAGGGTCCAGTCCTCTTTAAGGTTTCCAATTCATCTCTCAAGTTGGCATTCTCCACCTCCAAGAAAGAGAAACCTTCATCATTAACAGGGACAATGGCTCCCGAGGAAGATGCTGCCGATTTTAATTGGGATATCTCTTCTTGCAAAACATTATTCTCCTGCTCCAATAGTTGAGCAATATTCCTATGCTCTTCGACCTCAAGTTTTAGAATTTTCTCTTTCTTCTCGTAAGCATCGATGAACTTATCATATCCTTTGTCAGCATTCAGTTGCTGATATTTTTTCTCATACCCCTGATGCAAAAGGGTAGAGGACTCCTTATATTGTTGTTGGAGCTCCTCGATGGTACCCTGGAGATCTTCAATCATCTCATAATATGACACATTATTGACAACTGCACGGTCGAGCAAGCACTTTAAATATTGATAGGCTTCGACTGCTCATTCAAAAGTGTGTGGACTAAGGATGTCGATGATTTGAGCTTCATTCAGGTCAACATGGCCAGCCTTGAAGTAATCATTACATTTTTTTCATCAGTTCAGTATCGTGGGCTGACAAGAGCTCCATTCTAGCCATAAACTAGTAAAGGAAAGAGATAGAAAGAATTAATAAGAATGCAGACAGAGCAAGAAGAGGAAGAAGTCAAGATAAACAACCAAAAGCTTGAATTTTTATTTCATCATAAAAGAAAAATACAAAAGTTGAGGCTACATCCAATAAAGTGACAAAATAAACACCCAAACTACTCTATACCTTCTCTTTATTCCCTAAAACTTCCTCGGGAGACTTCGAGGAAGAGGCTGGGTGCTCGGTGGACACGAGTAGCTGCTAGGTATGAGTAATAGTTGGTTGGGGATGCTCGCAGCGAAGTTCAACAGTAGGGACCTGATCCCCAATTATTATCAAAGACTCTTCTGAGGCAGCTTCGTCCTCTTCTTCTTCTCCAGGAGAGGGAGGAGGACCATGAACATGACGTTGAAATAGTTCGGAACTCTCAGAGACCATTAGCTCTTGTAGAGCTGCAACCCATCCATCCACGAAGTATTTGAGGCTAGCAAATTCCATCTGAGAAGACATAGCAGCTAGGCCTTTATTCCATCCCTTGTCCCAGCCAATGCTAAAGGACTTTTTAACTGCAAGTTTTCTCTTTGCCTTCTCCGAGGAAATCCTCTCAGAAAGAAGTTCCTCGGCAGCCTTTATCTTCCCTTCTATCTCCTGCCTCTGACGATCAACGTCACGAAGTCTAACAACTTCCTCTTCAGTTTTCTTAAGCTTGTTTTCAAGAACTTCAGTGTTCTGGAGATTTTCCTTAAGCTCATTATTTTTTTTCTCAAATTCTTTCATTTTCCTCTCCAACTCCTAGGAGGCCTCCACAACCCGGTCTTTTTCTTGCTCGATGGACTTGAGTCGTGTCTCCCAAGCCTCCTTATCTTCTTCATATTTCTGACGAGAGTCCTTTAAGGACTGAGTCAGACCTACAAAATCTTCCTCCACACCTCCTGAGGAGCTCGAAGCTTTAATACCCTCATCTTTTTCAGAATAGTGTTGAAACAAGTTACCAGCTGGAAAAAGAAAATAATTGTAAGTCAGTGCAGGGACATAACATTGAAAAATGAAAGTTTAGATTAGTAATACTTACTGAGGCAATATGTTGAGCCGCCAAGGTGGTAACCCTCTCCCGAGAAAGATTGTCTTCAACACATTGGATCTCTGGGATAACCCAAGATTTCACCGAGCTCATAGCAGAGCTCGGAGGAACAAAGGTGGGAATACCACCTTCAACATTTAAAGACTGAGAGACTACTTCTACTAGTCTCTCCACATAACTTTTTTTTAACCTCCTCGTGGGAGCAGGAACATTCTCAACCAAGGATGTTGTCTTGGTCGGTGATATAACGATAACCTCGCTTGGAGGAGAAACAACAACAACCTTGCTCGGAGCCACGGGGGGCTTCTCAACAACTTTTTTAGCAGCAACTGGAGGGGGTGCATCAATTTTTCTTGTCCCTTCCTCTGGGACATCCTGCTTATTTCTCTTTGCCTCCACATTGGCAGAGTCTGATTTGTCAAAGAAGGAGGGAGCTTTTCGTCTCTTCATTCTAATACTAAGGGGAATATTCGATTGAATGGAGGAACATTCAGAAGCTGGTACTGGTTCGATGTCACTTACCACTGGACAAGCAGTAAAAGATGAAGTGTAGCTCTTGAACTGCAACAAGTAAGAGGCTGATCTAATATGTTCGTCAGTAATGGTTTGGTGTAAACTCCAGGTATTGGGAGCTATTTTTGCAGGTACAACGTCAAAATATTGATAGAATTCCAAACACAGGGGATTTGGAGGAAAATAAAAGCCACATTCATCCACAAAGAGACTGGGGAACCAATGTCCCTCAGCTAAAGAAAAATAGTCAGAAGGTTGAGAAAGTTCTTCCAATATGACCCATGAAGGAATAGAAAAATCAGAGCGAAACTTATTAAGCGGCTCAACAAGGTAAACCATGATGAACAAAGAAAATAAAAGAGAAGGAAGAAGATCTTAAAGGAAAAGGGCGAATCAGTTGACAACGAACAATGGAAGAAATGAACGCACAAGATAGAGAAGAAGTAAAGAAGTTCTAAGATGCAGATTTGAAAAAGTAAAAGACGATCGAATTTTTTTAAGTGTTTAAATACTTTACCTCGGGAATAGAGAAAAACAATGATTACCAGGATGGAAGATTGTGTATTCGGTGGCTAAAAAGAAGAAAAAGGCACAAAAAACGAAGCGGTTATAGAAATTCAAAATACTTTAAAAGCCTGATACTATGCACTCAAAAAAGGAGTTATAAACAACGAAAGTTTGTCTAAAATTCATAAAGTCTAGGCAGTAGAATGTTCCATACTTTTCTTCAACATCAAACTATGAAACATTGGGGGTTTCTATTGATACCAAATTTAGTCTGCTGACGTGGACTAATTATGTGAAGACACGTGTCAATCTACATGGCACCCGCAAACATTTTTTAACAACACCTTGACTCCGAGGAACTCAACCTCCCTGACAAACTCAGGCGCTTTGAGCAACAAGTATTCTCCGAGGAACTTTATTGTACAGAGCAACTCATGTATACCGAGCTACTTAAGCGGTTCGAGAAGCATAGGCGGTCCAAGATGCATCTCTTACAGAGCATTCATATCCGGATAATCAAGAGAATGACTGCGCATTAAATGCTCATTATTATCACACAGATGCACACGCCTATTGGACAACTATGTATTATTCTTTCACATGTACAGCCTCAGGGCTATAAATACATTGCATCACCCTCATTGTAAGGGGACTCGAAATTTCTTGGTAAAACCTGTTATCGAGAATTCCAAACAAACAGTCAGCAATAACAAAACAGTGGACGTAGGCCATTCCTTCAAGGTTGAACCACTTTAAAAACCTTTTATCTTATTTATTTTATCTGTGATTGAATAATTAGAGATAATCTAATTTTTTACATCAACAATCACCTTCGAAGGTTTGTACGGGCAGCCGAAGAATTTGATGAGGAGGCTGACTCGGAATATGAATGCTTCCTAGAGGATAATTAAGGGAAATGCCTTATCATTAATAAATATATCATTCATGAGTGTGTTGAGGAGGTTGAAGATGAACCAGAGCGTATAACTAATCGCCCAAAGTCGTAAATGCAATATTAGGGAAAATTGACGTAGTTGAGGCTAGAGAAGATGAAAAATTAATATTCATTACGAAAGACTTGGATGCTAAGAAGAAATGGGGGTTTATTGAGCTTATTCATGAATACAAAGATGTTTTTGCATGGAAATACACAGAGATGGTGGGGTTAAACCAATAGGAAACTTTCCATAAATTGAATTTTATGCCTTCATCCATTCCAGTGATAAGTAACTAGAACATATAAGCTAGACTTGGATCTCAATATTAAGGAGGAAGTTCAATGGTTATTGGATGGTGGGTTGTTTAGGAAAAATCCAACATCCAATTTGGCTTTCCAGTATTGTCCTAGGGGGAAGAAGGATAAAAATCAATTACATATTTTTGTTGATTTTGAAGACTTCAACATAGCTTGCCCGAAGGATGATATCTCTCTTCCCTTTAATGATAGCTTGATAGATTCAATGGTAGGCCATGGCATGTATAACTTTATGGATGGTTATGTGGGCTATAACCAGATTAAGATGTATCCAACAGATTCAGAGAAGACGTCGTTTATAACTCCATTGGGAAATTTTATGTACAGTGTCATGCATTTTGGGTTGGATAATGGTGGAGGAACTTATCAAAGAATAATAGTGGCCATCTTCCAAGATTTCTTTCATAACATTTAGGAGTTCTATGTGGATTACCTATGTAAGGACAAATTTCCAATCAAGTCATTTGTAATATTGGTTACATTCTATTGGACAAAAGGCTTTTGGGTCATTCATCATCAAGCTACATACAACCTTAGAGAATCGAGCATTCAAAGTTCACAGGACATCAATATAAACTTCAAGTTCATTATCCTAAAAAGGTATATAACCAAAATAAATTTTACGCGTTGGAGTAATTTTTATACAGAATATTTTTTCATTTCATAAAGAGTAATTTTCATAGAAAATTAGTTTCCATAAAAACCAATTTTAAAATTAATTTTAACTCTTTTTTAATGAAATTAAAAATCTCGTTCGAAGTTCCTCCAGGTCGTTCGAACGACCTGGATCTAACGACATTGCCCAGTCCTCTCTGGTAACTCGTTAAAGTTCGTTAGAAATGTCGTTCGAACAAACTCGTTCGAACGAGATTTCTAACGACTTATCTAACTTTACACTGGAACTTCGTTAGATAAGTCGTTCGAACGACCTATCTCAGTTTTGAAATTTTAAAATATTTTTCCTGCAGTTATTTTATATAGCTGCTATGTTCCACATCTTTTATAGTTTTAAAATATGGACGAAAACCAGTTCTTTTTTAACAAGGAAGTTTTACATACTCTTGAGAGAAAAATTTCACATCTTCCCCATTTGGGTTTTAAAATCCTTCTCCAACACAATTTTAACATTTGAACCAAAATCCCATGCCATCAACCTGAAACTCAACAAGCACCTTGCGGTGGATTTCTACATTCAAGCTTATTGGAGACGGTAGTTCGAGCTTCGGTGGATACCGCGACACGAGTAGTGTTGAGCAACGCGTTGGAGCTTCGCGTACTACAAATTCAGAGGTAGAGGACAGCATCAGCATGTCTTGAGTGAGTCAAAGTCTGTAAGTCTTTTGAGTCCTTTGTAAAACCTATTTGTAGTCGATTTGTCTAGGCCCAGTTGTCCGAGGTTTTTCCCATTTGGGGTTTCCTCGTACATTGGCACGCTGTGGTTAGGATTTTTGCACTTTACTTTATTAAATCACATAGATGTATGCGTAGGATAAAAAGGATAAAATTAGATAATTTTATTTCTCTTAATCAAGTTATCTATCCCATCCCTTTAACGGTTAATCGTTCATGCTAACTTTTAAATTTGTAAAAGAAATTAAAATTAGAATATATCTCTACTCTGTAAATCTTTAATTGCGTTGTGTGAGTGTATTATACAAAATAACCTAAGTACATATAACATTACAACTTCAAATTGGTATCAGAGATGGTCTCTAAAAGTTATTTAGATGAATCCTGGAGGTTATATGGAATTTTTTCCGTCGAATAGACTACCTATGTTTGGTGGAACTAATTACATCTATTGGAAAGCACGTATAAAATCTGCCCTTAAATCAATTCATGAATGTGTTTGGGTTTCTGTTGAAAGAGGATAGTCCCCTCCTACTATGATTGCTGATGATGAAACTATTTTAACACCTGTAGAACATTGGAGTGAGGAAGAATTGAAATGGTGTAAGTTTAACTCTAAAGGTTTAAATACCTTGTTTGGTGAGGTGACTCCCGATGAATTTCGTCGTAGAATGATTTGTGAGACGTCAAAGGAAGCTTGGAATAGTGTCCAAGTTAATCATGAGGGAACTAGTGTAGTTAAAGCTTCAAAACTTAACAACTCAATTTGAAACCATCACCGTGAAAGAAACTGAAACGTTTGATGAGTTTTATGCTCGTATATCTGATATTGTTAATTCTTGCTTCAACTTAGGTGATAAAATACCTAAAGATCATGTTGTTAAGAAAATTCTTAGATGCCTTCCTAAGCGTTTAATTCCTAAAGTCACTGTTCTTAATTCATTAGGAAATCTAAATACTTTGAAACTTGAAGATCTTGTTGGTGATGTCCAAACATATGAAATAGATATGTTCCCTAAAGATAACAAAAGCAAAGATAAAGGTGTTGCCTTGATTGTAAAGAAAGTAAAAGTGTATGAATCTGTTGAGTCTGATATAGATCCTAATGATATAGCTCCATTTGCTAAAAAAATTAAAAAAATTCTCAAGTTCAAAAAGCAAAACTCGAAATTTGAAAAATTGAAATTTGAGAAAAACAAAAACAAAGGTAATAGAAAATTCAATAATTAGGATCCTAACAAGTTCAACAGAGACAACTTTAAAAAGGATGGTTCAGAGAGATGCTTTGAGTGTGAGGGAGGTGGTCATAGAGCATTTGAGTTCCCTACTAAACTTAATAGACAAGGCAAAGTAAAGGAAGTTTACAATGCCACTCTAAGCGACAGTGATAATGAGTCTGAAACTCTGATGACTCTACCCCGTCTAGAACTAATTTCACTGCTTTTAAAGCAATCCATGCTAGTAATTCAAGTGA
The DNA here is from genome assembly GCA_949130495.1 of Sambucus nigra. Lineage (NCBI taxonomy): Eukaryota > Viridiplantae > Streptophyta > Magnoliopsida > Dipsacales > Adoxaceae > Sambucus > Sambucus nigra. Next base: position 49,012,645 of record OX422223.1, on the reverse strand, counting down.
GTAACACCCTAATGTTGACAATTTTGAGCAAAATCTTAAGGTTTCTTCCACTCACTCTACTAGTAGTGATGAAAAAGGAAGTGAAAGTGAAGTAGATGAGAGTGGACTGCAATTCCCTATTATGAACTATACACTGAGTCTCTTCGTATTAAAAAAGTAAACAAAAGATTAACCTTTAAAGTCTTAACTTTAGAAAATGAGTTGGAAGGCCTGAAGGAGAAGGAGGCTTTAATTAGTCAACTTGAGGCAATTAAGATATCCCCCTCTTTGAAACTTATATTGGTAGGCAAAGAAAAATGCGATTTAATTAACTCCTTAGAAGTTGCAAACAAAGATCTTCATGAGTCTTTAGAGATTAAAAAATCTCTTGAAGCTAAAATTGTACAACTTGAAAAAAATCTCGAGTCCTCTCGTGAAGTCAAAGTCACACTCGAAGATAATTCAGGAAGAATGGGAAATTTATTTTTGGGTCCTGTTTTGGGCTATAAGGAGAAAGGTTATCAAGAGAGAAATGGCATAGGATATGAAGAACGAAATCCATCCAAGTCAAACCCGAGAGCTAAGTTTATTACCAAATCTAATTCTCCTAAACCTTATCTACCAAAAATAAGTCCTCCTAAACAACCTTCAAAAGCAAATCCAAAACCACCCTATGTGTGCACTTATTGCCACAAACGAGGTCATCTTAAAGATTTTTGTTACAAGCTTGGCAAGAACTCTTACTTCACAAATTCTAAACAACACTATAGCTCCTTAGCTAGTATTAAGAGCCAAGATGAGTATCTATTTAATACTTCTAAAGGTCTAATGGAAGAGTTTCTTAGGTTTTCTAAAGTCCAAGGAAATAATTCCAATCATAATACTAGAGCCAACAAAGGAAAGAATACAACTCAAGCTTGGGTTAAGAAAAATCATACCAATAAATCTTTTGTTGCTCATGTTGCACTTAAGGCTCAAAATACCTCCCAATGGTACTTTGATAGTTGTGTTTTGAGACATATGATCGGTGATAAATCTCTATTTATCACTCTTGAAAACTATAAAGATGGTAAGGTCACTTTTGGGGATAGAAGCTAATACCGAATCATGGGTAGAGGATCTATTGAACTCTTCGGGTTTCCTAAACTTAAAAATGTATTAGCCAATTATGTGATGAAAATCTTGATGTTAAGTTTAGTCAATTGGAGTGCACCGTATATGATCAATCGGGTGAATCTGTTTTACAAGGTGTGAGAACTCGTGACAATTGCTATGGAATAGCTCCTAAATCCTCATTGGTTTGAAATAGTGCAAAAGGCTCGTGTGTCGATCTTTGGCATCAAAGGTTAGGTCATGTTAACTTTAGAGATCTTGATCGATTAGTGAGAAAAGAGCTAGTTCGAGGTTTACCATCTCTAGAAAAACCGAACTCCACTATTGGCGGGCCTTGTCAATTTTGAAAGCAAATTAAGAATCCACATAAAAAGTTAAACTTAAGAACTACCTCTCATGTCTTAGAATTGATACACATGGACCTTATGGGTCCCACTCGTACCGAGAACATAGGAGGAAAGAGATATATCTTTGTAATGGTGGATGACTTTTCTAGATACTCCATAGTAAGTTTCTAAGAAAAAAATCTGAGAAGTTGATTTTCTCACTGTTAAGTTTACAATTCTTCAAAATCAACACGGTGTTACAATAAACCGCTTTGGGAGTGATAATGGAACTGAATTCAAGGAATTCGGTGTAAATGCCTTTTGTGATGAAATAGGAATTAAACATGAATTCTCAATCGTTCGAACTCCACAACAAAATGGTATAGTTGAAAGAAATAATCGAAGGATCCAAGAAATGGCAAGATCTATAATCCTAGGAAGAAATGTGCCTCGTATGTTTTGGGCCGAAGCGGTTAACACCTCATGTCACACCATAAATAGGGTTCATTTGCGTCCTAATAATAACAAAACCCCATATGAATTGTGGACGGGAAATAAGCCTAATTTGGCCTATTTTAGAGTTTTTGGTAGTCCTTATTATATACTTCGAGATAGAGGACTTCTAGGTAAATTTGACTCAAGGAGTGATGAAGGTATTTTCCTCGGATATTCTCAAAACATTAGAGCTTTTAGAGTTTTGAACTTAAGTAGATCTAAAGTCATGGAATCAATAAATGTGGTAATAAAAGACGATGCCCTGGCCACATCTATTGGAAATGAGGAAGATTTGTCATGTGAATGTGATGTTGTTTCCGATGTTGAAACGGTTGAGTCTCACAATGACATGGTTGTTCCCACCACTGAGAAAAAGGATCCATATCCTTGGGTTCGTAAAAGTCACGACCCTTCAAAAATTATAGGAGATCCCGAGGTAGGTGTCAAGACTAGGGCTCAATTAGAAAATAAAGTTACCTATTTATGCTATACTTCTAAAATTGAACCTAAAAACTTTAAAGAAGCATTAAAAGATGAACATTGGATTTATGCCATGCAAGAAGAATTGTTTCAATTTAAGAAAAATGATGTTTGGGAATTAGTCCCTAGGCCTTCTAATACAAACGTCATTGGCACCAAATGGATTTTCAAAACTAAAATGGATAAAAATGGTGTCAATCTTCGTAACAAAGCTAGGTTGGTTGCCCATGGATACACCCAAATAGAAGGTGTTGACTTTGAAGAGACTTTTGCTCAAGTTGCTAGGTTAGAATCGGTTCACCTTTTACTAGCCATATCATGTCACCTTAAATTTAAATTATATCAAATGGATGTAAAAATTCCTTTTAAATGGTATTATTCAAGAAGACGTCTATGTTAAACATCCTAAAGGGTTTCTTCTTCCTAAAGAAAGCGCTATATGGCTTGAAACAAGCACCCCGTGCTTGGTATGAAAGACTCACTTCTTATATCCTTTCTCGTGGATTTTTGAGAGGGGGAGTAGATATGAAATTATTTATTCGTCGTGATGAGAAAGCTATTCTAGTTACAGAAGTGTATGTCGACGACATTGTGTTCGGTTCTACGTGTGATAAACATACTCAATTCTTATCAAAAGAAATGCAAGATGAATTTGAGATGAGTATGGTCAGTGAACTCACTTTCTTCCTAGGTCTTCAAGTTCGTTAAATCGAAAGTGGGATATTTTTATCCCAAACCAAGTATGCTAAAGACCTTGTTAAGAAATTTAAACTCGAATACACTAAGCATGCACGTACTCCTATGAGTTCTTCGATTAAACTTAGTAAGGACACCAAAGGAAAGGATGTAGAGCACAAACTCTTTAGAAGTATGATAAGTAGTTTACTTTACCTAACCACTAGTCGTCCGGATATTTCTTTTAGGGTAGGAGTTTGTGAACGCTATCAAGCCGCCCCAAATGAGTCCCATTTACTTGCCATTAATCGTATTATCAAATATGTTAGTGGGACCCTGTCTTTTGGGATTTGGTATTATTTCGACACAAATGATTGTCTATCAGCATATTCGGATGCCGATTGGGCAGGAGATGTTGATGGATGCAAAAGTACATCTGGAAGTTATTTCTACTTTGGAAGTGCACTTGTATCATGGATGAGCAAGAAATAAAATTATGTTTCTCTGTCGACGGCGGAGGCCGAATACATAGCCGCCAGGAGTTGTTGCACTCTACTCATTTGGATGAAACAAATATTGGAAGATTATAGTATTTCTCAAGGCGCTATGACTATCTATTGCGACAATACTAGTGCAATTCACATTTTCCATAATTTCATTCAACATTCTAGAACCAAGCAGATTCGGATCCGAGAATATTTTATTCGTGACTTGGTTGAAGAGAAAATCGTTTCTCTAAGCTTCGTTTGTATTGATCAACAATTGGCCGATATCTTTACCAAGCCTCTAGATTCCCTTATGTTTGAAAACCTTAGGAAATCAATTAGGGTTTGCTCCATTGATTGAGATCGAAGCCATCTATCTAGTTTAGGTTGTTCCTCTTGTATATTTTTATACATATGAACTAGATTATTTTTGTAAATATTTTATTCAAAATTCCAAAAAAATAACTTTTTCTTTTTTATTTTCAAGGAAAATGGGAATGGTTAGAAAAGCTCTCAAATTTTTTTGTCCATATGGCTTTGTGTTCGATGTTTTCGAATCACTATTCTATTTCATGTCCATGTGGCTTTCGATGAGTAGTCAAGCCGAATTTCGTTTATCTTGTGCACAAAAATTCTCTTTTACGATATATATTTTTGTGATTTCCTCATCTATTTGTCTTTTTGCACACACTTTTGACGAAATATTGCAGATATCTTTTTCACATTGTACTTGTAAGGTGAGATTTGGTGTTGTCTTCTCAATCTTAGTCACATCTCTTATAAGCAATTGAAATTGTGCATGATCATCCATTGCGCGAATTTAATCAAAAAGTTATTACATTCATCCGGTTGTTTGTTGTTTCTAGTAATGCACTCGGGCTGCGAAAAACAAAAAGTTTTTGCATGAATAGCCTCTATTTGCATAATAGTATAAGTGCCTTAAATTGAAGCATTGAAAAATGATATAATGCCAAGGCCAAAAATATTTAGCTCGATTGATTCTTCCAAAGAAAAGTCTCAATCTAAAGTTGTTAATGGGAGAGATAAGTTGAAGATCAATGGGCATGCACATTTATTCGATCATTGCTTTCTAATTGTGACAACATTGGCGAGAGAATCATCAATCTTGTATGCGTGTTGCTTTAGTGTTTGAGTGTCAAATGGTATTTTTTTTATTGACACAAGGCTGATGTGAGTGCATATTATATTTATATATTGTTTGGCATTTCGCACTTGTGCGTTGTCTTGTGTAAAAACTATCACTCGCATTGATCACACCCTTATATTTCCGCTCCCACGGTTTGGATATGTCTCACAAGCTAGGACATGTAAAAACTTCTTTATTGGAAACTTTCTGGCCTTCCCAATTCACCCTTATATGTTATTTTGAAGCCTATTTTATTTTTCTTCTTTTTTAACGATATTGCATTTCGTTAGTAAAACTCGTTCAAACAAGTTTTTGAACGTCTTTTCCTCTATTCTAGTCTGGAACATCGTTCGCATTGTCGTTCGAACGAAAATGTCATTCGAACGAACTTTTAACGAATCTTTTAACGAGGTTCATCAACTGGCTATGGGACATCATTCGAAAGAAGTAGTTCGAACGACCTGGGCTTATTTTGGGCGGTTTCTCTTTCCAAAGTTCCAGACGTTTCATTTTCTTTTCTCCCCTCTTTCCCACGATTTCCCATTTCCCTATTTCCCCATTTCCCTAAACTTTCGCCATTTCTCTCTTCTCCCATTTCCTCTTACTCTCTACTCTATACTCCCACTCAACCACTTTCCCACTTCTCCTATACTCCATTTTCTCTTACGAATCTACCCATCCCCCCCATTAACCCTCCTTCTTCCTCTAATTCTCATTACCCTTCAATTTCATTCTTCTCAAGCAAGGGTTCCGAGTTTAGAGTTCTCCTCTTCACTTTTCTAGGTATTTTTTTTTATTCTCTTCAATATATATATATAGAGTTCTCCTCTTCACTTTTCTAGGTATTTTTTTTATTCTCTTCAATATACATATATATATATATATATATATATATATATATATATATAATATGGGAGAGGGGTGTTTGAATAGTGTCAACTTTTTAATGGTTGAGATTAATTTTACTCCTACAATCTAAGGGTGCCATACTATGCCACGTCATAACTTCAACATTATGACATGACAAATAGGGGAAGAAAATACACGCCTGTGTTGTCACTTCTCCACAACACAACACTTTTTTCAAAATTCAAAATTCAAATTTCAAATTTTAAACAAAAAGGTCTTTTTAAAAGGGTCTACAACAGCTGTGTCCCTCTATTTATGTGTCCACATGCCACTTCTTCTACCCTCCATCTGCTACTCTCTCTGGATCAACGACTCCCAAACTCAACCCTGGCTCGCCGCTCCCACAAGCCCCCCGATCTCCCTCCGCCACTTCTCCACAGTTGTGGCAACCTCCCCCCCTCCCCCCTCCGTGAATCTTAAACACCCTGATTCCCTTTTCACCCAACACAACTCCCCAACTCAAACACCCTGATTCCCTTTTCACCCGACATAAATCCCCTCACCCCTATACTCACCGCCCCTTCGCCAACGTCACCACCCTCCCCTCAGGTCTCCGTGAGTCTGATTTTTAGTGCCGATCGATGCTTTTTAGTGCCGACACAGTTGTGGCAACCTCCCCTCAGGTCTCACATATCAAACCACCAAAAAAAACCTCAGGTCTCCGTGAGTCGATGAAGGCAGAGGAGTGGTCCGGCAAGGATGTTGAGGCGTGGTATGCTTCATACCTTGGTCGCCGATCTATGGATGTCCCTGACCAACAAAGAGCAACTGCCAACAAACGCTGTTGGGTCAGTCAAAATCTTTGGCAGTGTTTCAAGAAGTATAGGTAGTTGAGAACGTGGGATCTGAATTACCAATCTGATCAAGCAGGATTATTGAATCTACACATGAGATGTATTAACATATTGGTAGTTTGTGCTATAGTTTTTTCCTCTCTTCAAAATATGTACATTGAAACTCTGATTGGTATTTCAGAAAGTTGAAGAGGAAATTTTGGTGGTGGTTTTAATTCTTTATTAACCATTTTCTTCATGTCAAATGAAAATTCAATTTATTATTCGATTTATTTATTAATTTTTTTGTTGTTGATTTGTGTTTGGTTTAGGTTTGTGGTGAGGTTATGATCTGTTTACATAGCTATTGAGGTTTGTGGTGAGGTTATGATTTTAGGTGAGTTTTCATCTCCAAACAATGTTCTTAATTATTTATGGTATGAATTAACTTATTGATTACTAATTTTTTTTATTTTGATAATACAGGTAAATAAGTTAACCTACTTGGATGAATAATTGTAAGGGATCGCTTCTACTGCCTTACAACCACGATGCCCATTTTTTTAGGGATCGTTTGTTAGTTTTTTTTTGTTTTTTCACGTATTAATGAGGTATTAATTGCTTCTATTGCCTTACCACCACCACTTTTAGTTCTTATTTTACTTTTTCACATGCTTTGGTATTTATCTCTAATTTCGGGTCTGATTTATTTCCTTTTTTTTTTAATCAGTATCGATAATCGTTTGCAAGGATGGGACTTTCGACTTCATTGATGCGATATTAACCCCTCTGCATTGCGAAGGTATACATCTCTTTCAACTTTTTATACATGGAAATTAACTAATGCTTTTATGTAATGCCCTTTACGTGGAATCTTTCATAGTAAATACATTCATGCGCTTTACATGGAATCCTCTTCTACATGTGTAGATACATCTCATGTGTTTCTTCTCATTTGTTTTTAGATATTCTGGTATAGATACTAATAAAAGTAAGAATAATTTTCTAATTTTGCACAAATATGGGAATTTATGCAAATCTTCTAGGAAACTCATCAGTAATTACTATTATACATGTCATTAAATCTTTATTGATTAGTAAACTTGCATTTAAAGTTTGAATATTTGGTGTTACTTGATTTATAATTTGATATTACTTATCATTTTTTCAACTCTGTTTTGTAGTCGATGAATGTGATGCGATGTGTGTGACTATGGAAGATGCTCGCGTGGTCAATGGTTTGGAATGTGAGATGACTTGAAACACATCAAAGATTTCCCGCGTTCGAGATATAGAAGATTTGTTTTATCGCAAAAATGGAAGAAAACTGTCAAGGAATAGAAGATATTACGACTTATGTTTTTTTAAAATTACATTGTTTTTTGTTGGCACAGTGATGTATGAGTCACTGTTTTGGTGGTTGAAGTGTTTTTTTTATACCTCAAGCAGGTGGATAGTCTTATAAATAAAGGAGATTTTGCCCAATTTTTTATTTTTTTTTGTCTTATTTGTATTGAAATTAAAGCTGGTCGATTGTTATTTTGTTGTTATTATTTTAACATAAAAGGTTTGTACCACGGTGTATGTATATATGTACATACACATGATGTATGTATATATGTGAATACAATGTTTGTGTAGCGAATTTAAATTTTTAACACAATTTAAATCTAAATATAATAATGAGAGTTTTTTTTTTGTCCTTAGTATAATTTTACTATGATTCCACTCTTTTGATTTAGCTCCCCGTGGTAATAATTTTTACAAAACATGACACATAATTTTATTTTTTACGAGTTACGACGCATGATAATAACTCAAATAAATGCAACACATTCTGACACAACATAATTTTTTTTTAAAAAAAATACGAAAACAGTCGAAGTAAAACTAACACCACACCACGCGATATGAATTAATATTTTTTTACATATCTCTAATAGGACCCAAATAAAAGTGACACCATATATAGATGTTTTGTGGGGGAACAATATTTTTGTCGTATTGTGATTATATACTTTTGAAATTTTTGTCGTTTCACGATTACTTTGAAAATTTTCGTCGTGCCTTCAGGCACGGGTATACCCTAGTATATATATATTAGGTATGATTTCTAAAATCTAAACTTTTATCTCTTCTTTGTTACCAAATTTCATACACAAATATGTGTGTATGAAATTGGGTAACAAAGAAGAGATAAAAGTTTAGATTTTAGAAATCATACCTAATATCATATCAATATATATATAATTTTTGGGGGGGCTATATAATATATCATAATTTTTTTGTTTCCCCGAATTAAGTGGTACTCCATGAACATTATCATGTTTTTAAATTCAACTTTTTCTTGATAATTTTGTTGGACCACACTTAATTAACTTTTTGTCTTTTGTTTTATCTATAACAGAGGATGAGTTTTTATTGCTGATTGGATTGTTGGTTTGTTGGGGTGTTTGGCGGTTTGGTTGGAATTCTGTTTGGGTAGGTTCAGCTTACCCTTTTAGCATGGCCCCTCGCAGTCGATGCACTCGTCGCATTAGTGACTCTCCCGAGGAACGTTCTTCTTCCTCTTCTTCATCCTCATTTGATGAGGACAACGGTTCCCCTGCATCAATCCCTGATCTTAAACTGCGTTGGGGGACGCTCTCCACCCATACACTATACCACACATAGGGTTTTTCCACTAGGGAAATTGTTCGTGAAAAAGTTGTCCATCTCCATTCTCTCACTAGCACTAACATTCACTCCTGGATCTCTAGCCTAGGGGGGGACCCCTTGTTCTCCCTCACTGACACAATCTTTCCCGACCTTATTCAATTTTTTTTTTGCTATGTCTGTTCGGGAGGATCACATTTTCTCTCGTGCGAGGTCAGGAGATCTATGTTAGTCCCGACTCCATCTCCATGACCTGTGTCAATAATCCATCCTACCCTTGGGTACCCTCTTCTCGTCCTGACCCAACTTTGGTTATGAGCAGCGTTTGTAGGATTACCCAACCCAACACTGTTATAATTTTTCATAAAAATTTACATCCTGATTTTATGGTCCTTAATTGTATTATTTATGCTTATCTCATTCCCCGTGCCAACTCAACCCAAATCACAAAAATGCACGTGGACCTCATGTTTTCCATGAGAATAAGGGCTGACATTGACCTCCCTGCCTTCCTTTATCTTGTCATTACATCTGTTAGAACCCTTCCCTCCAGTCCCGCTAGATAAGCCCTTCCCATTGTCGTTATTATTACCCACATTTGTCTTGTCGCCGGTTTCTTCCTACCGATGTCCCGGTGACCTGCTACCAAACCATTAATATGTCTTCTGTTGGTAGGCCTCGTGGTCACTTACCCCCCGATTCTCCTCGACTCACACCCTCTCACTCCGCATCTTCTCAATCCGCCACTTCCTCCACTGCATCCCCTAGTAGGCATGCACCCTATCGTGCCACCCACAGACCATCTTCCTCTCATCCTACTGCACTAATTGAATTGGAGGATATTAGGTTTGTACGTTCAGAGGTGGAGAAAATTTAAGAAGATAGGCGTCATGACTGGGCTATGTTGCAAGAACTTCTGATTTCTATACAGCAAGATAGGGAGGCTCAGGCTCGCCGGGAGGAGCCTCAAGAACATAGGGATGAAGCACAAGCGCGCAGGGACTCTCTTCTTCTTTAGCACTTTGAGGAGATTCGTTACATGGAGATGCGCTGTGGTGCTGGCTCATCCGGTTCTGGGTCCCTCCCCGATGATTTACCAGACGCACCTGCACCTTGATTTCCTCTCTGTTTTACTTTATTTCATCTGTTGTACTTGTGAGGCCGAGCAGAACTTATGTTTTACATTTTCTCTCTTATAGCTCTTTATTTGGTTTAGTTACACTCTCCTTCTTATTGTATGGATATTTTTTTCTATCTATGGTTAACGATATCTCTCTTGGTTTCTCACTAGTTGCTCATATGGCTCTTTACTTTATTGCCTATTTTTCTATTGATTTCATACTAACCATTTAGGCTATTTCTATCCCTTTGGCTTTTTCGGACAAAAAGGGGGGAAAACATTGATAGGGGGAGGTCATAATTTAGGGGGAGTTAATGAAACCTTATCATATGGTTACACTCATGATATTTAACTCGCATTATATTCTTTATATTCTCATGACTAGTTAATGCTTAATTCCTATTCTCTATTTTCCCAAGCGTTTTATGAATTTGTTATTTCATGTGTGTAGGATACATCACCTACCTTTCTGCAGAACCATCAGTCGTGTTACTTAGTCTATCTTTTTATTTTGGTTTTTAGGACGGGCTTTAGAATCGGCTTGACGGCTGGCTTAGAAAATTCAGTCTTTTTGTTTATTTTTTATTATTTCGTTTTGTCCTGGAATAGACAAAGGGGTATATTTGTAAGGACAAATTTCCATTCGAGTCATTTGTAATATTGGCTACATTCCGTTGGACAAAACACTTTGGGGTCATTCCTCATCAAGCTACATACAACCTTAGAGAATCGAGCATTCAAAGTTCATATGACATCCATATGCACTTCAAGTCCATTCTCCTAAAAAGGTATATGACCAAAAGAAATTTTATATGTTGGAGTAATTTTTATATAGAATATTTTTTCATTTCATAAAGAGTAATTTTCATAGAAAATTAATTTCCATAAAAAGCAATTTTAAAATTAATTTTAACTCTTTTTTAATGAAATTGAAAATCTCGTTCGAAGTTCCTCCAGGTCGTTCGAACGACCTGGATCTAACGACATTGCCCAGTCCTCTCTGATAACTCGTTAGAAGTTCATTAGAAATGTCGTTCAAACAAACTCGTTCGAACGAGATTTTTAACGACTTATCTAACTTTACACTGGAACTTCGTTAGATAACTCGTTCGAACAAAAAGTCATTCGAATGACCTATGTCAGTTTTGAATTTTTAAACTGTTTTTCCTGTAGTTATTTTATATAACTTCTATGGTCCACTTCTTTTACAGTTTTAATATATGGATGAAAATCAGTTATTTTTGGACAGGGAAGTCTTACATCCTCTTAAGAGAAAAATTTCACATCTTCCCCTTTTGGGTTTTAAAATCCTTCTGCAACACAATTTTAACCTTTGAACCAAAACCCCATGCCATCAACCTGAAACTCAACAAGCACCTTGCAGTGGATTTCTTCATTCAAGCTTATTGGAGATGGTAGTTTGGGCTTCGATTCATACCGCGATAAGAGTAGTGTTAAGCAAAGCGTTGGAGATTTGCGTACTATAAATTCGGAGGTACAGGATGGCATCAGCATGTCTTGAGTGAGTCAAAGTCTGTAAGTCTTTTGAGTCCTTTGTAAAACCTATTTGTAGTGGATTTGTCTAGGCCCAGCCGTCCGAGGTTTTTACCATTTGGGTTTTCCTCGTACATTGGAGCGTTGTGGTTGCGATTTTCGCACTTTACTTTATTAAATCACATAGATGTATGCGTAGGATAAAATTGGACAATTTTATTTCTTTTAACCAAGTTATCTATCCCATCGCTTTAACGGTTAATCGTTCATGCTAACTTTTAAATTTGTAAAAGCAATTAAAATTAGAATATATCTCTGGTAAATATTTAGTTGCGTTGTGTGTGTGTGTGTGTATTCTATGAAATAACCTAAGTACATATAACCTTACAACTTCAACCTGGTTATTAAGTTAAGAAAGGAGTAATATCAATTGATTGGCCTCACGAGGTTTTTTAACGGATGTAAGAAGTATAAGTTGAAGATGAACCCACTAAAATGTAGCTTTGGTGTAACAAGTGGGAAATGTTTAGGTTTTGTAGTGGATCGCCAAGGAGTGAAGATGAACCAAGACAAGCATAAATGTATTCTTGACATGTGTTGCCCAAGAACAACGAAGGAGCTCAACAGCTTCCTTGGGAGGGTCTCCTACCTGAAAAGATTTTTTCGAGGGTTAGTCGAGATTATTTATCCTTTGATCGACCTACTGAGCAAGACTGCAAAGTTTAAATGTGAGTAACCTCACCAAGAAGCTTTTGTTAAGATGAAGAAGTTACTAACTTCCCCACAGACTATGGCCCTCAAAGAACTGGAGTACCGTTACAACTTTACCTTACCTCCACCATGAGGTTTATTGGCACTTTGTTGGCAAGGAGGTTGATGGAGAAGAACGACATGTCTACTATCTGAGTAGAATTATTCATGGTCCATAAGAAAGGTACATTAGTATTCAAAGTCATTATTTTTCCTTAGTTATTGTTTTAAAAAATTTAGACATTATATTCTATCTTTATCTATGCACATTGTGACACGATATGATCCCTAAGTTTTTGTTGGCACGGATAATTTAGATTGAGAGGGAAGAAAGGTGGTTCCTTATCCTCTCAGGGTATGATTCGATTTGTGTGGTTCTTCGAGCAATCGAAATTCAAGCTTATGCAGACATATTAGAATTTTTCCCATCAGTGATATTTAAGCTGCCACATGAGAGCATTCCAGGCGATGACTTGAAGGCCAATTATTTGAAAACCATCCTTGAGGAGTATATAATGGAGTTTTATTGTTCATTTGCCCAAGGAAAAAGAGGAGCAAAAGTCATCATTTCCGAAGGAAAAGAGTAAATTTGACTATCTTTCAAATGAGATTTCTCTTGTTCCAATAATGAGGAAGAATACGAGGCCTTGGTGTTGGGATTAATAGAAGCTCTTTGAAAAGGCACTCGTTCTCTTTGCATCAAAGGAGATTCCAACCTTGTGTTAAGAAGGTGAATCGATAGTATGCATTGAAGCATATCAACTTGGAACCGTATAGAATAATAATTCAAAGGTTGATCGACCAGTTCCATCGTGTAAAAGTAAGAAAGGATCCCAGAATGATTAACAGGCATGTTGACACCTATGCCACCATTGCAAAAAAAAAAGTGGCCATGAATAGCAAGTCAACAACTGTGGTGATTTAATGAAGAACTTCTCCTTTATTGCTGTGAGCAATTTTTCTAATGGAATATGACTCTGACTGGGGGTGAATTTAAGAGGCAAATTGAATTTGGAGAAGGAAAGATAGAGCTCAGAGAGTTAGCCTAATATTTCATCAGCCAGGGAAATTTATATTTTAGAAACATTGGAGGATGGTTATCGAGGTGCATCAGTCCATAGGAGGCAGAGAAAATATTGAAGATAACCCACCAAGGGCATTGCCCGACAAAATATATCCCTTTATACTTAAAAATCCAAAAGTAGGGGTAGTGTTAGATAACGATGAGATAGGATTCAGCAATGATGTAAAGAGAATGCATTAAGTGTCAGCTTTTTTTGAAGAAGCTCAGTGAAACTTCGTGGAGACTCTGGTGGATTGGAGGTAGCCTTACATTAATTTTATCAAAGATGGGGTTACTCCTACAAAAATGTATGATGCTGTGGGTATTAAGAGAAGAGCCCCATATATTTATGTTGAAGAGGAGAAACGATGTCACATAAGATATTTCAATAGACTTTTGAGGTGCATCAGAAGGGAGGAAGCAAGGGAAGTCCTCAAGCAAGCCCGTGATCCAACTCATATTAGGAGAGCCAAGTTATATGAGCAACTTATGAACTTGGTCTATTATTTGCCAACTATGGAGAAAGATTCAACAAAGTTTGTTCAAAAGTGCACGACGTGCAACCTACATATAAATATGATTCATGCTCCTTCGGTAGATCATCACTCCTTGAGAGTTTGACTTGGCAGGGGAAATTAATCCTTCTTCAAGAGGAAAAATATGGATAGTTATGTTAAAAGAGTGATTTATAAAATGGGTAGAGGCAATACCATTAAAAAGAGCAACAACAGGCATGGTGACACTGTTCATTAGAGAGTATATAATTTTTGATTTGGCATTCACAAGATAATTTTTTCTGATAATGGAAGTCTAATTATAAATAAGTAGGTGACATTACTCACAGAAAAATATTCGATCATAAATGACACCTCCACAGTGGCTTTACCCTAAAGGCAATAGTCAAGCTGAATAAAAAATTAAGACATTGGTCAACATAATGGAAGATTTCCTAGGAGCATGGGATAACAAAATTCCATTAGTGTTAAGGGAGTACCAAACAACAAAAAGAAAGCTAACTGGTTACACCACTTTCTCATTGGTCTATGGGGTTGAAGTAATTTGAACAGTTGAACTAAAAGTCCCTATGTCCAGATATGCCTTGCGAAGAAGCATGCTCCCTCGGGACTGGAATGTTCATTTAAAGGCGTTCGATGAGCACCGAGATAACATGATGTAACACTTTTATATGTACACAAATTAACTCAATAGGGCATATGACAATTTTGTGAGGCCATAAAAGTTCGTGGAGGGGACTTAGTACTCAAAGTAGTTGTTAGATACATGAAAGGGCTCCCATTACCCAAGTGTGCAGCTAATTAGGAAGGACCATTTATAATCAAAGAACAACATGACTCAGTCTACTGGTCAACGTCTAAGATAGAAGAAGATAAACCTTTCAAGATTAATAACAAATGGTTGAAGATCTATCATGTTTAAGGTTGAATAGCTTATTTTGAGTTTTATCTTTATCTTGTCTTTGGGGTTAGATAGAAAATCTTGAAAGATGTTTTAGATTTTAAATGAACCATCATATATAAAATAATTTCACAGTTGTATTGAAATGTAAATATAGAACACAAGTAAGTAAGTAAAGTGTATCCGCAATTGAGAATGCCAAAAAATATCACTTCTTTAATGCTTTAAATTTAACAAAATTACATTGTGTATGGGACTACAATACAAAAATACAAGAAAGCAAAATAATGTCAAGACTATAAGGGACCACAAGTTTATTGAAGTAACGTGTGCCTCGGGATGTGCAAAAGCACCTCAAATGCAAGCTTGCTGAGACACCATAGAAGTTTAGAGCCTAGTTTGAACTTGAGACCATTATTCCATCACTGACTCACGATCAAGGTTTAGCAATGGCTTCTTCAGTTTCTTTGACCTTATTATTAAGTTCCTCAATCGTAAGATTAAGCTCCTTCATCCTTGCCTCCTGAGAACGTTGAGCCTCCATGCTTTTATGATAAAGTTCCCGTTGAGCCTCCAGGTGATCATCCTTTAAAGGTCTTAAATGGTTGATGAGCCACTAAAATTAAACCCATCCTTAGACAAATCTCTCATGATACTTAGATGTTGGTTCATTATAGCCGTATTAAGGTTGCTCATGGGAGTTTTCATAATTTTTTCCATGATGGTTGCCATACTTTGAATTATGTACCCCATGATGACATGGTTTGATCTTATAGGTATTCCACCACAAAAGTGTCTAGGTGGTGGCGAATCAACTATTCTAAAATCATGCATTGGAAACCTTAGATGAAGGGGGACTACTAAAGCATTTGTAGGAATAAATCTAGAGGTTCAACACTCAATAGAGATACCTCACAATCGCATTAACAATGAGTAGGGGAATTAGTCCAGGAAATAAGATCGCTGTCACTAGAGGACTTAACTTGGGCAGGAGGTAGTGGAGATGGTATTACAATTGGGGATGGACAAGATTGAGGTAACCCAAGTTTTGTAGTGGATTCATTCTAAGCCTACAAAGAGATAAACAACAATAGTTAAATGCAATGATTTCAGTTAAAATATTCGCAAATATTTTACTTAGTCACCAAGAAGGTGTGAGATCTAAATCACCAATGAGTTGTGATATTAAAGTTAAAATATTCACAAATATCTTTCTAAGTCACCAAGAAGGTGGGAGATTTGAGTTAAAATCTTAGTAAATATTTTTCTAAGTCACCAAGCAGGTTTGATATTTGAGTTAAAATATTAGCAAATATTTTGCTAAGTCGCCAAAAAGGTGTGAGATTTGAGTTAAATCTTGGAAAAAAAATTCTAAGTCCCTAAATAGGTATGAGATTTGTCTACTTTCTTTGAACATGTATATTCCCAAATAACTTAGAGGAAGTTGAAATATACCTTAGGAGCTTAATCATGAGAAATTAGAACAGGGGGAGTGCTAGTGCCCCAAGCCTCATTGGCAGGACCTCACTGGAAGGATCTACTTCTTAATATAACACATGATTTTCAGCTTCCATGGTCACGAGAGGCAGGTTAGACACGGGATCTACCGATGAATCACTAACATTAAAATGAAAAGGGCCAGTTTCCCCTAAGGGAAGAGGAACCTCAGGAATAGAAGTTATGGGACCACTCTAAGATAACTGTATTAACAAGAATAATTTAGCTAAGTTCCAGCCTGGGCTATTTCAATAAGCAAATTTGGTAAGTAGCATATTTTTACCACTTTAAAGGTTTCTCATAGAATCCAATGCACAATTGGCCGCATAAGGGGGACAAATGGAAGAGATTTGATAAGATACCTAACAATGGTTACAACATCCACCTAAAAGGAAAATATATGCAATAATTCGCTCCTAATAAAACAACTAGAAGAAAATGCATATTGTCATTAGTGGAAGGAAGTAAGTTACCTCTGGTGGATTCGAAGGAAGAACCACATCCAAAGGTCATTGCTAAGGGCCGAGGAGTCATAAATTGAAGGGCAAGCTTCCTTTGGCACCGTTGAAGCTCCATCAACATTGTCCATGGGACTAACACTTTTTTCTCCAAAGGAAAGACTGTGAGCTACCTTACTCACATAAATAGAGGTTGGACGCGAGGATTAAGTAAGCCCAATTAGAGAAGAGCTAGGGATCTGAGCTATCTCATAAATCAGTTCTTCTATGATTGGTCTTGGAGAGTTCCTTGGGGATGGGGGTGAGTAACTAGGAGAGTGAACACCCCAAAGAAAAAATATCAAAAACTATTTTAAGTGTAAAAAAGATACAAAGAAATGAACAATACTTATGCAAATCATTAAAAATAGAATTTTACCTCTTGGATTGGAGAAATGGGTGGTGTGGAAACAACCTGCGTTAAAACTACAACTACATCTTCTTTGAAAGGGTTATAATCTAGCACTATGGTGTCAAAGGAATATAGGGATGGGGGAGATTCACTTGGGCTTGGTGGAATCACAACACGCTCTTCAGTGTCGTGCTTCCCGAAAGTTTTAGCACCCAATAGCTTTTTCATTAAGAGGGGCAGTCAAAAGAAGGACCCTTCTCAGGAGGATCAGTATGTGAGGTTACTCCCCATGGAGCCTGTGAAATAGCAACAGGAGGAAGTGGGGGCAATATAAGATCATCAGGGAATGGTTGGCTGAATGCTCATAATACCTTTTCAGCCTCTAAATGAATTTTTTTAGCCAATGGGTCCCTGGGGTGAGTGACCTATTAAGGAATCCCATACAGTTCTATTGCACTCTTTTGGGACTTGAATTTTGTGGGCTTTGATTTTTCTAGGGCGGGGTTGGAAAATATCTCACTAAATGAGAAAACTATGAGTACAATAGGCTTCTTCAGAATAGTAGGGACGATAGGTTTTTTCTTCCTCGCCCGAGGAACATAATTCATTAGGGCAATGGGTGGTAACTCTCTTGGGGGGCACTTCGGTGTGGTACCTAGAGGAAACTCAATCCCACTAACAGAGTTTTTCTGAAGCCACAATTCAATGGCAAGAAACTTGTTTACTAGAGTATACAGGGGGTGTGAGCCAATCACTAAACTAATTGAGTTGAATTGACCAAAATTTCATAAGCCTGTTGCATGAAACGTCACCTTTTCTATTTTTGATGAGAATGCTGAGCTCTCCATTAATCTCCTCACAAAGTATTATAGCAGCTGCATCTATGAGACCTAATAAGCTTGAGAACAAGTTTATTGGGCATTATTGATTTGGTAAACAAGGAAAGGAGCACCTTTGTTATGACAAAATTAGCAGATACGACAATTGGGGTTGTACATATTAGTGGAAACTCCTCAATCAGTGAATACGTGGAAATGGTCGGTGCCAGAAGAAGCACAACTACCAAACTAGGTCTCTTTATGATCAAATCTTCAGTGACTGTTCTAACTATGTGATGGGCCTCAGTGAAGAATGACAAAGTTTGAGATTCATCTTCCCCATCATAAGTCCTTTAGACAAAAGACGAGTATCTATCAAGGAATGGGAGTGGATCGTTCCTACTTTGATTCTTTTTCCAATGAAGAAATGATGGGGCCTTATGGAAAAAGGAACAATAGAAACCTCCGAAAGGGAAATGTCAGGGAATCCCGTGTAAAGGAAACCAGTTAAAATCATTGTGTTTGTAAAGTTTGAAACATCGTACCGTCCTCGAGAATGTTCCATATCGAGGTGGGTCCTATCCAACAAAGTGTACACGGACCCTAATGTAATAGCACCAAGAGAAAGACTAACTCCACGAGAAATCCTCAAAGAGATGTTCATCAGGTCCCTTCATGGCTAGTCATTGGGATTTCCTAGAATAAGAAAATGAGAAATCTCACAATAATGTAGGCAGCTAACTCTAAAGGGGATCCGTTTCTTTCACCATAAGTGGTATCGGGTGTGGTACTTAGAGCCTCCTAATCTGGAGAAAATTTGGGGGGGACATAGAAGCAATAGTTGATGAGTTGGGTGAAAATGTCTTTGTCAGAGTCCCTAACACAGTCCCAATAAATCTTCTACAAGGTTCACGAAGAAATTTTATCGGCATGCAGACCCTCATTATTAATAGTGGAAGCTCCAGTGGTCTCATGTCCCAACAATTCACAAAAATCTTCTAGGGTGATTGTGAATTCAGCTCAAGCAATAACAAAAGTACGTAACACTGTGTTGTAATGAGAAATGAGCAATTGGAGCATCGAATTGTCTTTGGATAAGGTAAAATATCGAACCTAGAAAGTTCAGTGAAGACCTACCTTATGGAGGATGGTGGGGTAGGTTGCCTGAATGTAGTTGGAGCAAGCAGAAAATCCATCTGGGAGACTTTCAGGCCCCTCCAAGTCAATATGGGAATAAGAGAAGTCCCCATGATCCAAGATGAAGTGCAAAGTTCCTTTTAGGTTCAAGTATCCCCAAGCTTCACTAACTTTAACTTTATCACCCAAGGTGAGGGCATGAGTTTTAGCATTTAGTTAGCCAAAAAGAGCTTTGCATTCACCCTTGAAGCGGTCTCCATCCCCAGAGTAAGGAGAACACCGGTAGAACTAGAGTTATACCTGACGTACCCAAAGTCTCTGGTGGATGACTAAACAAGGCCATGAGTGAGTTTGAGAAGTGTTTGGTGGAAATAACAGAGGAAAAAACAACAAAAAGGAAATGAAGAAAGAGGGGAAGTGGAGATGGAGTTTCACGGCAGTGAAAAAGGGTTTGAAGGGCAAAAATAAGGTTTCTCACTCTAAAAGAAAACTCAAGCTTTGATCGTCAATGACAGAAGAGGGGAGGATGTGAAGAAGAAGGTAAATGAGAAAGAATTTAAGTGTAAAGGGATATACTCGTTTGGAAAAACAAGATTGACATTTGGATTTCTCATGCGTGGGAACTTTAAAAGGGAAGGATTATGTTTGGAGAAACAAGGTTGCATAGTTAACCCTAACTTTCCATGTGTTACTTTGATGAAAAATGTTTCAAATGATTGGACAACCGCTATTAATTGATGGTATGCGTGAAAAATGGAGGAAAGCTTCTTGGCAAAAAATGGATTTTGTGAGTTTTTTTATTGTTAAATTGGGCGTTTCAAATTAAAAAAATAATTAAGTTCCCTCGTTAGGAGCTCATTCGGTCCATACTTATGCATGGACACACAAGAGAAAGTTTGACGAAATGAAGGTTTGTCGGTTTGAGATGTTTTGTGAAGAAATTTCTTGCCCACACAAAAAATCTCTATAGGAAGGGGCAAATTTAGGGGGATCCTAAAGATAAAGTTACAATTAGAGATTATCCCCAATAATTAGATAAAGGCACAAAGTCAATTGAGAACGATCATGAGCTAGCTCGAACAAAGGATGAAGAAAGCAAGTAAGCTATTTTAAGCAGTTGAATGGGGCAACGAAGAAGATTACTATGGGAGCTATTCGTTAGAAATTTGTATTGTCTTTTGTACTTATTTAAGTTATGTATTTATTAGACGATTTAAAATTATATGAGATATTTTGTAATATGTGGGTGAGGTTAATCGATATTCGTAAGGCACCAAGTCGGGCAGAGCTTGGGAAATCTTTCACGCTCTATCGAGCAACCTCAACATGAGAACCTATGAGGGATTTAGTTTAGAGGATTAAGAATCAAGGTCCAATTAAGGCACAATTTAACCACTCTAGATACACTAGGTAAAACACCGAGGGAGCATATCTTGAGAGAACACCGTTTGAGAAACCATAAGTCTATCACCCATTGGTTTTAGTGCCAAACAACCCCTTACCAAAAGTAACATTCATATTAAGTAACATCATGTATGACCTACCCAATGTCTAATCCAAACTTGAGTAAATTATTGTTGTTTGGAGGCTACCAGGTAGTTTGGTGGATTATCAATATTATGACAATATCTGACACATAATTGACCACAAAGGTATCTTGTTGGAATTCAAAGCCAATGACACAGGGACATGCTGAAGCATTATTACATTAAATACTAGTGACATAAAGGTATGAGGTTTTTCCTTTTGCATTGATTAAGACTGAGATTACTCGAGTGGGAACTGACTATATAGATAGCCCAACCACTTTATGAGAGAGATAGATTGATTATCGTTATTACCACTAGATTATCAGATATAGAGTTATTATGAAAC
The DNA here is from genome assembly GCA_949130495.1 of Sambucus nigra. Lineage (NCBI taxonomy): Eukaryota > Viridiplantae > Streptophyta > Magnoliopsida > Dipsacales > Adoxaceae > Sambucus > Sambucus nigra. The sequence goes on along the minus strand of OX422223.1, from coordinate 48,991,589 downwards.
CAGAGAATTTATCACCATCCATTAACACACTACGTTTGAGATTTTCCACCAAGAACTAAGCATGTATTGAGTTATGACATGTGTTTTCCCATACCTTGGTGTTTGATTTGTCTCCCTAAGGTATATCTAAGGGTGCTTACTTCTCTCTCCCTCTATCCAACTGTTTTAAAGTCTCATTTATTTCTAATTATTGAGTTATACACGAGTGTTTTGTGAGCGTATATTAAGGAGTTTGGATCTATTTCACTTGAGTCCATATCATAGTTGTTAATAATATGTAGTTTAGGAACTTATTGCGATTTATAATAGAGGTTACGCCTTTATTTGTATTAAAGAACCCCAACATCAAGAGAACCCCTCTTTTACATATAATACTATACATATCACCATGTGTGATGATACGAGAAATCGTCCACTTACCGTTCTCGTATCAACAAATCGAGTATAAAGTGCATAATAAGCAAATGAAGCAAGTAAAGAGACATAAAAGACAAGATATAGAGTGGTTAGACTACAATAATGAGACTACGTCCACTTTGGTGCCACACTCTCATTATATATGTTATTTGGTATATAGTAGTTATGCCTAAAGTGGCGTACAAGCATAAGAATAGAGGATAATACATGATAGTAATGAGGATTCCGGTGTGCCGGAGTGGTGGTTACGATGATAGAGAGAAGTCCCCAAGTTCGACCGAGTGGTCTCGAGAGCATCGTGGTCTCTGATTTGACTCCCCCGATTAGGAAGAATCCATATGTCCCTTGTCTCGAGTTGTGGACCTCTATATACAGGTGTTGGTAGTCACTGTGATGAGAGATGCTACGGACAGATGATTGATGAGCTTAGCGTCCGTGACATATATCTTGTAAATGAGGCCGCCGCCTGTATGTTCAAGGGCTGCGGAAGTTATCGTATAAAGGGGTGCGACAGGTATACAAGGCATGTAACATAGAGGATGATGGCGGCGGTAGTTGGAACTACGCCACAGCACGTTTTCATGATAGTACGGGTAAAATCTATGTTCTATCAGTAAGCCCCCAAGTCGTATTGCCAAGAGATTGCGATTGGGGTTGCGACTGAGTAATCAAGTCTTCTCAAGGCGACGCTTCGTCTTCCTACGCCCTCTTATATAAATTGTACCAGCCGTGGACTTCATTACGTTTCCTAAATCTTTGAGAGAATACAGAAAGAAAATCTCTGTTCATACTTCGTTTTGAGTTTTTCGGCGTCATTTTAAGCCAATGTGTGGTGGCATTGAGACGGTCTGAGGTGGAGCAACCGTATTTCATCCATTTCCATGTAATTTTCCAACCAAAAACTTCTTGTTGTTCAACTTTTTTTTGTTTGCTTCTGATATCTGCTTATTCGATGGTCCTTTTGAATTATATGTTTTAAAATAATTATTGCAATCACATTTATCCCTCATCTCAATTTGTGACTGATTTGAAATTGAATTTCTAAAATAACCCTTACTTGATAAGATATGCTGTTAACATCCCCGTTAAGCCAATGAATGAAGTCTCTTAATCTTCCATTAAAATGTACAATTGTACTTGATGTTCTTGAACAAACCCTTCACATTTTAGGTCTTAAATCTTCAAATTTATCAATGTGAAATACTAACTTATATAAGTATATAGTCGCGACATAAGGAACTCATGGCTACAGCATAATAAAATTCCTTTGCACTTTAGGGTTGTGTTGGGTCAATGTATGCGGCCTTCAAATATTGAGTAGTTTAAGAATTTTCTGCAGCATGTTCATATCTGATTAGCTCTTTAACATAATAGGACGCGACATGAGTCATAGTCTCTATTGATTGATACAAACTCATGTCTTTGCAACCTAACTGTCACTTCTCCAAGAATTAAACTTGTATCAGTCAATATCTCCATGAATTGAGCACTCCTTTCGGCTAGCTCGAATGATTAATCATTATAACTTCAATTGCAATATAATTGTTGCCAAATTTCTCTTGAATATGATTGTAAAGTTTTAGGTTTTTGCCTTTATTTTTTATGTTCTTGAGAGGGACATTTCATGTTCTAGGGTCCTTGATCTTTGAATTTACTCAGATTAAATTCAAGCCTGTTTGAGTGAGTGGTCGCGGCATGATGCAATGTTCCTTTATTAAATTAAGTCTATCTTGAATCAATGCTTCAATTGGTTTAATAATCTTCTGCGATGTAGTAAGCAAAGGCTGCGATATACAAATATTTAGCTGCGTCCTGTAGCAACTATTTGATAGGATATTCCTTTCCTAGGTTCTCAGATTAGATTTCGCGGCATTTAGCTAATAGGTTAATGATTACGGCATGTAAGAAGATAATATACCAACTTCCCCCAAAACAATATGTCGCGACGATAATTAACTTCTAGGGCTTTAGAACCCAACACTTGGTATACTTAGCCAATTTTGCTAATGATTTATATTTAGTCTTTAAATCTCTCTATTCCTGCCACGACTTCTGAGAGGACTTTTAGGACCATATTGTATGTGGCACCTAACTGCGGACTCTGCTTTTCAGGTACTGCTGTAGCCATATGAACTTTGACCCAAACGAATTTCTGAGAGGATTTTGAAACAAACATTTTGGAGCCTATCCTCCAGAACTTCCTTTCGTGCACCCTTTGAGCAAATGGACCTTACCAATTAAAAAATTTCCCCAACTGTGTGACACTAGATTCAGATTCAAATCCATACTCCGCGGCCATGGAGGAAGAGGCTAATTATAGTAAGACATAGATGAGAATGCCACGACAGTGGGTACATCCGAGGTTTGGGACTCACCTGCTGGCTTTTCTGGGAGGGTTGAGAGACCTCTTACTGCAGTTAGTGTTTGCAGCACTATGACCCAGGAGTGGGCGGATCAGGTTACTGAAGGCTTCGAGTTTCCTAAGGGTTTAATGTGCTCAGCTCCTACCGCAAAACAGAGTCCATGCATGGCGATTGCCGATGATGGGGTCTGATTCCCCCTCCACACTTTCACATATGGGCTGCGACTGCCTATCCCTGTTTTCATTTGAAGTATTTTCCAAACAATGAGGCTAGCCCTAGCCCAATTAGAACCCAATTGTTGGAGGGCCATTCTTGCATCTATTGTATTATGTGAGAATAAATTTAAGAAAGACATTACTCCTGCGGAGTTTTTCCATTTCTATCGCCCAAAGGAAAACTCCGTCAAATTTGTGAGGTACTATTATTTTTCTATCCGCGACAGAGATGAGACCCTATATTATGGGAGTCCTACCAGTGTAAAGAACTTGAAGGGAAAATATTTTTACAATTTTGGCGAAGGGTGGGAGATCCATCCTAAAGAGATTAAGAGGGAGAGAACCTTTAGGATGCCTCGACAATGGGGGTTTCCTCCAAACTTGGGACTTTTTCACTTATAGTCGCGTCCCCTATTTATAGTTGCATATTATTCTCCACGCTTTGCTTTTCTACTAACCTTTGTATTTTTCTACAGCTCTTGACAATTTGCAGCTGAGTAAACGGCAAGAGAAGAAAGTTGGCAAAGCTGTGGTAATCCCTGCCGAGGAGAAAAATTTCAGCACACTTGTAACTTCTGCCTCCATTTTTGATACGAGCTACTTCCCTAAAAAATTTATTCCCAAAGAGATGAGTGTTGAAGGTAATGCTATTATTACTTTTTGATTCCATGGAAATTGTCTTCAATCTTTGGATATTGACCGTGTTTTATTTCTTCTCAGGTGAGGAGATTGACATATCTCTCTTAGCATCTCAGCTTGCTGAGATGGATGAGGACGCGTTTGTCCTCAACAACACTTCTAGGTAGAGGAAGAGGAAAAGTACCAGGTCCAAGGCTCCTGTCGCAGTCACCCCTAGTGGCCAAGTTGAGCCTATCGTGCCCCAAAATCTGGCTGCGGATCAACCCAATGTTGTCGCGCCATCCCTCCAAGTTCAGGAGTTACCCCTAATGAGATGCCTGAGGGAACTTTTAATGATGATATAGGGGCTAATATGGCCGCGGCGGGTCTGATGTCATCACTATCTCACCAAGGCATCCGCTTCACTTCGCCTGTTCATGAGAGAAATTCTCTTCCCCCTCCATCAATAATTGTTATCAATGCAAATTTTCCACCTCCACAAAGGAGACGTTTGTGGCCACAACTACGTAGGCCAGATCCTTAGTCTTGATGGGACACAATTGCCTGTGTCGTCCATAGAATAAAAAAGGTGATGGATGGAGCCGACTTAGATCGATTGGTGGATAAGGATCACGAGGACGTGGAGTCTTATGCCCTACACAGTCTTCTGAGGGTAAGTAATTTCATCCTTCTAATATTCTTTGTAGTTTCAATTTTATTTTCTAACTTAACACATTTACAGGCTGCAAAAGCTGTAGTGACCCGGAAACTGAAGTGTTAGGGTCTCTACAGATTTAAGGAGGCCGCGGAAGGTGTTCACACAGCTGATTTGGAGAAGGAAAGAATTGAATCCTTTGAAGTTGGGAAGAAATCTTCTGATGCGGCACTTTAGGCGGCTCAGATGGACCTTGAAGCTGCTTGCAAGGCCAAGGAGGAAACTGAGGAGAATTTTAGGCAGGCTGCAGAATCCCTCAAGGTTTCCCAAGCTCAAGCTGTGGAAGCTGCCAAGGCTACGGAGTTTGCCAATCGCAAGTTATAACTTCTTCAAAAGAACTATGATGAATTGGAGACCAAAGCTGCCAATGATGCAGAGGACCATGCCGCGGTGATAAAGAAGATGAAGGAAGATCATTCGACAACGCTTACAAGGAAAGATGAAAAACATGGTGAAGCCCTTCAATTAGCCATTAGCCGCACTGTAGCGTCATATAAATTCTCCCCAGACTTCTTCCTTTTCAACAACAAAGCATATATTCATGGCTACCAAGAGCTAAGATATACGGTGGCAAAGAACTTCCCTGATGCCGCTGCTATAATTAAATCTTGGAGCGTGGAGGGTGCTGATCATGATGCTTGCATGGTTGAAATGAAGGCAATAGTCGAAGAGAGGGCCAGACTAAGGGTGGAGGCAGAGGCTGCAGCAGCTGATGAGGAGACATTGATTATCGCGGAAGGAGAAGAAGATGATGTAGAAGATGACGTTGCCTCTTAAAATTCACTCTCAACATGGTATACGTCCCTTAATTTCACATTTTTGTTGGCATATACATTGGGTTTTAGCCTCTTGTCTGTATAACTTGACATTTTAATCTTTTACCAATACTTTAGCCTTTGATCTTTCTAATTTTCCTTCCTTGCTCTTCTTATGCTTCAATACTTGCAATGATTTTTATACTCCTTCCTGTTTGTATAGATTTTTGATTGCTCGAGTGAGTAAGTTGTAAAACTTCTTTACTATAAAAGCGCATAAGGCCGCAGTAACATAGTATAAATGTTTTTTTCTTGAAGAGGACCTTGGCACCTTTATTGAATTATGTAGAATGATGATAACTCATAGCACCCTTTAGCAGTAGATTTCGTTTGTATTCTGTGTAACGGATATTGGGGGATAAATCCCTTGCCGCGGACAATTAAGTCTTTGGACCAACGCGCTTCCCTTTAAAAAGGGTTCCTCAGAATAGGCCGTGGCCTGTTACATTTTGCCTTGACTTCTTTAATCTTTTCCAGCACTTTCAAGTCTTGATGACATAAAACTGAGGTTGCGGCTGGTTTGCAACCCAACCGTGGCATTTTAGCAATACAAAAATGTCCACTCTTTCTATCTTTTGCATCTTCTAAATGAACGAGTGGACTCCTAAATGGCTATGACCACATTGATAGAGCTATGGTGCCATTCAGACCTTTGACAAAAATTTGTTGACAGCATACTGGGTTGCATGATGACAGTTACACAGCATCCTTTAGTCACTTCGATTACCTTCCATGGTTTTCCTTTCGTCGCTTCAATTGGGTTATTATCGCCCCCCCCCCCCCTCCCGGGCTAGGTATTATAAAGATTCCCCAAGCTATGTTTGGATATATATAAAGCCTTCGTAGGCTACAATAGGATTATTCTCACACAATTAAGTCTTCGTCCCCTGTGGGTTATTTTCAGGCCTTCCCGAGCTAGGTATTATTAAGCTTCCCCAAGAAAATGTGAGATCACCAAGTTAATGATGTTTTGTCTCTATCCACCAAGTTAATGATGTTTTCTGGGGGAGTAATCTCCCTAAGCTAATGACGCATCCCAAAAGCTGAGAACGGGCATTGTAATCCCTTGTAGCTAATGACGCATCCCAAAAGCTAAGAACAGGCATTGTAAGCCCCACTTATGAGTGATGTTGCAGGCCAATGTAGATAGCTTATCTCGATAGTTTCTTTTGCCATTTTCAATTGTCACTTGCTTTCAGACAATTAGGTGTCTTCACGAGCGTTGTGGGCCCATTTAGATATTATCATTCCCAATATAACATATTGTCTCGAATTGAGATATGTTTAAGACAAAATGATCTTTTATAAGATAACATTTCGTGGAAATGAGGATCAAAATATGACATTATAAGAGTGAACTTGATTCCACATATCTATTCATATATATATATATATATATATATATATATTACTTTGTAATGAAAATACAAAGTTTAATTTAAAATAGTGTAAGAAGAGTTTCACTGTAAAATATAAACAGATGAAATATAAAACATGAGCATGAAAAATGGGCATGTGGCCTGTCAGACTAGATTGGTCCCTTAGGCATCCTTGAGGAAGTGCTGCAATATCCCCTGCCTTATGAGCCTCTCAATTTCATCTTTCAGAGGATAGGAATGCTCAATGTCATGGCCATGGTCCAGATGGAATTTGCAGCACTTGTCTTTGTTCCTCTTGTAGGGTGGAGCTTTAAGCTTCTCTGGACACTTCAGGATCTTGTCGTCTTTTATGGACTGAAATATGGCTTCAACTGTGAAGGCCAATGAGGTGTAGGACTCAAAGACTCTTTCTTCCCTCTTCATTTTCCTATTCTGGCTTTTGTTGGCTGCTTTTGTGGGTGGAACTTTTGGTATTGTCGCGGCAATGGAGGCTGAGGAGGCAATGATCCTGGGTGCCGCACCTATATTGGATGAGGCTGCGACCTCTAGCATGAGGACTCTCTGGGTCAAATAGTTGATCTAGGTTTGGAGTGAGGCATGACTTTTGTAGAAATGGTTGAGGTGATTGTACAGCTGCACAATCTCATCTTTGACCTCTGTGCTCTAGCTGGATTCTTCTTCCATTTTCTACTTTGTTAGTCTTTACATAATATATAATTTGAGACAAAGCCAGAAAAAGTGAGTAATCACAGAAATATTAGATTAAATAAGTAGGAAATTGGGATGCAACATTTGCACTGCTGCATGATACTACTTCTAAGGCTGCGGCCAGTGAAATACATGGGTGTACCACTATGGCCTTCAAATGATACTACTAATGAGGTCGCGGCTAGTAAGACACATAAGTGTACTACCGTGGCCTTTGAATGATATTCACTAAGGTTGATCTCAAGACCACTCGAGTCCAATCCCCGATGATTTGAAGTTATTGTAATACAACTGCACTAGCAGAGGTTGCGGCAAGAAAAAGGTAGTTACCTACCAGGCCACATCCCCATCTTGGCAGTGAAGGGAGAAACCCCAAAATGGAAACCCATAAACTGAGTTTTTCACCTGAAACTTGCGGAGGGGATACCTACTAGGGTCCACCCACGAGAGAATAACCTCTTGGTGAAAACAATGGCGCAATCCTAATGATAAACCCTAGATCATAGGCAAAGAACAATAACAAGGGATTAAATAGATTTTTTCTCTAATCACTCATCTTTAAGGGGCTAAAGCCCATCATGCATTTTAGCATTATCTAGATGAAATGATATCATAAGTGTATGTAAAATAGATCTGAGGTCATAAAATGAAGACCCAGAGCAGATCTGAATATATAAAATACCCATTTAAGAGTGTAAATATAAAATAGAGCTTAATAACCAAAATTTACTCATGAGATGATGATCCAAAGGATCCCCATGAATAAAATAAGGTGTTTTAAGAACTCAAAATATAGAGAAAGAAGATTAAAGTATCTCGTTTCCCACAGACGGTGCCAAATTGATGATACGAGAAATCGTCTACCTGTCATTCTCGTAACAGCAAATCGAGTATAAAGTGCATAATAACCAAATGAAGCAAACAAAGAGAGATAAAACATAAGATATATAATGGTTCAGCTATATCAATGAGCCTATGTCCACTTTGGTGCCACAGTCTCATTATATATGCTATTTGGTACATAGTAGTTATGCCTAAAGTGGCGTACAAGCATAAGAATATAGGACAATACATGATAGTAATGAGGATTTTGGTGTGCCGGAGTGGTGGTTGCGATGCTTCAGAGAAGCCCCCAAGTTGGACCGAGTGGTATGGAGGGCGTCGTGGTCTCTGATATGACTCCCTCGATTAGGAATAATCCATCTGTCCCTTTTCTCGAGGTGTGGACCTCTATATATAGGTGTTGGTAGTAGTTATGATGGGAGATACTTCAATCAACTGATTGATGAGCTTAGGGTCCGCGGCATATATCTTATAGATGAGGTCGTCGTCGATATGTTCAAGGGTTGCGGCATTTATCGTATAAAGGGGTGCGGTAGGTATGCATGGCATGTAACATAGAGGATGATGGCCGCGATAGTTGGAACTACTCCGCAGCACGTTTCCGTGGCAGTAAGGGTACAATCTATGTTCTATCAATGTGTTCAATATGCTTGTTATACACACATGTTTCATTAGGGCAGTGATCAAAACCATAATATTTAATTTCGTGATCGTATTAGATGTTTCAAGACCTTAACCCTTAGTTAAGGCCATAAATGGATCACTTAAGATTGAAATTTTTTCTTTCGAGTCCTTTTTTCATGAATCTCTTGATTGCGTCATATAGATGTACTCTAGAGGATTACCATTCAAAAATGCAGTCTTGATGCCCATTTTCCAAATCTCAAGACCGAGATGAGTCGCAATGGAAAAAGAATCCATATAGACTTTAGCACAGATACCGGCTTGAAGGTTTCCTCATAGTAAATACTTTCTTTCTGAATAAATCGTTTCACTACAAGACTTCCCTTGAAGGTTTTCGCCTTCCCTTGTACCCATTTGTTCTTTTAATAACCCACTTGCATCTGATGGATTTTATCCCATCAAAAAAGTCTACATGCTCTCAAACCTAATTCGAATACATCAAATCCATCTTGGTATTCATAGCCTTTAAAAAGAGCTCAAAGTCCTTGTCTTATAGTGCATCATTGTAGTTATCGGGATCGGATTCATGTTCCCCTTAAATCTCACTGAAGTATACACCCAAATAAACTAACCTATGAAGTTGATGCCCAACTCTCCCATTATTATGTGGATCCACTTCTAATACAATATAAGTGACACATGTATCATTATCATTCGTACTACCAATAGGTATTGTACTATCAATATCCATTTGTATTTCATCCCGTCCGATTAATTTAAAAGCAATTACTTGGTATCCACCTATTAACAAATACAACATTAACTTACTCTTATGTTTGTGGTCTATTATATAATGTTCCTCTAATAATAAAGAATTTGGGTAACAAACTTGAAAAAACTAAGAAAGTTTTTAACAAAGTTAAAAGAAAAAAAAAGTTCAATCTGTTCTTCCCTTTGAATAACCCGGTTTGATTAAAATATAAAATATTTTGAAGCGAACAAAAAGTTGTGTTAAATTCCTAACTAATATCCTAAGTTAAGTTTTCCTTATGAAAATATTGATTTAAGTTTTACATTTAAAACTTAAGGTCTAATAGGTTCTTTGCTATCTGGACAATATAGAAATTGTTATGTAAATAACGAAACCATAATATACTCATTTTAATCTGATAAAACCCAAAACACGGTGAGGAAGCATCCACGATCTCCTATACGAGACAAGTAAAAATAATTCACAAAATAAGAGAACGGTTACAAGATAGAACAAAATTAGAACAAGAATAAATTAGTAAATTTTACGTAAATGAGAATATTACTATATCTAACCTTGTGTTGTCCTTTTTTCAAATCTTGATCCCCTTCAATCATCAATCGACTAGAATGTAAAACTCTCTAAAGAATAAACCAAGACGGATTTTGTACAAGGGTAAGTGACGTGTCATATATAAGTGTGTACAATACAATTTTATGACATGCAAAACTAAAACTCATTACACTTAAAGTTATATACCAATCCTAACAAATTGTAAGTGTTTGCCCCATTATAAACCGTAAATCAGGTATAAGGGGTTTAAATCAGAACATTCTTATAAAATATTATACAAAAATTTAGATCGGCATAGATTATGTACAAAACTTACTAGATCGAGGAAAAACGTATCAGATCTACAACTTTTTAAAATATTTAAAATATTTCATTCCCGAAAATTGAGATTTAAATTTTTTAAGAGAAAGTTGTGCTTTAAATAGAGCAATGCATGGATCTAACAAAATATACTCTATGGAAGATGAGATCCATTGAGGTAATATTAGTTCTTATAATGGATCTCAATGGAAGATGAGATCCATTTCTTATAAAACTAAACAGAAATCCTACCTAAGTTTTTATAGTGAGAAAATTATTGGTTTTGATTTTCTCCAAAGTTTATGGGACAAGCTTGAGATTTATTATACTTGGGTTGATTTACTAGTGAATCAAACACACAGGAAATATACAATATGTTTCTCACTCTTTCATTTCTCTATCTCCCACTTGGTATTCTCTCTATATTTTCTTCCTCTTTGATATCTTTTCCTCTCTCGGAGGGAAAGATTTTTGAAAGGCTAAGGATGTGTCCCTTTTTAAAGTCAAGGTTGGAAGCTCATAAAAACCATTAACAAACTGCCCAAATGAATGGTCCAAATCAAATTAATCAAGGTAGTGTAAATCATATGGTTTAATATGAAGATTATAAGGAATCCTAACACGTTATACATAGTTAACTGGTTTCTTATCTCTTATTTTTCTGCCCGTTTCTCATGCGGACAAATTTCCATAACCGTTGATGATTTAAATTCTACGGTTTTAGAATATTTAATCTACATGAAACTTGTGTAAATCTTACTTTAAGCACCTAGATCATAATTTTTGTAATTTGGTTTAAATTGAAAGTTTAACCCTAATCATATTAATAAACAGTAGTAGTCTAGTGATGAATCCCTTGAATTGGAACACGAAATTTTATAATTTTTTTTAGGTTAGATTAAACCTAAATAACAATTCATAATTCATAGGAACCCTCATGTTAATTTAATAATTAAATAAAATTCTGGGATAATACTATGAATTGATGAACTTAAGAGGTTAGGTTTTAATCTATAGGGGTTTAGATATCTTAATAGGTTGTTCTTGAGGTATTAAGTACCTTGTCTAGTTCATCACTGGGGGACTAGGGGTTTTAGGTTCAGAACTAGGAGTTTGGAGAAGAAGAAACTCATAACTTTTGAAGTTCAAATTTATAGATTTCCTGTGCAAAGTTAACTAGCCCCGTGCGCACGACAGTGGTAAGAAAACAAGTCATTGGATGTTTAGGTAGTGATTTTTGTTGAGGGTTTGGGAAAATACTAAGAGGATATTAGGAGGTTGTTTTGTACTATATTGTATAGTTTTAGTTTTGATCGATGTATGTAAAGTTTGGATTTTAGTTTTTAATTAATCAGATATAATTACTTTAGAACATGAGACCCTTATAAAAACCCGTGAATAGATGGGATTTTGATATGATTGCTTGAGGACCTTGAGTATAGGGCCAAGTATGGGGATATTTTATGAGAAAAAGAGAGGGCTAGTGATTGTGAAGATCACCCCGATAGTTTAGGGTGTTTTTAGAACTAGGGTAGTAGTGATTATATTAAGATAATTCTTATAAAATTGAGGTGTGGTACAATCCTTAGATTTGGAGAGACTTGGGAGTTCAGGATAAGTTTATATATAATCAGTTATAGTTAAGGTGCATATTAACTAATAATAAGAATATACTTTATGTGCAACCCCATTGAGTATGATTTTTACTTATTTGTTCGACCTGGTTGCATAGGGTCATACTTGTTTACATTCTTTATATGCAAAGAATACCATTATGTGTGAGTACTCATGGGGGATATAATAGGAGGGATTTTTATGGAACACTTACGATGTTGAATGCACGTGGTACTCCTAGTGATGAGACGGGATCTACATAAATCCAATTTACCCTGATCATGTGGCTGATGTACCCGTATTTCCCGAGGGGGAGTAAATGGGAGAGGTTTATCGTAGATCCTTGGGTATCGAGGTCGAGCAATAAATGGGAATGCATATTGATTGCCCATAGCATGCTGCCATGGGATTATACGGTTGGGACCCCTTATAACGATACCTATTATGCATGAGTGATCCCTAAAGTCAATACGGATAAGCTCTTATACTTTTAATCACAGGCTCGAGCACAGCCCATGATATTTGAAGTGGGTTGTGTACACTCAAAGATATTATATATTATCTATTTCAGTACTGGGTACTTTGAGATGATAGTATCATATTATGATTTATACGCTAATTCTGTAGTGTGGTACATGCCAAGGTCATACCCTTTTATGATTTATACTAGCAATATATAACCATAAACTTATGACTTGAGAATAATGTAATAAATATACTAGAGATGTATATCCTAAATCAATGACCTGTGACTATTTCAGGCTATTACACTTATGACACACTTTTAAAATCATAACTAACGATCATTATTTATTAGAATGATTAGTACGTAAGTTGCTTTTAAAATAAGATAATTCCATCTAATAAACGATTCTTAATAGAAGAGGTGAACTTAAGAAGGTATAAGTAAAGCATACTTAATTAAGAGGTGAACATATATCACACGTGACTCATTGGGTTTTGTAGTAGAACCACATGTTTATTTTAGGTTGTTTAGGTTAGGTAATTTAAAAAACTTCAAATCCACTTAATATGGGAGGAAGAAGAATTATTGTTATTGTGGCCAAATTTCAGCTAAAATCTTACTCTTTATTGACTTGATGGGTTTAATCTTTATTGCTAAATTTATTTTCCACGGGTCTAAGGCCGATGTTGTTACCGTTGACTTGGGTTATTCGTTGGCGGAGTATCTCTCGCAGCACTCTATTTATCACTCTTATGGTGTATGTGTCGTGTCGTTCACTCTTTTACATCTTTTCACTCCTTTCAGTTCATTTTATTTAATTTTATTTCAGTTTAACCCAAGTCATAGATTGTACATGATGTACTTGTGTTTCTAAATGGATATTGAAAAATTGAAATTTTATATTGAATAATTGATATTTTAGATTCGGATATTGAATAGTTGATATTTTATATTAGGATATTGAATAATTCACCATCTCCAAAAGAGTCATGTTCCTTCTTTTCTCTACACCATTTTCTTATGGAGTGCTTGGTAAAGACAATTGGGATGTAATCCCCACCTTTGATAATTTATTCCTAAACTCTCCTAAAAGGTACCACCCTCACACTCAGATCATAGATTTTTTATTAGTTTACCATGCATGCGCTCCACTGCAACCTTGTACACTTTGAACATATCTAACGCTTAAAACTTGTGATGTATTAGGTAAATGTATCAAATCTTGATTTATCATCAATGAAGGTGATGAAGTACTCATGGAAACTTTTGTCTAGACTGGTAGTGCCTCCAATTCCAATGAACTCGATTATTTATTTAAAAGGAATTTTTGAATTTTTGAATTTTTGAATTTTTGAATTTTTGAATTTTTGAATTTTTGAATTTTTGAATTTTTGAATTTTTGAATTTTTGAATTTTTGAATTTTTGAATTTTTGAATTTTTGAATTTTTGAATTTTTGAATTTTTGAATTTTTGAATTCTTGAATTTTTGAATTTTTGAATTCTTGAATTCTTGAATTCTTGAATTTTTGAATTTTTGAATTTTTGAATTCTTAAATTCTTTTTTGATTAAAGCATAAGTTACAAAATATATTTGTTTAAACATGGAAGGTTTTTTCTCCCCTTCGTTTATTTCTTTTAAGTTACTTGATAAGCACGCAAAAATGTCTAATTTAAGCCCAGAAAAGAAGCATTTTAGTCACTCATTTTAATTAAAAATGCCCTTATGTCGTATTTATCTATATTGAATGATAATCGACAGCCGTAACATCAAATAGTGCTAAGTAAAGTCAATTGAGACAAATAAGCGATTAATTGCGTTAAATGAAGACAATCGAAGCAACCTTGAAGAATAAAGTCCTGTTGAGCTTTCCAATATGAGTTTCGATGCCCCGAAGTTAGTCCCGTACCAAACCTAAGCCTAAACCAAACCCAAGCTATCAACCGGGCCTCATGTGTGTTTAGTTGTATTTTTAGTATTTTCTAGAATTTTATTTGAGTCGTAGATAATTTTTAGGATTTTTATATTTTATTTGTGCGCGTTTAGTTTTAAAAATTAGGCTCCATTATAGTACATCAAGTATTTTAATATATTTTTATGTAAATATATAAGTGTGTGTTTTATAAGATTTTTAGGTACTTTTTTTTTATTTATTTTTAGTATTTTTTATTTATTTTATTAGTTTGATTTCATTATTATTTTATTTTATCTTATTCGTTTTTAATTTTATTAGGTTAGTTTTATTTTTTATTATTCTTTTTTTCATGTCTCTTAGTTGGAGATTAGGAACTTCATTTGTAATTTAATGTTAGGTAGTTTTATTTTGATTTTTATATAAACTAAACACACACACACACACATACCATATTAGCGTACACACACTCACATTCAATTCTATAACCAACCCTCTCTTTCCTATCTCATACTTCCATTAACCACGAACCAACCAAATCCAACACTTTTTCAACCCGAATTAATCCATCACATAAACACCGGACCCGAAACTCCATACCCATTCTACCTAGACCTCCTCCTACTTGTTGTCATAGCCCCGTTCATATAAACCTAGTTGGCGACCAAAGGAAACCCATTATACCTCCTACCGGAGCCGGTGATACCCATTTCGTCATCTCCAGACCTAAACCCGAGACTACCCAACCTTAACTCGAAACCAAGAAGACCCATTTCCATCTAAGTTCAACTCGGCGGAAAAACCCCAATCCCACTAAAATCGAAACCCATTTATGTCACTCCATGAAATTAGAGATCAAAGCCACTAGCCAAAGAAAAGATAAATCCACATGCCTTGACTTGGTTATGTTTCTAATCCCAAATATCTCTCAACAAAATGAAGAATCGCGGGTTGTAAACAAAGGGTGGTAGCTCACTTTTAAGGGGGACTCAGAGACAGAGATGAGATAAGAAAAAAAGACTTTAGAGATAGTCGAGTAGCATAAAAAAATTTAGAAAAATAGAAATAAAAAATAGTTTAGGACTAAAATAATTTCTAGGTTTAGTGTTTATGCTTATTTTTGTAATTAAGTGATGTTGAGTGTGAAGACATTAAACGGGATTCAAGGAATCAATTCGACGGGGAAATCTTGTGTATTGTATTTCTTTCTCTTACTTTTCAATTCATATCATTCTCGCTATGTTACTGAACATTGTTTATGCTAATATGAGAATCCTTGGCTAAACACCCCCATTCAATGGGTGGGATGAAACGCGTAGGATGTTAGTTTAATTAACTAATTTTTTTAACTGCTTTGTTTCGGTCACTAGTTAATATATATAATGAGAGTTATTAAGTTAATTTTAAAAGTTAATGTCTGATTTTAGGATTTGAACTAGAGATGGGTCTTTTTCCTAAAACTCAGATATTAATTATGTGGGTGATTCGAAGATTCCTAAATTTTTTAATAAATCAATCTTAGAGGATATTTTGTTAAAAAGGGTATGAATCTTATTTTTTTTTTTGTATAATGGCATTTTCGAATTTAATTGTTGAAAATGATAGTGTTGTGTTTATGATTGTAATGAGAGTTAAATAAAATTGAATAAATTAAGATATTAAATAAAATTGATCACGCAGTGTAATCCCACCTCTTGTATCTTCTCACAATTCTAAACTCGGTTATATTTATAACTTTAGTAGTTGTTTAATTGCATGTATTTTTGTAGTACATGACTCATTCTCCCTTGAAATTGTTTTCAATATAAAAAATATGAAAAATCGAAAACTATAAAAAAAAAGATTTTAATAACAAAATTGAAATAGCAAGGAATCACACTATTTGTTTCCTCACTTGAAAGCTGGATTAATACCCGTACTTAACACAATACTAGTATTTAACAAGTTTTGCAGGTAATTTAAGGGAACTTTGAGACTCGACAATTGGAGACAACAACTGACGCATGTAGAATAAGTTATCAAATGACGAGATATCATTACTCATTTCACTATTTAGCAACAATAGTAAGACAGACATTATGACATAATGATTATTTTCTAATGTGCCAGTTTAGATAAAATATTGTTAATCATTGATAAAAAAAAATACCTTTACTAATATAAACCAAATATTCATTCAAAATTAACATAGATACTGAAATTACATTTTTTTATAATAGTTGGAACATAGTAAGAATCTTCTGACATTAATTTTTTTCCTTCAAGAAAATATAAAACTAAATTTATTACTACAAAAAATGTTTCCTTCATATGATGTCCCGTGAATGGAAGCATTCTCCATTATTAACTTCCCTGGTTACCTGGAACCACTACAAGGATTTGTAAACATGATTAGTGGATATTCAAATCTACACACCAGATGTCGATAGATTGCAACACAAAGCATGTCTCCATGTATAAGGATAAATTAAATTTTCCATTTTTTTTCTAAGTAGACCGATCACTACTTCTTCTAATGTACTAAATGCTTGCACATATACCACAAGTCATTCAGTTGCTGTCCTGCTACCTTAGGCTTAAAAATAGTTTTAACTATCACAGGTTTTGCCTTAGACTTTTCCTTCTTCTTCGTCTTACCTTTTGGGCTAGAAGAAGATGGGCCTCTTACAATAACATGAACAACACCCTTTGTTTGATGATATTATCCGTAGTCTAGAGTTATTTTAGTAGTTTGACCAAAGAGTAATAAAAAAAATTCATTATAGGAGTGATTGTAGGGCAATATGTATTGGGCTTTACCCATCAATTTCATATCGAAGGACCTCGATTTTCCTTATGATGGACATATTCCTTTAGACAAGATATCGAAAGTGAGTACAATCAAACACCTTGGTATTAACCACAACATCCATCCTTATGGCACGATTCTAATCATCAAACATATCCATGAGGTTCAGAATCATGTTATAAGCACTTAATACATTCTGATGTTGGTGTTACAACACATTGGTCGTGGAGGTCAATATGTATTAAAGAGCCATCTGATCAACTTTCTTCCACTTCTGATAAGCCTGGATGTCCTCTTTGTATTCCCCCTAATTATGCACGACTGGGCACGATTCAGTAAAAATGAACTTATGATCCTTAATAGTTAAGACAATGTCGATGTTTCATTTTCAACTTATAAAGTTCATGATAGTTAATTTATTACACATTAAAATGGAAGAAACTGGGGTTGAATTTTGATCTCATTTTGAAATTTTAGGGACATAATTTGAAAAATAAATTAGGTTCAAATTATATATGTGAGAATTAACTTCGATTAATTTTCATTTATCTTCCCTCTACCTTTAATTATAATTAATCTGGTTGACCATCCTAGTTCCCTTATGAAGTGAGATTTATCATTGAGATATTAATCATCCCACCTTGAACTAGAGATATTTTCATTTTTAAATTATGTCCTCGAGACAGTTCAGGAATCTTTTGTCCTACATAATTGAATAGTCGATCTCTTTTGGTCACACTATTACTGACAGTGACACCGTTGGAGAGGATATCATTAATTATAGTTATGTTTGTACCATTCGTTCAGAAATTGAATCCTCTTGTGTTTAACTTACCCATTGGGGAGGGGATCAAACTCACTCGCATTCGAATTCGAGGAATTATTACTTAAGAGTTTTAAAAATACCACATGTTGTGATTATTCTTAAAACACTGATAGAGACCATGTGTTTTATGTTAAAACTCCTCTCCAAGGGTATTTTGAAAGACTATTCATTCAATTATAAATGCTTAAATTAAATCCTTGGTAATTAATAATTTAATTGTAAAATTAAATTATCCTAATATCAATATTTTTATAATCCAAAAATGAAACCTTTTTAAGTTAAAATAAAAATCGTTGATCATAATGTAATTTATAACTTAAATTAGTTACCCAATTAAATTCAATACACAAAGGAATAATACACACACAGAGACATATATATATATATATATATATATATATATATATATATATATATATATATATATATATAAATTCTAAGAAAAATGGTGACCTAGGCTAGTCTCAAAATTAAAACCACATGGTCCATAAGATTCGGCATCCTTAATTAATTTGCTTTATTGAATAAAAATAATAAAATAATTAATTAAAATATATAAATCAATATAAACACATATATTTAATAAAAGAGGAGGGATTTTTTATCGCATCATAAATCTTTATATACAAAATTTATATAAACACATTTTGTATCTATATAAGGTTACTGTTGGGGTCTTTTTAATTATCCTTCTACACACGACCTAGGTAGCTAAAGGGGCTACTAAGATTTTCAAGCCACTCTTACCTCTGTCAAGACGCAATCTACTAACATTGTCTCCACTTTCAATAAGGGGGCGGCTATTGCCGCTCCAAATAATCTGTTGGCACTCCAAGTTGTTTGTCAAATACCAAATATACCCCTTTTTATATAATATCAAAGTTAGGAATTTTTAGTTTATGGATTCGTGGCATTTAAGTAGAGAAAAATGGGGTTGACTTGATACTTAATTTTGATATTGATAGAAAGTTGTGAGAGATGCAATTAATATTTCAAATAATTTTAATTCCAATAAATTTATAGAAGAAATTAAATAATGCTTATTTTCTAAAAAATATTTTATTTAAGATTTAGTCCAACACATTTAAAAAAATAATTTTTAGTCCTATAGTGACATTAGCTGTACACATAATTAGTGTCACTATTGTATTTATGTTTGGTAAAAGAAAAATAAAATAAGATTTTGTATCGTGTCGCTTTACTTGGAACGTGTTCGTATTATGTTAAAAAACGTTTTGTGTTTTATCGTATTTTAATTGGGTCGTATTTGTTTTTGATTAAAAAATAAAATTTCGTGTCGTGTTGCTTTTATTTGGCCGTATTTGTCTTTGGTAAAAAAATTAAATAAGATTTTTTATTGTGTCACAGTTTAATTTGTTTGTGTTTGTGCTTTTATAAAAAAAAAAAAATAAGATTTCGTGGCAGGTTGATTTTACTTGCATTGTGTCCAAGTAAAATCAACTTGGTATGACACGAAATTTTATTTTGATTTTTTTACAAAATACAAACACAACCAAATAAATGCGACACGATACGTCCCGACGCAAAATTTTATTTGTGTTTGGAAAAATAATCATGTAATGGCGTGTTAGTGTCGCTTTAATATTATTAAATTCATAATATTATGAAACTTTATCTAACTTTATATTTTAATGTATACACACACACACACACACACACACACACACACACATATATATATATATATATATATATTAAAATTAAAATATGAAACGACATGAATTTGTTTTTACTTGACATGAATATGATCCAAGTAAAAGAGACACGACATAATTTTTTTTATCAAATGCAAACACGACCCAATGAAAATTGGATACAACACAATTTTTTTTTTAACTTAACACGAACACAATCCAAATAAAAGAGATATGACATGACACGAAATACTATTTTAATTTATTTGCAAAAACAGAAACACGACCGAACAAAAAAAATGATTTCGTATTGTGTGACATTTTAATTTGGTCGTGCTTCTATTTTTGTAAAAAAAAAAATCACAACACGGCCAAATTAAAATTATGTTAAAGCGACACAACATGATTTTTTTTTGTTTAACAAACACTAACACGATCCGATGTGGTGTGGTATTTATGTTTTACTTCGATCGTGTTTGTGTTTGGTAAAAAAAATATTATTTGTGTTTGGAAAAAAAATCTTGTAATGGCGGTTTGGTAAAAATAAATTATAACGGACAGTTATGAAAAGTAATTTATTTTTATAAATTCATCACAAACCGCCATTACAGGATTTTTTCTCCAAACACAAATAATTTTTTTTTACCAAATACAAACACGATTTTTTTTACCAAGCATAAACACAAACACGATCGAAGTAAAACATAAACAATACACCCATCGAATCGTGTTAGTGTTTGTTAAGCAAAAAAAAATAAATATGTTGTGTCGCTTTAACTTGCCCTTTTTGGGAAAAAAAATGATTTCGTATTGTGTCATTTTAATTTGGCCATGTTTCTGTTTTTGTAAAAAAAAAAAAGATTTCACAACATGATTTTAATTTGGCCGTGTTGGGAAATCTTTATTTTACAAAAATAGAAACAGGACCAAATTAAAATGCCACACAATACGAAATCATTTTTTTTGTTCGGTCGTGTTTCTGATTCTGTAAATAAATTAAAATAATATTTTGTGTCATGTCGTGTCTCTTTTATTTGGATTGTGTTCGTGTTAAGTTATAAAAAAATCGTATTGTATCCAAGTTTACTGGGTCGTGTTTGCATTTGATAAAAAAAATTATGTCGTGTCGCTTGTACTTAGATCGTATTCGTGTTAAGTAAAAATAAATTCATGTAGTTTTATATTTTAATTTGACGATGTTCTTATTTGGTTAAAAAAGAATTTTTATTTATTCATTTATATATATATATATATATATATATATATATATATATATATATATATATTAAAATATAAAGTTATATAAAATTCCATAATATTATCAGCTTAAAATATTTGTTAACACTACTTATTTCTTAGCGTCGGAGAACATGGGAAATGGGAGGGTTTCCTTTTATTAGCACTAAGGTTAGTTTTATCATTTGAAATTTTTTTGGAGCGCCGCAAGAATTTGGTGGAGTGCGGATAGCTTAGCCCTTTCAATAAATGTATTTCTTCATCTTATCTTTCTACTATCTCTATCCCCCCCCCCCCCACACACACACACACACACACACACATCTCTCTCCTACCTCTGTTCGGCTAAATATTTTTAGCTTTTCACCGACATTACAGCTCAAAACCTGTTGCTTCCTACTCACAACTCAAAACCCTTGGTCAGATCTACTAAAAATCGACATCAACTTAAGGACTTAAGATCAACTAGGCCAGAGTAAGCAATGGTTTTTTCAAGAAATGACTGAGTTTAGTTTGGTTTTTTTTCCATACGCCAACTGTGCCAGAGTAAGCAATGGTTTAATTGTTCTTTTTGTTGTTCAGATATGCTATTTGATCCTACTAAAATGATATGCGTATGTTTTTGTTCAGGTAGGTTTGGGTTCTTAGTGTGTTAATTATTGGGTGATATTTTTTGGTCAAGAATAGCAAATAGTAGTTTTGTTTTTTACTTGTGTCCTTTTTTAACTCTGCTTTTGTTTGTTGTTTATTTTTCAAGTGCTCCAATCATATTTAAGCACTTAGGTAAAAGAAAGAGACTAAGAAATATGAGGAATACGCACCATGTATCAGCAACCTGCAATTGAGGTTTCCCACTTCGAATAAAGGGGACTGCTGATACTTCTGACTGAGTCCTCACTATGCTCATACTTCTCTTTTTATAGCAACTGAAAAGGAATACAAGTCAACTTTACTTCTTTGTACCTAAACAAATATTTTTGCTCTACTCGTGTTTTTTTTTTGGAAAGATTTTAATGATTCTATTTTGCTGATAGTCCATTTGCACTAACCAGCAACCTACTACGAAGTTAGAGGTAGAGAGAGCCCTTAGCGCCATTTAAGGTTTGGTGTTGATGCTTGCCCCCTTTTTTATGGTTATTTGTGGATCTTTATGAGTTTTGTTGATTTGAAACTCCTACTTTTTATTTTTCAAGTAATTGCTTATGTTAGATCTTTTCCTTTCCCACGGTTTCCTTTATAAAAGGGGTTTAAGATGAGGGGGTTTGTGTTTGAGTTTGAAAACATGTAAATTATTTATTTTTGTATTAACTATATTTCATTTGTTAATTTTAGAGTTGTTTTTCTCTAATGTGATATATATGTTGTAGTTGATATGCACAGAGAAAACTCAATCTAAAGCAGAGACAACTTTCCTGTTTCTACTTAGCAATTCATAAATGACCACAATTTAGGTAACTTCTAAAGAAAGGACAAAAATTAACAGCTTACAGCCAATGTATATGTCCATTTTTTCTTCTTGTTTTTCGGTTATAATAGATATCTCCATTCAAAATCCAATATATTAAACTGGGATTTGCTTATTAAGATTTGAAGCTTTATTCGCCGTGTCAAACTTCCACACCACTAGTTTAGTAACAAGTTATGAGATTTTCAGTTATTTTCCACTCGCCTTATACACTACGAACTAACATAACAAACCTTTATTACTGTACAACCTTGATCATGGGTAGAATAAGTCTCAGTAGTCAAAATCATTTAAAAAATTAGGTGGACGAAAAATGAGTGGATCAAGCAACTATTATTAAGGTGGACGAAAAATATAAATTTAAAAAATTTCTATTGATGTCGGTAGGAAATAAATTTTATCAAAAATTAGGGCACGAAAAATATAAATTTAAAAAAATTCTATTAATGTCGTTAGAAAATAGATTTTATCAAAAAATAAGGAAAATATTAATTTAAACCTCAATTTTTATTACACAATCATTACAGGAATATATATTATGGATGACGTTTTTTAGGAAATCAAGCATACATATAAGAATGATCCAATTTAGGACCCCAATAATCGATCTTTACCATTTTAATAAGAAATTATCCAATTTTAGTTTGTACTCTAAGGGTCCGTTTGGTTCGTGGTGAAATATTTTTTACCGCGTTAAAATAAAATTCATCTAGGTAAAATATGTGTTTGGTTGGGCATTTAACACGGTGAAATAAAATGAATATGGTGAAAAGTGAGGTGAAACTTTAACCATTTTAAACCATGGGTAAAGTGAATAATTTAACAGGTGAAAACAATGAAATTTATCTTATTACCAAAGTAATCTTTCTTATTTCCACTTACAATTATCACACATTCATTTCTTCCTCTCAATTAATACGATCATCAAATATTCATTTTAAAAAAATATTTTTTTTCTAAATTTCATTTTTTATTTTAAAAAATTAAAAAAATTGAAAAAAATTAAATTTTTTTAAATAATTTAAATAATTAAAAATTAAAATAAAAAATAAAAAATAAAATAACTATTCCTACACCCTCTATGTCTTTCCCTACACCCTTTTTAATATTTAAATACTAAAAGATCAAAAGACCCTCTATGCAAATATGATTTGAGCAAATATAATCTTTTGCCCAAAAATCTATTATTTAAAAAAAAAGGTAATATTAAGAAAAAAATAAAACATAATATTTTGAAAATAAAAATCCTAATATTCTAGAAAATTAAAATTTTAATATTCTGAAAATATAAAAATTATAAAAGTTATTTTTTCATTTAAAAAATATTATGTTATTTATAAAAAAAACATATTACTTTTTATTTAAATGGACGTTGATAAAAAAACTATTTCGTTATTTATTTTAAAAAATGGACATTCTTTTTATCATTTCTAGTTAAAAAATTGTTTCTTTTATTTATTTAAAAAAATTGTTTCGTTATTTATTTTTTCAGTTAAAAACTATTTTTTTTCTATTTTAAAAATAAACTTTTTACTATACAAAAAAATGGTCCGCGTCAGCGGTATGTATAGGCAGTTCGACCACTTATACATACCATTGGCGCGGACCAATATATTAGACAAAACTGCTCCGCGCTAGCGGTATGTATAGGTGGTCAGACCGCCTATACATACCGCTGCCGCAGATAATATTTTTTAAAAATAGTAAAAAGATTATTTTTAATATAGTAAAAAAAAAACAGTTTTTAACCAAAAATAAAATTTGTAAATAAAAAATAGAACACTTTTTAAGAAAAGAGTTTCTTAAGAAAAATAAATTTTACGTTTTATATAGAGTTTTTTAATAAAACAAATAGATAAGATTTTACGTTTTATAAACAGTTTTTTTTATTATTACTTATAAAAAACAATTTTTTTTATTGAAAATATAATTTTTTTGTTTTTATCAAATGTAATTATTTTAGTTGGAGGTGAAAAAATTGGACATTTTGCTTTTATAAATTTAAGGGCGCAATTGTCATTTATTATTCAAAGGGTGTGGGGGAACATATAGAGGGTGTGAGAATATCTATTCCCATAAAAAAAATAAAAAAAATGAATATTTGTTTGGTGCATGGTAATGTGTTGGGAATTTAATTACTAATTGGGACGGTTTCATAGTTGGGAACTATTTTTTTTTAATTCTTTTAATTGGAACACTTTTTTTTTTATAGTTGGGACTTTTTTTTTAATTGGGATTGCTTTTTTTTCAATGTTGAAAACTTTTCTTTTATTTGGGACTGTTTTTTCATTGTTGAGAACTTTTTTTTTTTATTATGGACTACTGTTTTTATAGTTGACTCTTTTTTTTAACTGTGATTTTTTTTTACAAATGACAGTTTTTTTTCATTGTTGGAATTTTTTTTTAAATTGGGACTGTTTTCTTTTTTAATAAGGACTTTATTTTTAATTGGTATTGTTTTTTTACTTATTTGTCTTGCGTAGCGAAATATGACTAGTTGTGTGTGTGGGTGGGGGGGGTGATTATGTCAAATTTTAGTTTGGGGTAAATGCATATTTTTTAATGGCCATTGACACTTGTGTGATGAAAATCAAAATAGTTATATGCATTTGAAGTATGTGGGTAATATGGTCATTTTATTTTTTCACCATATTAATCTTGACCATCCAAACAACAAATGGTGAAAAAATTAAAATTTTCACCTAGTGAAAACTCAACCATCCAAACGGAGATGGTGAAAACAAAATCACCGCACTAATAATTCACCTTTTACTTTTAACACGTTGAAAAGTATTTCACCACGAACCAAACGGACCCTAAAGAAATAAAGTCATTACGTGCAGATACATGGGGCCCAAAACTATGAAAATGCTGAGACCTTTATGATCTTTGTAATTGAGCAAGTCCATTGAAGTTATGTGTAATCTATAGTGAGTATGCTTCAAGACAAATTGAATTTATATGGAATGTAAAACATGCTTGAAGAGAAATCGACTTTTACTTAATTATAATTATTTCGAATCATATATATTTAAATTAATTTTTAATAGACTTTTATTTTTGTCGTGCCATTGGCACGAATACAAAATATCACAGGAGCAAATTTGTCACCATGCCATCGACACGGGTACACCCTAGTGCAAATACATATAAAAAGGACTAAAAGTCCTTTTACAACTTAGCCAAATGTTTTCCTTTATTAGAGTCCTAAAGATTCAAAATCTCTTTGAACAAGAGTCCATCTCGCATAAGACACTGGATATGGTATAGTCCCAAACGGAGCCAACATAATAAAAAATGAGCCAACAACCTGATTCACCCCCACACAGTTGCGTCACGAGCTGTCGCGAACGTGGGTCTGACCTTCATGGTCATGCGTCTTCTTTGTCTACTTCTGCCTCCTAATTCTACGGTTCTTGACAACTTTGTCCAAACTACATCATTTTTACATTCTAACATCCACGAAAACTCTATTCATGGATCTCCATTCTTGAGAAAACATCAATCATAATCCATGGATCTTCCACCAATGTCAGAATCCAATATAGAATAGAATACTCAAATCCAATCATTACATAGCATCAGAATCTCCTCCAAATATATCAATTAAATGTAATAGCTAGAGACCCCAATTATTTCAACCCAATCGAATCTATGAGAAAATTTTCCTACGAATAAATCTCCATAAATTCCACTCATCATTGAAAGGATATAAATATTAAAACCATAAAAAACTATGTTAGTACATACTTTAAGATGTGGGTTCTTCAAATACTATTAATATTAAGTGAGGCGTAACCCCTTATCCAGATCGGGACTAACACCGTTAGATATAGAGCACAGGTGAATCAGAAGCAGAGAGATTTTTATTATTCAGAGTTGCACTAAAGAACATATTGACATGAACCGCTACATGTAGAAAGCATAATAAATGAATGGGACCAACAGGTAGCGTGGTTGAAGGGAGAAAGAATAAGCACTTTAGGCACAATAAAGACAAGGCAGGAACTTTAAGCTCAGTTAATGCTCAATGATGGGTGCATTAAATGTATATGAGGGTTAATGCTCTTCTCGACGGTTCTCTGGTATGAGGGAATTTGGGCAGTAATTCTAGTTTCTAGATGCCCTTTATTTATTTTTAACATATTTTGTTTCGGTTTTATTTAGATGGAGGGAGAGGTTTCTCGAGTCAGCATGCCCTCGATCCCTTTGACTTGGTGCATTAAATGCATGAGATAATACATTTAATGCATGGGATCTGTTAGTTCTAGCGGGAAAGCGTTCTATTTTTTGAAAGTATATAAGTCATTAATGAAGGATATGACTTGTCAGCTTAGGGCTTACTCTAGTATGGCTACGCGGTCAGATTTTGTGAACTAGATCTGCCATCTTAAGGATAAAGGCACTTGAGTGCAACATTCTTGAGTTCCTAAATGTTAGGCGTCATGACGTCAGGGAATGGTTCAAATAGAGGCTGTTGTTCGATATCTAGTCACGTCAGTTAGACGTGATGGCACTGGAGGTACCTCGAGGAGGTGACCTCGAAGGGGCATGCACTGAGGGGGTTGAACGACTCGAGGAGGTGACCTCGAATAAGTTAGCAATGAGTGAACTCGAGCGACATTTGTCCTGGGTGAAGTTTTGTCCAAGTGTTCCTAGAGGGTTGGTAATATTTCTTAATGTTTCCTTGTTCTAAATCCTCCAAACCATGTCCCTGCAAAGTTCCCAGGAGGAGATAGCTTGATAGAGCATGAAAGCTCTCCCTTTCCCTGCTAGGCATGGTCTATCGCGGGTACCAAGCGACCCCACTCAACATATAAATTCATAAGATAACGTACATAATACAACATTGTACTTCTTATTACAAACTATTGTTATCCAGGTGACCTTTGTTCTTCGAGCTGGGTGTTTCGAGCCAGGTCATTTGGAGGCTCTTCGAGGTGGAACGTTGCAAGCTATTTTCTTATGAGGAGCCTTCGGGGTGGGTCCTGCGAGCTACCTGCATGGAGAGTCTTCGAAGTGTGTTTATGGGGCATCTTTATCTGTAGTTGATTAATTCACTTGGCTAAGTTAATCATCTATGTGGGGGAACACCCCTCCACATTTACCCCTTAGTATAGATATTTGTTTATTCACATGAAGAAATATATGTATGAAACTTTCGCTTATCTATGATTTTCCCATGCTTCATTAAATGAAGTTGTCGTTTGCATTTCAGTGAATTACACCTGGCAATGATAGGGTGGGCGCGTGAAGGGGACGCGACTATTCGACAAATCTTTCCCTAAATCAACATCATAGCAACCTTTAATCTTATGCCATCACACCCGTTTGGCCAACAGGTCAGTCACATAATTCTGAAATGCCATAATTGCTCTTTTCCAAACGTCACCTTTGTTGTCGTCTTTTGGAATTCGTGTTGCCCCTATAAAAGGGAATGCACCTTTAGTTAAGACTCACCTTTGGGTTTAACTTTCCGAGTTCAAGATTTTCTGTAAGAGTTTGGCAAAGGCAATCTTCCATTCTTCAAGCTTTTTCAATTATCTTCAATTCTCTTTTCTCTCATCTGATATGGCACCAGTAAAGATAACTCTTTCTGTCAGGGGTGCCTCTCCTACCACCCAGGCACACCAGTCTCAGTGGGCACGATACTGTCGTGCCCCTTACTTTGGAGAGGACTATCATTTATGGACGACGACCGAACGATTTCCTGTGTTTTGGTGCCAACTGAGAAGCCAAACTTGTTAATAAACGAAGGTAAAGATGTCGAGGACTTTGCGTATGTCCCTACCACTATTGTCACCCATTTTCGTATAGAGTACGGTGATTTCCCATACTCCAAGGTGGAATTTGAGGCGTCCTTTGGCACTAGTGAAGGGTTGGTCCCTTGGACGAAGTATATCCATGCAAAGTACTCTGCTCAACTTTCCCTCATAGGTTTGTCTTGTTCCATGTGGTTGGGGACCTTACCTTGGACAAGAATGACACTACTCTACAATTATTGGTATCGCAGTTGAGCCATAGGTCGTACGCCTTCGTGGATGCTTAGGGCGAGTTCACCATTACCATTGAGGACGTGTGTGAAATGTTGGGATTGGAGGCTGCTGGATATGACACCTTCTTTGAGGAGGTTGTTTCTAGTGAAGATAAAACTCCGAGGAATGAGTTAGAGGCTGTTGTGAAGGATTGCATGGTCACCTAAAACAAGTGCACCTACTCTGAGGTAATTCGCTACTTTTACTTTATTAAAGAGAAGGCTGTCATCCAAGCTCGCGAGGCTGCTCGGGAGAACCCACGAAGGAAAGAAGTTTTCGCGCTGCCTGCAATTGGGAAATGCTACGAGTCCAAAGTTGAGCTAGCGGGGTATATATGAGTGATGTTGTCGTAGTTATACCTTCTGGGTAAGCCCCATGACTACCCTCACAAGGACCTGATCAATCTGGTCGTTCGAATGGCTTGCGGTGTGAAGATCCCCCTCATACTTATTATTCTTGGGTCTCTGTACACTTGGTTAGATCGAGTTTCTGCAGACTCCGCTTGAAGCGTTGGTAGGTTTGATGTGTCTAACTATGCCGACAATATTCTTTTGACGGCGTTCCTTTATGCACACTTCAAGGATTATTCCCCCGCTGGCCACTTCTGTTCACAGGATGTGAGAGTCCCCCGTATTTGCTATTGGAAGAATAAGAGTGTGAAGAAACCTCTATTAGCTCTGATTGACTGAGTTAAGCGATTAAACCCTCGCCCTTATGTAGGGATGACAATTTTCCCCGAAAATCCGAGTACCCGCGGATACCCGGAAAAAAATCCCCAAAAATTGGGGATCGGGGCGGGTTCGGGGAGTTAAAAAAATCCCCGAAATATTTCGGGTCGGTTTCGGGTATAGCCTCGGGTCTCCACGGGGATACACAAAATATTCATATATTATAAAATATGTTGTATATATTAATATTATAATAAATATATAAGATATAATAACTAAAGAATAAATGAGAAAGGGACGGACATAACTCTCTCATAACCCTAACTCTCCTCTCCTTATCTTGGCGCCTCCCTCGCTCAAAACCAAAAACCCTCAAAATCCCTCCGCCACTGCGACCACGCCGTGAGCTGCGCCGGCGAAATCCTTCTGCTGCGCCGATGACCTGTGTGGGAGGTTAGGTGTTCTTTATTTTTTTCCAGTTGCGATTTTTTCACCAACAAGATAGTATTTATTATATTTGCAACCACATTAACCCTTCCCCTCTACTCTCACTGGACCAAGACAACGACCTGTCAATTCTCTTTTCCAAAGAACACCACTACCACTAGTTGTGCAACAACAACAACAATCCTTATCTGGGCTTATTTCGCCGTGAGGCTGTGGATTGGATATTAAATGCAGTTACCCATTACTCATTCTCCACCCATACAGCTGTTATTGCGGTGAGCTATTTTGATAGGTTCATTTTTAGCTTCAAATTTCAGATTGATCAGAAACCATGGATGTCTCATCTAGCATGGATGTCAATATCTTTATTTCCAGTTGCGATTTGTCTCAGAAACCATGGATGTCTCATCAAATTTCAGTACTGATTAAATCTTCTGGGTATTTGTTTTATGTTAATATATTTGTTTATACTACTTATTTTTATTTTTAAGATTCCTTTATCTTTGTTTATAGGTAAAAATGCCCTTTATGTGTGCGGACAATATTTTTGTTATAAATTTAGTAAATGTTGATAGAAGGAAAATATTTAGATGAAATGAATTTTTTATATTAAAAAAATGCATTTTTTTATATTAAAAAAAGGAAACGGGTTCCCCGTGGGGAAACCGATACCCGTTTTAAACGAGGACGGGGATCCCCGAACCCGTTATAATGGGGAACGAGGCGGGGACGGGGAATGGTAGTTCTAACGGGGACGGGGATGGGGAGTTAAAACCCGACCCTGAACCGACCCGTTGCCATCCCTACCCTTATGTTGGGGTAAGCCAATTTTTTAGCAATTAATTTCTTTGGTGAGGAGGAGCATCCTGTTGCTCCTATTGAAGAAGCCATGGCCAGAAATTTCCCCGAGCACAGTGTCCCCCAATTGTTGATCCCTTCCTATTTCCCTTCATATA
Source organism: Sambucus nigra (assembly GCA_949130495.1). Taxonomy (NCBI): domain Eukaryota; kingdom Viridiplantae; phylum Streptophyta; class Magnoliopsida; order Dipsacales; family Adoxaceae; genus Sambucus; species Sambucus nigra. The sequence continues at coordinate 48,961,201 of OX422223.1, read as the reverse complement.
CTGAGTGGTCATCATTTTACTATATTTACAGCCCCCACAGGGTAGCTATGAAGTTTGTCTACGATCAAGGGCCCCCCTGTTAAGTCATTTTACCAGAGAGAATCCCACTAACTTCTCGTTTTCTTATTCGAACTTCCTCATGTCTACTGTTGTCAGTCTTTGTGCCCATTATCTTGATAACCCCGTAATCTTGAGGAAGGGAGCTTGAGGAGGGAGGTCGGCGATGTTCATCAATGTGTTCTATCAGAACCAATTGGCTCATTTCCAAACTAATCTTCTCAAGGAACCCCGTTATCCTGAAGTTGAGAGATTCCCGCCCACTGAGTTGGGTTTGAGAAACTGCGCCACCCAATCATCTATTTTTCTTCTTAGCACAGCCAATACCAGTGTTCCCCCTGAGCTGCCTCCCCCAGCGCCTGTGGATCAGGCACTTGTAAAGAGAAAGAGAGCCCCTCAATCTTTCGTTCTTCCCACCGATGTTGCCCCTGGTCCTTCGAGGCCGGTTGGAAGGATCGAGTCTCCTAGTGTTACTTGAATCCCCTTTGATTATTAGTACCTGGATGCCCCTCCTCAGCGCTTCGAGTAACCCAAGGACTAGTGTCTCGTATTCAACTTCGTTATATGAACATTCCAACTCCAATTTAAACGACCGGCAAATCTCTTCACTACCTTTTCGTAAGATGACTCCCGCGCCTCCTTTATTCTCGATTGAAGAGCTGTCGAACTCTATACTCCATTTGTCCAGGTCGGTGGCTACAAAATTGTCCTGGAGGTCATCAATCGGGAGCTCTTCCATAGGCAACTAAAATGTTCTCGGGGGGAAAATAGCTAATAGATCTGCATACGCCTGACTTTTGATGTACCGAGGGACCACACACTTCAGATCGTACTCTGAGAGGATTAGGAACCACCTAGATTCCTTGCTTAACAATACAGTTCTAGCAAGAAAAAACTTTATGGTGTCACATCTAGTTACAATATGAAATGTAAATGATAGCAGGTAGTGCCTAAGCTTTTGCGCCACAAACACGAGAGCTAGATAATGCCTCTCAATGCTAGTGTATCTAGCCTCAGTCCCATGTATAATTTGAATCACCTTATACTCTTGACTCACTTGAGTCTGTATTGTATAAGTGTTCATCTAGTTTTGAAATTGTGACAAAATTGTGTCTATCCTAGAGACCAAAGAACCCCAGAGTTTGGTTTGCTATTTCATTCCTCTTACTTGATTGATCTAAATAATATTACCAACACTCACACACAGTAGAATTGATCTCATACATTTCATATTGCATATAATTGTGTGTATATATGTTGAGTGTGTTTAAATCCCTAAAATTGCTTTTTAATATTTTTTTGGGATTTTATAAACTTTTAAAATAAGGTTTTTACTAATTAAAATTTATTTTAAAAAGTTTTTGGGGTCAATCTGCAATTATGTATTAGTGGTTATATTGGTTGAATGTTTGCTTGGGTAGAATTCGAAAGCGGCAGAGACTTCAGGGTGCGTTTGTAATTATGTTTAGACGCGCGTTTGTTAACCTATTTTTGCCCAACATCTGTTCCATCCTTATTGGTTGAATTTGTGTTTCTTCCAAGAGAGTAAACTAGCGTTGGTTAACAGCCCTTGGATCGTTTTTATCAACGATCTGCACGTGCTCCTATATAATCCATGTGAACCTTTTTAAGCCAATCAGGAGTGTTATAACCACCACCTCTGTTTAAACCATTGGATCAAAGTCAATCATACAAGACCAGATCCTAGCCATTGATTTTGGTCTATGTTCTCGAATCTTCTCAACCTCTTATAAAAGGACCCATTCCCTTAGCCATCAGAGACTTTTGCCACTTTATTCATTCGAGAGAAAAGAGAGAGAAGAAAGAAGAGAGAGAAGAAAGAAGAGAGAAGAGAGAAGAGAGAGAGAGAAACCAGAGTTAGGAAACCCTAACCCTAATTCGTCCAAAACTATTTTCAAACCTTAACCTCTTTCAAAACCTGTATATACCAAACACAACCTTGAGTGTTTGAGAGATTTTGAGTGATTGGTTTGTTAGTTTTGTTACTGTAACCTCTTCGTTCTCAGATATTGTTATCAACTTAAACATATTTTTGGATTTGGGTTTCTTCTTTTATAGAAACCTTATATCTAAAACGTTTCATGTTATATTACACATAGGTCTACATTTTTTAGTTTCTCATCTTGAGAAAATATTTGTTGATTTGGTTCTGTAAATGTTTTTAACTTCAAAATCAAAAACATACTTTTTTGTTTCTATTTCTCTTGAAACAAGCCCTTTGACCTAGTTTGGAATCGCACTTGGTGATTTTCAATCTCAAAAATATTTTCAAAAATTGAGATTGATTAAGATCTTGATATGTCTTCTGAGCAAGATAGTTGTGGATTCTGGGATTATTGTAAATGTCAAATAAGGTTAAGTTTTGTGAGAAGAGAGAAATAGAAAAATCACAGCATATAGTTCTTATATGTAATTTGTTAGGACTGGTTATATAAAATAAGTGTGTGCATGCATGTGTTAGAAAGCACCTCCACAAACACTATCACCCTACCACACTAAAAGTGTTGGTAATAAGATCTCAAGAACAAGAGTCAACGTAAAGAACTTGAACAAATTGGAAGTTAGCAAACTGGGAGAACAACATCAACAATCATAACTGCAAAGAAGTTATAAGGACACCAGAGGGTACATTCCTAAACTTATATTGGTTTGAGTTGTATGCATGTTTGTTATATAGTTTGTAACTGTGAAAATTTGTTTTAGTGGAATTTTTGGTTTACTCCGTAGAGGGAGTCGTGGATGTTTCCTAAGTTGGGTGAGGTTTTACCACGTAAAAAATCCTTGTTCTTAATCTTTCTACATCTCCTCATCTAATTCTTGGTTGTGTTGTGTTTAAGTTTTTTAAACTGATTTATTAAACATGTTAATCAAATCTTGAACAGATCTCGTACATATTTTTTAAACACGTCTTGTGCTTAATTAGTTTTGATTTTAAAGAAAAGAGTTTCTTCAAAAAACGGTTCGGAGTTACTTAAATAGTTTAATTTTATATTAAACGGCTTTAGTAATAGATTTTCATAATTCTACTTAGATAATAAACATATTTTTCCATCCATTCGCTCTCTTGGGCCAACAAAGCCCAAATAGACCGTTATGTTTATGTGAGATATAAATGTAAAGGGTTACCTGCCTTCGGGGGTATCATCATTTGAGGGGATTTAAGTAGCGCATTCAAATTGTCCATGGCCTCTTGGTGTTATATTTCCCATGCAAACTTCACGCCCTTCCTTAGTAACTCCATTAAGGGATGCGTCACTTCAGCCAGCCCTGAGACGAACTGCCTCAAGTAGGACACCTTGCCAAGGAAACTCTTTAGCTCTTTCGCGGATTTTAGTCTTGGCATATCAAGGACATCTCGTCATTTATCCAAGTCCATTTGTAGTCCCTGGGGATTTACTACGAACCCCACAAATTTCTCGCTCGTTACCCCAAAGGCACATTTGATGGGTTCATCTTTAGCTTATATTTCCTGCAGCGAGTGAACACCCTCCTCAAGTCGTCTAGGTGGGATTGTTCCTTCCGGGACTTAATCACCAAATCATTGACATAAAACTCCTCCTTATTGTAGAAAATATTATGTAATATGCCCATCATCGTTCTCTGATAGGTGGCTCATATGTTCTTCAACCCAAAGGGCATGACCGTGTACATGAAATTGCCCAAGGGTGTTTGAAAGGAAGTCTTCTCCGCGTCAGCTGGATCCAGTTTTATCTGATTATAGCCCACACACCCGTCCATGAAGTTGTACATATCATGACCCACATTTGCGTCAATCAAGATGTCAATGGAGGGCAGTGGTAATCCGTCCTTCGGGCACACCCTGTTCAGATCTCTGAAATGTACACATATCCTGATTTGGATTTTGTCTTTCTTTCCCACAGGCACAATACTGGACAACCATATATGATGTTGTATCGGCACTATAAACCCCGTCGTGAGCATCTTATGTACTTCTTCCTTGATCTTCAAAACTAACTTTGCTTTGTATGTTCGGGTCACCTATTTTACTGGGATTGTTGAGGGCAAGACCTTCAGTCTGTGGTAGCTTACCTCCGTGTCAACCCCTGGCATCTCGGTGTACTTCCACGCAAATACATGTTTGAACTCAACCAAGAGTTTGATCAACCCCTCTCTAGGGGCTCCCTCAAAGTCCTTAGAAATAAAAATGGGGTTCGGATCCCCACCTTCTCTAGCCAAATCAACCGTTTCCAATTCCTGGATCTGTGGCTTAATATTCCGGCTCTTCCTCCACTTCTTCTACAAACTCTTGGATCCCAAAATTGTCAATTACTAGGCATTGCCCCTGATTATCTACTAGGAAGCATTCATACATCGGGTCAGCTTCTTCACCTAGCCTCTCGGTTGCCCGCTCACACCTTCATAATTTGTAAATAATTCTACTGTTAGGAAAAATAACTCCCTTGCACTGTCGGTCCACATCTCTTTATAAAGGTCTCTTTCTACGATTCTCATCCACCTCTTTCACCGTTCGCCTACTAGAATGATCTGTGTCTGCACTTGGTGCTCAATGGGATCAATTCGCGGGGTCATCTGGTCATGAAGCTATCTTGACAGGTTGGGCGTCCTTGTTGCCACCAGCTCGTGTTCTTCTTCATAAGTTATAGTCAATCGAGCAGGTACCCATACCCTCTCTCGAGTTGACAAGATCCTTATCCCCCCGGTACATCTTGTTACCATAGTAGATTCTTCCGTCAGATGGTGTAAAAAGATGCATCCACCATATGGACCTCTTCCTTTGCAAAAGGTTTCTTGGTAGCTCGAATCACCACTTCCTTACCCTTTATGCTATCCTTAGCGCATTGGTGATATGTTGAGTGTACCAACCCGTGTTTGTGCAGCCATCCCTTCCTTATAACAGCTAGTACGATGGCACTCAATTCATGACATGGAATTTAATATGAGAAATGATATTACCCATCGTGAATCGCACATTAATGTATCCCATTGACTTGGCAAACTGATTATCATAACCCGATATTACCAAGGAGTGGGGCACTATTCTTATTTCTGATAACCCGGTAGCATAGAAGGATCCCACATGCATTATGTTGATGGATGCCCCTCTATCGAACAACACTCGTAAAAAAAAAGCAAGCATTCACCAATGCAGTAACATACAAAGATCTATTGTGTGGGTACCTGACCATCCTATTTGCTTCCGAGAATGTGACTTCGGAGATGTATCTACTCACTAATTTAGCCATATCGCCCTTCCATTTCAAATGTGGGGCCATATTTTTCTTTGCAATCTCCAGGATGGCTCTCATAACTTCCAGTTGGGAATCTTCAGGAAGGCCGACCTGGTGAAAGAACTAGCCAAACTTTGGCTAGTGAGCCACGATTTCACACTCAATCCACGGATCCATTTGATCATCCTCAATCTCTTACTAGAGAGCAGGCCCCCATCTGCCCACTAAGCATCTCAACAGCATCGAATGCCTCTCCTTAGTCCTCTCCGTCTTTAGCCTCACATCCAAATGCATGCAACATAACTCGAAAGTTCACTCTTCGAGGGAATCCTTGAAGCCACCATCCTGAGTGCACTCAGAGTCATGCCTTCCGGACCATTGCTCTATCCTCAATCGCTTGGCCTCCTCATCGAAGGCGCTAGCCATATGAGCCCCGTGGGGTGGTAAAGGGTTGTTGTTCACATTAGCTTGCAGCAACTCAATATCTTCATTCTTCAAGTGTCGATAAATCAGCCTTCTTAATGAAAAATACACCTTAGTAGGATGATTGACTCTGTTATAGAGCGCGCAAGTCTTATCGGGTGAGCGGCGTGGTGTAGACATTAATCGGCCTGCAAACTTCATCACGGACCATGAGATCGTACAGGTTCAAAGATTTTTCTACCATAAAAGGTAGCTCGGGTGGATCCTCATCGTCTTCGAATCTTCTCTTGTTATTCCTACCCTTTCTACCTCATCAACTTCCAATACCTCCTTCTCTACCTCCATCATCTGCATAGTTGATCCTCAATGGTATTCTCCTCCCCGATGTAACTGTCAGCCTCATCAACAATCTGGACAAAGCGAGAGGTGGTATTAGGGGCTTCACCACTAATTCGAAATTCCTTGTTGCCTTCAAAAAGGCTGCAAACATACCTTCTTATCTCATTAATCAGGTGAGATATGTATTCTCTAAGCAAGCCTTCTACACATACTTGTAACAGTTTGTCCTCTCGCGTCTCTTTCCTCACATCTAGGGAGCGCTTGCGGAACCTTTGAATATAGGCAACAACTTCCTCTACAATCTTCTACTTCTCACGCACGAGCTGGGTGAGTGTGAACTCGTCCTCCGCCAAGAGAAACTTTTGCACAAACAAAACATGTAATTCCTACCAAGAACTTACACTACCTGGGGCTAGGTGGGAATACCACGTGTAGGCTTTCTATGTCAGGGATATCGAGAAATCCCTTAGTCTTAACTTTTTATCATTGCAATGGACCCCCAGCTTCTCGATGAACCTCTTCACATGTTTCTTGGGATTTGCATCTTTCCCCGTGTACTATTTAAAGGTTGGGGGAATATAACCCACTAGGTAGGGTTCATTATTATACTCGTCTAGGTAGGGAGTACGAAAGTCATCATATATGGAGGAGTTCTCCCCTTTAGACACAACTATGAGCTTTAACAACTCTTTCTTCATGCACTCTAAGCTGGCTGGCGAGGGGCTAGCTGACAACGACATTGCTATTGCCAAGGTTGTAGAGGCTGGCGCGCCAACTCCTTGACTTACCACAATAGCTAGAGCAGCTGAGGTTACTCCCTCGTGTTGCAACATCGGTTCTACTGTCACATGTAGGATTATAGAGGAGGTGTTAATGGAAGCAGGTGCCACCACCCCTCTGGTAACAATTGAAGCTGGTATATTGGCCGGCGGTGTGGTAAAGGAACTCACCCCCATGGTGATTCCCAACATTACCTGGGTTGTTGGAGTCTTAATGAACTCTGCGAATAGTCCCATCAGCCCATGCATCTATGCCTGACCTATTCCCCTTTGCGTGGCCATCTTCTCCATGATACCAACGCTAGGTGCGCTTGGCTCTATTCTTGTCATCCTCCCTGCTTCAGGCAACGCATCGAAATCAATATTTCTAATGGTGTTATGCTCTGGCATCTTTTCAAAAGAGAATAACTTCCCAGCGGATTCGTCAAATGTAAGATGTGGGTTCTTCAAATACTATTAGTATTAAGTGAGGCATAACCCCTTATCAATATCGGGACTAACACCGTTAGATATAGAGCACATGTAAATCAGAGATAGAGAGATTTTAATTATTCAGAGTTGCACTAAAGAACATATTGACATGAACCGCATGTAGAAATCACAATAAATGAATGGGATCAATAGGTAGCATGGTCGGAGGGAGAAATAACAAGAAGTCCAGGCACAATAAAGACAAGGCAGGAACTTCAAGCTCAGTTAATGCCCAATGATGGGTGCATTAAATGTATATGAGGGTTAATGATCTTCTCGATGGTTATCTGGTATAAGGGAATTTGGGCAGCAATTCTAGGTTCTGGATGCCCTTTCTTTATTTTTAACATGTTTTGTTTCGGTCTTATTTATATGGAGGGATAGGTTGCTGGAGTCAGCATGCCCTTGATCCCTTTGACCTTGTACATTAAATGCATGAGATACTACATTTAATGCATGGGATCTGTTAGTTTTGGCGGGAAAGCGTTCTATTGGTTAAAAGTATATCAGTCATTAATGAAGGATATGACTTGTCATCTTAGGTCTTACTCTAGGATGGCTACGCGGTCAGATTTGGTGAACTAGACCTGCCATCCTAAGGATAAAGGCACTTGAGTGATGTATTCTTGAGTTTCTAAACATCAGGCGTCATGACGTTAGGGAGTGGTTCAAATAGTGGTTGTTGTTCGGTATCTAGTCCTATTAGTCAAACAGGCTGGCACTCGAGGTACCTCGAGGAGGTGACCTCAAAGGGGCAAGTATTGAGGGGATCGAATGACTCGAGGAGGTTCACTCGACTAAGTAAGAAATGAGTGAACTCGAGTGACATTCGTCCTGGGTGAAGTTTTGTCCAAGTGTGCCTGAAGGGTTGGTAATAACTCCTAACGTTGCCTTGTTCTCAATCTTCCAAACCATGTCCCTTCGAAGTTCCCAGGAGGATATAACTTTATAGAGCATGAAAGCTCTCCCATGCCCTGCCAGGCATGGTCCCTCGTGGGTACCAAGCGACCCCACTCAACATATAATTTCATAAGATAAAGTACATAACACAACATTCTACTTCTTATTACAAACTATTGTTATTCGGGTGACCTTTGTTCTTCGAGCTAGGTCTTTCGAGCCAGTTCAGTTGGAGGCTCTTCGAGGTAGAGAGCTTTGACCTATTTTCTTGTGAGGAGCCTTCGGGGTGGGTCATGCGAGCTACTTGCATGGTGAGTCTTCTAAGTGTGTTTGTGGGGCATCTTTCTCTGTAGTCGATCAATTCACTTGGCTAACTTAATCACCCAAGTGGGGGAACACCCCTCCACACATACAATACATATCCATGCACAATTTTTAACATGCAAACCTAGGGTTTTTGCCAATAGACAACATGGTTCTCTCTCAAAACATGATGAATCTAAAACGTGGGATCTTATGACACTTGTCGGGGATTGACATTATAAAAAAAATCTACATATTGATCCTCAGTTGCACACGTTATATCAAAAGAAAAACAAAATACTACTTTTCAAGTAAACATCTAAGGGTCGAATCGTAATACTCGGTAGACTATATGAGTGGGCACTCTTGGAGATGAATACTTAGTGTTTTGAGTTGTATGTGACTTCGCTCTCCACACATCTTCACAATAATTTGAATAGTACTTTTACCATCCATATCGAACACTTAATGATGATTTATTCATCCTAAAACAATAGCTTACACCAATATATATAGGTATAAGTAGTGTGCTTAAGCTAAATTGGGTTTCTAGAGAGTCTGGACCTACTACTTATGTAAATGAACTATGTTAGCGCCCCAAGACTAAATAATTAAATTGGCTTCCAAATAGGCTCTGAAAAATCTTAAATTATGTCCTTGTAATTTATTTACTTTGTCCATTTAATCTCATTTAATTCCACTAAATTATCACGATTGCACACTAATTTAATTATCTAAAAATTACTTGAATGATGAGGTTTTATTTGCAAAGTCGTTATGGTACATAATATGATTCCCAACATTATACATACAATACCCTCTTGGTCAAATCAATTTTTCGTTAATATATTTTAATCAACTTCTTATTTATTCCGTGATCTTAGACTTAAATTATTTCTATTATACCGGATTATAAAATAAGTAACTAATAAGGTTTACTAGTAAAATGAAAAGTTATAAGACTATCAATGGTCTATCACAATTTAAGAGCTATCTTGGATTCATATTCCTCTGAATTATGATCTCAGACCTACTCCCACAATGATTTCCTAATTTGCAAAGATTTTGATCCAAAAAAATTAATTCACTTAGAACAATTAAAGAAACAATTGTGCATGCATTCCAAAACTCATAACTCATGGGATTAAGAACCTAAGCACCCTTTTTTAAATTTTGAGATTGTGAAAGTCTAACCTAGTCAGCACCTAGAATTAAATCTCACCACTGTTCGTGTTCAATATATTCCTAATGTATCAGTTATAATATTATTTAAATTGTCACACATGTTCCTGAACGATCAAAAAGGTTCCCGTATTTTACGATAGACTACTATGATTTCACTCCCATCTTTACTGATAGTATGTCAACTCCTTATTTAGGATATTAACTCTTCAATTACATTAGAACTAGAATTTTAACCTTCCATGATTAGGTCGAACCCAACTCACTACAAATCCTACAATGTCCAATTGACAGATGTCGCATACAATATAATTAAACATAAATATAAATCTTTCTCACATTCCAGATTTTCATTTCAGCATATAAAAGCAAAATAGTGGACAGATTTTCAAGATTTCATATAGAACCTCATTATACTCAACTTTTTTATTAAAGTTTTTCCCAAATTCAAACCAACTTGGCCTTCAAATTGAAGTTTTTTGCCCAGAATAATGAATTTTAAAACTAAAATTTGACCATTGTAGAAGTTATCTTTTGGAATGTTTTACAAATTTTTGTAAGAAATTAATGATACTAGGTATTGTCCTCAAGCCTCAATTCGGGGTCAAAACCTAAGGGAAACTACCATTGTCTTTCAGTCTAAGACTGGAACAACAAATCAGACCCCATAATCTTAGACAAATGACTCATATTGATTCCCCTAAGACTAAGTCAAATTTGTAAAACCTTCAATAAACCTTAGCCCCTATGAGTAGAGACTATGACACAATATGAGGTATAGAACTATCCATCACAACACTTATAAAAGCCCATGAAGATCATCAAGGAATTATTAGTCATTTATGCGAGATCCACCCCTCATGAAAGTTGTTACAGGCATTAAACGAAGCCTATTATCAAGAAAAATCTACCTCATCTTTCTTCTCTAGACCACCATAGGGTGTAGTCCCTTATGTGAATAGTTAAAATATCTATTATACTTCATACCCTCATTTTAGGGCCCATTAATGAATGCAAACGTCCAAGACAACCCCTACTAACCATGTTAATTTTGTCGTATAGAATTAAATGATATTTAATGCTTACAATGGTTACCACTAGCCTACAATTCTCCCTCTAACACTCCACCTTCATACTGTAGTGGAAGAGCTCATTTATGGCCACACATGCCTTATGAATAACTTATCACAAAGTCCCAACAATTGGCTATACATGCGTCACCCTTAGAAGGTTAAAAGATTCGATTTCAATTTATCTTCATGTACTATTAAGAATAATACACATATTTCCCAATTATGAGAGAGCTAAGACCACTTCATACTCCTAAATTTTATTCAAATAACCTAACTTAGATAACTTAAAGTTATTTTTGTCTAGTGTACTAAGTGAGTTAAAATTACATAGATAAGTTAATCAGTTTCTTCCTAAGAGTTCTTTTCTTATTACAAATACCTCAAAAAGTTAGTGACCACTTTAGATAAAGAGTAAGGTTGGCCATATTTATATTCTTCACTCTTATATTTAATATACAAGAAAAAATCACCTTACGAGTGGACGTGGGTAACTCAATAGAGGTAATAAACCACTATATATCCTCATTTACCTGTCATTTAATATAATAATACTTCATCCTAATCCTACGAGTCATGTTTGGTGAGGCCGGGGTCTTAACTGATTTTGCGCCATCACTTTGGATCCGTTGGTGGGAAATAATGTTTTCTAAAGTCATTTTCCACTATCAAGCTCAACTAATAGGTAATCTCCATCATCACTACCAACACTAAGCTGGAAAATAGAATGAGGTCAATAGAATCCCGAAAAAGGGATATCCTAGAACAACTTTCCTTTATAGTGGCATGAATCCCTCCATTTGATCCATCACTTGTTTCACTTGCACCTCAATCCATAAAAATAAGATAACCAATGACATAACCTTCAAGAAACAAAATGGTGAAATCCATGTCGAAGGGAACCTATGGCCTCTCCCTCACCCTCAGAAGTCTTAAGTTTGCATCCCAGCTAAGGAAAATTTATCCCTCCTAGGTGGGCACTTACGTAGAGGATTTTGGGTGGTCAGACATTGGCATAACGAGATAAAAAAAGATACAAGATCTTTTATGTAAATTTTTTAACCAATATCAAGCACGAACACATAATAACATTTAGTTATCATTGAAAAATACCCTATAACCTTTGCCTAACAAAGTGCAACACTATGCTCTCCCTTTAAAATTGAAGATGCTAACAATAGACCCATTTGATGGGGATAAGTACCCCATCGATCATCTTAAAACCTACTGGTCTTTGATGCCGCTGCAAAATACATTGGATGAGAAGTTATATAGAGAATTCTAGGCAACTCTAAAGGGAACATCCAAGACACTAGTTTGCTAAACTAAAGCCTAGGTCCATCAAAACCTTCAAAGATCTAGCTAGATCATTTTTAGCTATAAGAACAAAGTTCAAAATATTTCAATTTGTGTGTATTGTCTTATTTCAAGACAAAACTCTTTGAGTCATAGGTTAGGACCTAAGTTAGTGACCTTTCAAGTTTATGACATGTTTGTTGAACATGTAGCGGCAAGACAAATATAACACATCATTATGCCATGTTTCGTGCCATGTTTTTTCATCAACATTCCAAGGATCTCCCAAGTATGAATGCATAGTTTATGTTAAGCGATGGATATTTAATTATTAGGTGTTAGTAATTTTAAACCAGTTTCAAAATAACTTTACATTTTTTCACAATTTTTTTTATTTTTGGGATACATTAGAACGACTTTATAATGTCGTTCGAACAAGATTTGGAGCTTCGTTCGAATGACTTCAAGCGATGTTCATTTTTTGTCTACACACACATCTCATTAGAAGGCTTATTTCTTTCTCATTCAAAAGAAATTAAGTATCTCATTTGAATGAGCATTTACCTCGTTTGAACGACCAGACATGTTCTTAAAAATAATAGTTTTTTCTTGCTAGTTTTTTTCTCAACTCCCCACTACTTCTATCCATTTATTTAAGTAGTATGGGATTGTAATCTTTAGTGAGAATTTTTCATCTTCTAAGTGTGAGATATCTTTAGAAAATTCCACGAGAGTTTTTGTTCTTAATTCATGGTTTAACTTTCAGAACAAAAACCAAGTTTACACCCAATTGGTTAAGATCCATGTTTCTACATGATATATATGTTTTGAGATCGAGTTTTGACACCAAGTTTATTCTCTACACTATTGAGAATTAGTCTTTCGAAGGATTCCTTGCTCATTTGTTTACATATGGTGGACTCCGTAAGTGTGAAGGTTCCTGTGCCCTATCGATGTACTCTGAGGCATAGGTTGACTCATGCGTTGTCACTAAGTAGTGGTTGAAGGAACGTAGAGCGTCAAGGAATACGAGGGCATTGAGTCACTGTGTAAGTCTGTTTTCATGTCCTTTTTGTAATTCTCTACTTAGTGGAATTTGTGGCTAGGCCATTCGAGATTTTTCACATTTGGGTTTTCCTCGTACATCGAAGGGAGTAGTTGTTTATTTTTTATTACAATCCACTTAGATGCATTCATTGGCTAATAAGATAAAATTGGTGATTGATTAATTTGGTCAATTTAGTTTAATTTCATTCAATTTTTAATTAAGTGTGTTGAAATTTAGTTGGTGTAAATTTGAAGAAATTAAAATTTGAATTTTTGGTACAAGAAAAAATGGTATCTAACTCTTCTCATTTGAGGGAGATCTATTACTTAAGGTGAGATGTCCTTTCTTAGGTAGACATTGTTAGACAAATGGGGATGGTTTTATTATGCCATTTATATTGTTTGTCTGTGCGTTATGGTGTGTTTAAGTGTGCTGGTTTGCAACCAAGCAACAAAGTTTTAATGCAAGAAAAGCTACTCAAAGTATGTGTCTATCAAACGTCTGTAGTTTTTCCTTTGAGGTTGGGATTTCAGTCTTTTAGAAGAGCATGACGTCCCATATGTGTTTTTAATTTTGTTTTTGGCCCAGAATAGCCAAAGGGGGAGATTTGTCAAGTCAAATTTCCAATTGAGTCAATTTGTATATATTGTCTTAATTCCGGACAAAACTTTTTGAGTCATAGTTTAGAACTTGAGTTAGCTACCATTCAATCCCATGACATGTTTGTCGAAGACGTGGGGACCAAGAAAAAGAGACTACATCATCATGCCATGTTTCGTGCCATGTTTTGTGATCAACGTTTCAAGGATCTCTCATGTATGAATTCATAGGTTATGTTAAGAATTGGATTTTTAATTATTGGGTGTTAGAAGTTTTAAATGGTTTTAAAATCACTATACATTTTTTAGAAAAATAATTTAACTTTTTGGCAATCGTTAGAATGACTTTATAATGTCATTCGAACGATATTTGGAATCTCATTCGAACGACTTCAAACGATATTCATTTTTTATCTACACTAACATCTCGTTAGAAAGATCATTTATTTATCATTCCACAAAATTAAGTAAATCGTACGAATGAGCATGTACCACGTTCAAACAATCGGACGTGTTTTTAAAAAAAGCAATCTTTTCTTGGCAGTTTTTTCCTCAACTCCCCATTACTCCTATCCACCCATTTAAGGAGTATGGGATTGTAGATTTCAGTAAGAATGTTTCATCTTCTAAGAGTGAGATATATTTTGAAAAGTCCAAGAGAGTTTTTATTCTTGATTCATGGTTTAACTTTCAAAACAAAAACCAAGTTTACACATAATTTGTTTAGATCCAAGTTTCTACATGATATATATATTTTGGGATATATTTTTAGCACCGTGTTTATTCTCTACACTATTGAGAATTATTTCTTACGGAGGACTCCGTGATCTTTGGTTTACATACGGTGGACTCCGTATGCGTGACGGTTCTTGTTCCCTATCAATGGAATCTGAGGCATAGGTGGACTCCTACATTATCACTAAGTAAAGGTTAAAGGAATGAAGGGTGTCAAGGTTTATGAGGCGTCGAGTCATTGTGTACGAGTCTTTGTATAATTATTTTGTCATGTCCTTTTTGTAATTTCGTACTTAGTGGACTTTGTGGCTGGGAGGTCCGAGGTTTTTCCCATTTGGGTTTTTCTCGTACATTGGGCCCAGTGTTTGTATATTTTATCTATAAATCCACCTAGATGCTCACTTAGGTTAGAAAGATAAAATTGGTTTAACCATAAAAATGTCTTAATTGGTGCTTAATTAATTTGTATAATTTCATTTACTTTAATTCAATTTTGAATTAATCTTGTTTAAATTTAGTTTGGGTAAATTTGTATTTGAATTAATTCTTATTTAAGTGTAAATCAATTTGAAGAAACTAAAATTTGAATTTCCAGGAACCATCCACAACCTTACAAGTGATATCGGAGCGAGAGCACTAAATTATCATGTTATATCCTTTTAAGTTTGAATATGGAAAATTTATCTCTTTTGAGGTTTCCTATTTTTTATGGTTCTAACTACAACTATTAGAAAGTGCGTATGAGGTCAACAATTCATTAGATGAGAGAGTTTGATAAGCATTTATTAGAGGGTGGTCACCACCAACGTGTTTAATAGGACAAGTTCGTGTTTCCAAACCTATCGAAAGATGGAGTGAGGGTGAGCATAAGCTATCAAACTATAATTCAAGGGATTTAAATTCTCTTTTTAGTGTGGTCACACTGGAGGAGTTCCCCCGTATAATGACATGCAAAACGTCTAAAGAGGCTTGAGACACATTCCAACTCACTCATGAAGGTACAAGGCTTACAAACTACAAAACCTCACCATTCAAATTTAAAACCATTAATATGGCGAGGAGTGAATCCTTTGATGAGTTTTATGCTAGATTATTTGATATTGTAAACTCGTCTTTTAACTTGGGAGAGAAGATAGCACATAACCATGTTATAAAGAAAATCTTAAGGCCATTTCGTGAAACACTTAATCCAAAAGTGACTTTTTTAAATTATTTGGGCACTATAAAATCTACAAACTTAAAGAGCTTTTAGGTGATATTCAAACCTATGAACTCAACATGTTTATCTCCAAAACGTCTACGAGAGATAAGATTTTTTCTTTCAGAGCCCACAAGAAGAAAACACAAGTCTCGAATGATGATTCTGACATTGACTCCGATGATATGTCTATATTTTTTGAGAAGTTCAAGAAATTTATTAAGTTCAATAAAGAAAAATTTCAGAATGATTATAAGAAATTTGAGAAGTCTAAGTATAACAAAGACAATAAAATCCCTTAAAATCGTAATGGTAATCTTAAAAGGGACGAGTCGAATAGATGTTTTGGGTGCTAAGGGTATGTCCATAAGGCAACTTAGTGTCCCACAAAAACTAAGGAAGGAGGACAAGAAACCTATGGCTTATAATGCCACCCTTTATGATGGTGAAACAAAAAAGGGACCCAATTCCCCCATTGAGCGCAACTCCGCCGCTTTCATGGCTATTCATGCTAGTTTTGATGAGAAATATTTCCATGAAGATATTTCCTAGCATGACACTTCCAAGGTCTTTATTTGTGAATACCTAGTGATTGATGGTAAAAAGAGTGGATAAAAGAGTGAGAATGAAGAGGAGGAGGAGGAGGAGGAAGTTAGTGAACTCCAAGATGCCTTTCGTGAGTTGTACGCAGAATCCTTGAAATTGAAAAGTCAAAATTAAAGTTGGTATCTAGGATGAAAGAATGTGTTGTAGGTAATGATGAAAGTGTTTTAATCGAAGATCTTAAGGCACGTGAGAGGACTCTTTGAGAGAAGTTAGAGTATGTTGAAGGTGAGAGAATATGTATTCGAGGTTTAATGGAGGTTATGAAGAAACATCTTCTTGAGTTTGAAGAGACTAGAAGTTTACCTGAGTCTACGATAGTGGAGCTTCAAGATAAATTAAGAGAGTCGAGTCGTGTTAAGTTTGATTTGGAGTCTAGGTTCGAAACATTGGATAAGATTTTAGGCACCATTCAAATAAAAAATTAAAAATTTGGTATTGGCTTAGATACTCAAAATGCTTCTGCTAAAATTGCCAAAACCATGATTTTGAGAGAGTCAATCATTGATAAGAATGTTAAAAGAGATGAACCCTTAGGCAACATTCCATATGTCTTGTCTTATGCACATTGTCATAGGAATGGTTATCCTAGGGTTTTTTATTTTGATATTAAAAAAGGTCTTAAGAAGTATAAACATAGAGTCACCAAGGTTTCATAACCTTGAGAACATCACGTTTCACCTATGTGTTAGGAAATTCGATTGGGAAGCTTTACAAGATAGACTTCCTGATTCTCGAATGCATTCACATGATACATTACATGCTAAATCTAGTGCTTGAGTGTGTTTGCGTATTTACATACATTAGCTTTTGTACTTCATGATATATGTGTTTGCTAGCTGTATGTGTTTTGAGTCTTTTATATTTTGATTTTTCACTTATTAGGTTTTATTAAAAATACCAAAAGATTTTGTTTGTATTTTGAGTTGTTCTTATTTTAAAATGATTTCTAATAATTTTAAAAACTCAAAAAGATTTTTTTGTGTGTATATTAGTTTTACACATTTTTTGAGGCATATCCTGGTGTTTGAATCCTATATCATTCCCGTATCCATGTGGCTTGAACTTTTCATTATGAAATTCAATGCTTAAATTATTATTTATCATTCTTTCATGGAGTAGTTTGACTTTGATTTGCTTAATGGATTCTCTTTATATATATGCCTCCTCACACACATGCACGAGATCTTTTGAACTTTAACTTCACATGTTATCTTTAATCTAAGTGAGATGTTCTCCCAATAATTGTGCACGTAAGAATCATTGCCCGTGAGCTTTATTTGAATTGTATTGAAAAAACTTGAAGGTACACGGTAAAAAGGATACAAAAGGGGCAAATCTCCTTTGCAATAAAGCCAATGTTGGCAAGAGCCTAATGAAAAGATTTAATGCAATAAAAATAAAAAAAATTACAAAGGCTAACATAGTTTAGTTAGTTTGATGTTTCAAAAGAAACAACTTCAAAAGAATTGAGAAAGTAAAATATGTAACATGTTTATATTTTAAGGTTGTTTAGTTGAAGATCAACGGGATTTCACAATAAATACTAGTTATGATTATTTTGTCATGATTCTATTGATTTGTAGAATCATCAATATTATAGGTTTGTGTGCATTGTGCTTATTTTGTTCTTTGAGTTCGCTTTATCTTTTTGGATGAGGCTAAATCTATATTTGATAAGTTTATCAAATAGAACTCCTTGAACATGTTTAAGTGATTGGTCATAATTATTTTGTATTTAGTTCACAACCTTCACTCCGTTTACCACGTGTTCATTTAGACACATTCAAGCCATATGAGTGTGGAATGCTTATCGTGTTTAGTGTCTTATGTGGTGTTTATACCTATATATTTGTGATTATGCTTCATTAGTATCTTTTTCATTCTTATATATATGGTATTATTTATTTTGATTCTTTTGTTTTACATGTAGTACTTGTATGCTATTGGTTCATATAGGTATCTATCTTGTGCGACTTTTCATTAGTATCCCATGTTTAACTTATTATATTCTAGTTGGTATCATTTTACTATCACATCATAGTTGGTATCTATTACTCTTTGTGTGGATTAGTTATTCTTATCTTGCCAAGTTGAATTTTTGTTTCTTGTATCACTATACACCATTGCATAACAAACTTGTTTTTCCTTTATATTTATCCCTTATCTCATTTAGGTAGAAAATTGGTTTAACTAGGTAGAAATTAGTTATTTTATACTCCTTAGTCTTTCTATATTCCTGAACAAAAATGGTGAGAAATGGTATCTAAGTCTTTTCATTTGGGAGAGATCTATTACTTAGGAGGAGATGTCCTTTCTTAGGTAGACATTGTTAGACAAAAGGAGGAATTTTATTAAACAATATATTATTATATTCTCTATGCGTTTTTGGTGTGTTTAAGTGTGTAGGTTTACAGCAAGTGGTAATGTTTTAATTCAAGCAAAGCTACTCAGAGTATGTGTCGATCAAGTGTCTATAATTTTTCCTTTGGGGTTGAGATTGAGTTTAGATGATCTTGATCTTGATGGACCATATGTGTTTTTATTTTTGGTTTTGTACCGAAATAGTCAATGAGGGAGAATTGTAAGGAAAAAGTTTCAATTGAGTCAATTTATACATATTTTCTTAATTATGAACAAAAATCTTCGAGTCATAGGTTAGGACTTGAGTCAGTGACCTTTCAAGCCTATTACATGCTTATTGAAGATGTAGCATCCTAGATAAAGAGAATACATCATCATATCGTGTTTCATGCCATGTTTCATCATCAACATTCCAAGGATCTCTCGGGTATAAATGAAAAGTTTATGTTGAGCCTTGGATATTTAATTATTGGGTGTTAGGATTTTTAAACTAGTCTTTAAATCACATCACATTTTTTTAGAAAAATATTTTGATTTTTTCGCTATCGTTAGAATGACTTTATAATGTCGTTCAAATGATATTTGGAGCCTCGCTCGAAAGACTTCTAACGATGTTCAATTTTTGTATGCACTGACATCTCGTTAGAGGGATTAGTTCTTTCTTGTTTAAGAAAAAATAAGTATCTCGTTCGAACGAGACTCTACCTCATTCGAATGACTGGAATTGTTTTCCAAAAGTCTGTTTTTCCTCAACTCCCCACTACTCCTATGAACCCATTTAAGGAGTATAGGTATCCAATTTTCAGTGAGCCTTTTTCATCTTCTAAGAGTGAGATATCTTTACAAAATTTCAAGAGAGTTTTTTTTCTTGATTCATGGTTAACTTAAAAAAAATGTTTACACCCAATTGGTTTAGATCCAAGTTTCTACATGATATAAATGTTTTGAGATCGAGTTTTGGCACCATGTTGATTCTCTACACTTCTGATAATTATTTATTACAGAGGATTACGTCCTCGTCAGTTTACATACGGTGGACTCCATGTGTGTGACGGTTGTTGTGCCCTATTGGTGGACTCTGAGGCATAGGTGGACTCCTACGTTATCTTTAAGTAGAGGTTGAAGGAATGAAAACTGTCAAGGCTTGCAAGGGAGTCAGGTCATTGTGTGAGTCTTCTGTCGTGTCCTTTTTCTTATTCCATTCTTAATGGACTTTGTGGATGGGTCTTCCGAGGTTTTTTCCCATTTAGGGTTTTCTCATACATTGGACGTAGGGGTTGTTTATTTTTTCTTGCAATATACCTAGATGCATGCTTAGGTTAAAAAGATAAATTTGGTTTAACCACAAAAATATCTTAATCGGTACTTAATTAATTTATTTGATTTTGAATTAAAGTTTTTTAAACTTAGTTTGTGTAAATTTGAACTTGAATTAATTCTTATTTAAGAGAAAATCAATTTGAAGAAATATAAATTTAAATTTTCCAGGACCATCCACACCCTTACATTAGCCCATTTAGTTGGAGTTCAAAAGATTTATAAACCTTCCACCTCCATCCTAATGTTCAGACGAAATCTTGGAGAAACTCTCAATGAATACACGAAGATATCCGACTAAAAGGCCCTATAGGTAGATGACCTCAATGATATAATATGTGTACATTCCTTTATTCAAGGTCTTTGCTCAAAATCTTTAAGATAATTGAGAGAGAGATCACCTCATTTTATATCTGAGGTCCTTTATAAAACACATAAGTATATGAATGTCAAAGATTAAATTCAATAAGGGATTCTGACCTCCCTCCTTCGCCTCAACCCCAATAGAGAAAGAGAAATTACATGTTATCATATTCCACATAGATCCATACTAAGAAAGAGAATAGAAAAAAGAATAAAGGGAGAAAGATGTGGTGTAGTGCGCCTAGGAACTTTACTCCACATTGCAACTATACACTACACCAAAAACAGGATTCTGGCACAGTTCAAAACTGTGCCAGATCAAATCTGGCACGGTTTTGAACTGTGCCAGAATCAGGTGTTCCAAAATGGGAATTTTTTTTCTGGCACGGTTGAAAAGTGTGGCAGAATCAGTCAAACAGGAACACTTCTGGCACACTTTTAAACCGTGCCAGAATTTGATATTTCTGGTACACTTTTGGCACAGTTTTCAACTGTGCCAGATTCTTCAAAATAAGAACATTTCTGGCACACTTTTAAACCGTGCCAGAATTTGATATTTCTGGCACACTTTTGGCACAGTTTTTAACTGTGCCAGATTCAGCATAATTTAAAAAAAAATTAGCACAGTTTAAAACCGTGCCAGAATATACATTTTTGCCACGGTTTTGAACTCTGCCAAATTTTTTTAATTTAAAAAAAAAAATATTTGAAAGCACAAAATTCACAAATTAATAATATTGCGCGTTATTAATAAACTAATGTACATAAAAACTTCAAAATATTACAAGTCTTTAACTGCTCGCATGCCAAAAAAAATTGGGCAGAGTTTCCTCTATTTTCTGGACATTCCAAAACCTGTTAATACAAAACCTGCCTAACATAAAGCCCGCACGGCCACAAAATATAACAATTAACTTACAAAAGCCCTCATGGCCATAAAAGTCAATAATAAAACAACAAAAGACCGTACGGTCATGACACAAAAAAATGGATTCATTAATAAACCCCTTGTTGTAAACCATTGAGTTCTTTGTGTATTTCACGCGAATAAAAGCCAACGATAAACTGTTATCCTGCAAAAAAAAATAGAATACAAAAAAGATACGATATTAGTAACCCAATAATTTATAAAAAAAATACTCAACAAAAAAATTACATATATGAATGGAAATTAACGTCATACTCAAAAACCGGGAGACCCGGGACTACGCGGTCAGTTCCTACAAGTTACATTGGTCCCGTGCGAGGTGTCCGTGCCTCCTACGGGGTCGTTTGGGGGGTGTTTTGGGTTTTCACCCTTTAACGGCTTGTTTTTAAGTTTAAGTGTTGATTTTTGCAAATTATCGTCATACTCTCAAATCGAGAGACCCGAGACTACGCGATCAGTTCCTACAAGTTACATTGGTCCCGTGCGAGGTGTTCGTGCCTCCTACAGGGTCGTTTGGGGGATGGTTTGGGTATTCACCCTTTGACGGCATGTTTTTAACTAAGTGTGATTTTTGCAAATTATCGTCATATTCACAAACCGGGAGATCCGGGACTACGCGGTCAGTTCCTACAAGTTACATTGGTCCCATGCGAGGTGTTCGTGCCCTCTACGGGGTCGTTTGGGGGGTGGTTTGGGTTTTCACCCTTTAACGGCTTGTTTTTAAGTTTTAAGTGCTGATTTTTGCAAATTATCGTCATATTCACAAACCGGGAGACCCGGGACTACGCGGTCAGTTCCTACAAGTTACATTGGTCCCGTGCGAGGTGTTTGTGCCCCCTACGGGGTCATTTGGGGGGTGGTTTGGGTATTCACCCTTTGACGGCATGTTTTTAACTAAGTGTGATTTTTGCAAATTATCGTCATATTCACAAACCGGGAGACTCGGGACTACGCGGTCAGTTCCTACAAGTTACATTGGTCCCATGCGAGGTGTTCGTGCCCCCTACGGGGTCGTTTGGGGGGTGGTTTGGGTATTCACCCATTGACGGCATGTTTTTAACTAAGTGTGATTTTTGCAAATTATTGTCATATTCACAAACCGCGAGACCCGGGACTACGCGGTCAGTTCCTACAAGTTACATTGGTCCCGTGCGAGGTGTTCGTGCCCCCTACGGGGTCGTTTGGGGGGTGGTTTGGGTTTTCACCCTTTAACGGCTTGTTTTTAAGTTTAAGTGCTGATGAGGGCATGATGAGGGGCCGGCCCCATAAGGGGTCGTCTGGGGCCTGATGAGGGGTCGGCCCCCTGAGGGGTCATCTGGGGCCTGATGAAGGGTCGGCCCTTTGAGGGGTCGTTTGGGGACAGATGAAGGGTCAGCCCCTGAGGGGTCGTTTAGGGCCTGATGGATCATCCTCGCCTCATCCAAGTGGAGTACACCCTCGACCTGGCCGAGGGTATATACGGGTATATCATTTGTCACATTCACAAACCAGGAGACCCGGGTCTATGTGGTCAGTTCCTACAAGTTACATTGGTCCCGTGCGAGGTGTTCGTGCCTCCTACGGGGTCGTTTGGGGGGTGGTTTGGTTTTTCACCCATTAACGGCTTGTTTTTAAGTTTAAGTGCTGATTTTTGCAAATTATCGTCATATTCACAAACCGGGAGACCCGGGACTACGCGCTCAGTTCCTACAAGTTACATTGATCCCGTGCGAGGTGTTCGTGCCCCCTACGGGGTCGTTTGGGGGGTGGTTTGGGTATTCACCCATTGACGACATGTTTTTAACTAAGTGTGATTTTTGCAAATTATCGTCATATTCACAAACCGGGAGACCCGGGACTACGCGGTCAGTTCCTACAAGTTACATTGGTCCCGTGCGAGGTATTCGTGCCCCCTACGGGGTCGTTTGGGGGGTGGTTTGGGTTTTCACCCATTAACGGCTTGTTTATAAGTTTAAGTGCTGATTTTTGCAAATTATCGTCATATTCACAAACCGGGAGACCCGGGACTACGAGGTCAGTTCCTACAAGTTACATTGGTCCCGTGCGAGGTGTTCGTGCCTCCTACGGGGTCGTTTGGGGGGTGGTTTGGGTTTTCACCCATTAATGGCTTGTTTTTAAGTTTAAGTGCTGATTTTTGCAAATTATCGTCATATTCACAAACCGGGAGACCCGGGACTGGGCGGTCAGTTCCTACAAGTTACATTGGTCCCGTGCGAGGTGTTCGTGCCTCCTACGGGGTCGTTTGGTGGGTGGTTTGGGTTTTCACCCATTAACGGCTTGTTTTTAAGTTTAAGTGCTGATTTTTGCAAATTATCGTCATATTCACAAACCGGGAGACCCGGGACTACGCGATCAGTTCCTACAAGTTACATTGGTCCCATGCGAGGTGTTCGTGCCCCGGTGATTTACTCTTCATTACTATTTTTCCTACAAGTTATACTCAACCAAAATATAATAAATATAGGAGAAAAAACTTCTCCTAGATGGAACTCATAATCAAAACAAGGTTTTAAAAAACATAAACTTGGGAATTTATTACATTCCCATTACATCACATACGAATGAGAGGAATATAAACAATTCTAATACTAGGAACACCTTTTCTATCTAAATTGAAGAGACCTTTAATAACATAAGGGAGACCATTAAAAGAATAAATATTGTTGGACTATCTAGTTGAAGAAGCAATGTCAGCAAGAGCATTTATCATTGAATTCTTTTGTCTCCATATATGGGAAATAAACACCTGCTTTGATTCAATCATTGAATTAATGTCCTGAAAATATTTCCTATCACTCCAAGGAGGTTTTTACTTTCACTTTGAGATGAAATGTATCAACTAAGGACACATGGTTTTGATTTACTCGATTAACAAAAAGAGTGGAACTGGCTTTAGATGAAATTAAGTCTATCACTTTTTTTATTATATCAGCAGCACACATAGGAACACCTTCAAATAAGCTATTACATCTAGCATTCTAAATCTCCAATAAAATCACCATAGGAAAACTTTATAAATAAATTTGATGTAGTCCTTATTGGACTTGAAAAACCACCAAGAGATAAGCATAGATAGAATACACTTTAAGCAAGGAAAAATCTCTACCTGAGCAGAAAAATGAGCATAAATGGTTTGAGACATTTCACTATGTAAGAACAAATGCTGAATTATTTCTACATGATTGTGGCAGTATTGGCATCTAGAATCAAGAGAAATCATTATTCTTTGGACTTGATTATCAAAAGGAATAGCACCAAGAAGCAGTTTCCAAAGGTTCAAATGTGGAGGAATAGCATGTCAGGGACGTGATCAAAATAGCAATGGAGGACGTGATCAAAAGTTGCACAAGCTTCACAACGCACACACAAACACACACATATATGTGCATATGCAACTGCATATATATGCATATGCAACTGCATATATATGCATATGCAACTGCATATATATGCAGCATATGCATATATATATGCACTGCATATATATGCATGTGCAGTATATGCATATATGTGTGTGTTTGTGTGTGCGTGTGTGAGTGGGGAAGGGGGGGCAGGGGCAGGGGACGGGGCAGGGCAATTGCATATATATGCATATGCAGCATATGCATATATGTGTGTGTTTGTGTGTGCGTGTGTGAGTGGGGAAGGGGGGGGGGGGGAGGGGCAGGGGACGGGGCAGGGGCAGGGCCAGGGTACGGGGCAGGGGGGGTGCGTGTGTGAGTGAAATTTTGTGAAATCGGTTACTGTCTCACGACTACTAGTGCCTGAAATCTTAAGATCGATCACAATATCCTCCATCTGATCAGAACGAACCCCCATTCGATCAAAATAATATTCTAATAAGTCATGACATAAATATATTCCCGACCATACTCTTAGGGTGATAAGTCAAGTCAAGTCAGTCCGGCCATTTTGTCTGGCTATCTAAGATGTCAGTTCATGATTATTGTCTAGAAAAATCCTTCAATTTGTGTTCGGTTAAATATATGTTTGCATTTGATGGTTATTTGTCTCTTTTGGTGTTGTGGAAGGATTCAAATACCCGTAAATATCTACGGCGCCATATAAATGTAATCGGCATTGCCCACCAGAGAAGAGCTTATCTTTAATGATGAAGGGGGGAGGGGGGGGGGGGGAGGGGCAGGGGCAGGGGACGGGGCAGGGCCAGGGGCAGGGCAACTGCATATATATGCATATGCAGCATATGCATATATGTGTGTGTTTGTGAGTGGGGAAGAGGGGGGGGGGGGAAGGGGCAGGGGCAGGGGACGGGGCAGGGCAACTGCATATATATGCAGCATATGCATATATATGCACTGCATATATATGCATATGCAGCATATGCATATATGTGTGTGTTTTATTAGTACACCTTACCTCTTTAACGATTGATTACACATGTTATATATAATATCTTGCCCGTGCTTCCCGCTCAATAATGATAAATAAATAACTGGTTTTCCTAGTTGATTGCATAACGATTATAGAAACAACATAACTCAATTCAGTAGATGGTGGAGCAGGATTATAGAAGCATGAATTAGGAATATAAGTAGAGATTTTGCAGATTTGTACCTTAGAGGGAAGTACTTCGAAGCAAGTCATTCGTCGGTGTCACCAATGGGAGGACAAAGGTCGTCGAGCCAATACATAATTCCATTTTTACCAACATCTTCCAAGTTCTCGCAATGAGCTTGTTTTCCACCCCAAACTGGATACTCGGGCACTTTGATGTCATCGAGTAAAACTCGCACTTCATTCTTTCTCAACTTATGGAAGTGAACGGTCGAGACGGCTCCTGGTTGCATTTTCCTCCCATAACCAACAAGTTCACGTGTGTGGGATAGTATTTTGCATTCAATTAGCGAGGTGAAATTTGGAACCTCGAATGCAGGGGAGGAACGAGAACACGAAGGAGTTCCAGTGCCTATAGTAGGTAACTCCTGAACGTTGTGTCCAACACATGAAAATTTTCCGGTTTTGAAGTCGGTAATGAATTCATCTAGTGAGGATTTTATCCCATCTATGTCACTCCTAAGGTGATCAACATGATCCTTCCAATTTTCGGTGTCCTCTTTCACCTCCTCAAGCATTTCTCTAGCAAATGACGACCCTAATATAGCGGTTCTCGAAATTGTGGACCCAACACAATGAACACGTCCTCGCGTATCTTTTCCGAAAACCTCAAAAATAGGCCCGGCATCCAAGGTCTCCTCCTGACCACTCACTTTGTATACATCCAGAAGCATTTGAATTTGGTCCTGTATAAAAATATATTAACATTAGGTTTGATGATACGATACTTTGTTTAAACAAAACGATCATTAAAAAATTTAAATTACCGCAAATATTTGATCATGAGGGGCATAACCACTTCCTTTGATTATATGAGTTGCCAACCACAATTCAGCACGAGTGGGTGCACGCCCATGATCCTTTCTCCAATTCTCTGAAGCTCGGGCATAACCATGACGACCTGTATTATGATTTGTCTTTCTCACACAATTTAGTTTAGTCTCTTTGTTCTTTCTTCGCAAAGCCCTTTGAACCTCTAAAACTTCATTATTGCAAAACACCTCCCAGTCCTCAGATTTGACATTTCGTGGCACTTTCTCCTTCCACTTTCCAATATCACCATCCTTTAAATTAACCCTTAGCTTGGACTTGAACTTTTTCCAAGCATCGTTCGCTTTTTTCATAAAAATTTGCTTCTGACTTTCGCGCACAGCTGGGAACTCTTTCTACAATATATGAAGAAATAAAATTAAAACATCACATAATTGAATTTACATTCTTTGGAATAGAAAGGAATAGTATACCATTAATGATGACCAAACTGAGTTCTTATATCGCACATCCACTTGTTTCCAACTCGTATAAGATATGGGAACATGTGTCCTTGCTAAGTCTCCCAACCTGGTTGAGAGTGTATATGAGTCTTCCCCAACTGGAAGGCCGTGCTCATTAAATTTTAACTTCTTAGTGGAAGAGTCACCACCTACTCTTGAAGCACCCGAAGAAACCTTAGAACGGGAGGTTGATATAGGTGTCTCCACATTTATTGACGGTTGCGAAGTATCACCCATATGAGACATTTATCTGGAAAAAAGTGACTATTGGAGACCAAAATAATCAAAATAAACATTTACAAGAATATTACATGTTCAAATAGCAATATAAAGAAGATGGCATGTTCAAATAGAATTATAATTTCAAACAACCATACATGTATTAAATGTTCAAAAAGCAATAAACTATTAAATGTTTACAACAACAACAACAACAACAAACGGAATAAATAGAATATCGTATATTCAAAAACAAGTTCAGAACTAAATCATTGCACTAGAAATCTGTGTCCAAAAGCACCAGCAATCTATCATTTTCCTCGAGAATGGAGTCATACATCGTACGGTCAATATCAATCGCATCTATTTCTTTCGTCAGTCTCTTGGGAGAGTGTAAAACAACTGACCACCCATTCAGCTTTACATCTTGATAATAAAATACTTGACTGGCTTGAGATGCAAGGATTAACGGATCATCGTGAATGGTATTTTTACTCACGAGCTTACTAAGATTCACCATCACCAATTTTGAGATGGGTTCAACTTTGCAAGCATTCTTATCATCAACATCCACCCAATCACAATAAAAGACAGTATGTGCGAACTCAATGTAATTGAGGTCGAGTATTTGTCTAATAACTCCATAAAAGGTTGTCATAATCCCCTTCTTATTAAAGGCCTTAGTGGATACACCACTACTCTGAAAGTTATGATTCTCTTCATGTCCAGAAGTACAAAAGGTGTACCCATTGCATTGAAATTTCTCATAACTGGTAACCCTATGGAGAGGACCATCAGCATATGGCAAAATTCCCGTATCATTAAATCTTGAGGCCTGTAAGGAATTGATAATTTTTTAAAGTTTCATTAAAAATAATTACGGTTGATAAAAAAGTACATGTATAAATAAAGACTTGCCTCGTTCCTTAGCCAAGGGATGAAATCATCAATTCTATGCATCGATTGAGTCTCAGTTACCACAAATTTTCTACAAGAAATTAGTTTCAAAATTAAAAAATATCACATTACAATCAATTAATATGAATTAACATAGAACTAAGTGTGTACCTTCTCCATTCATTAACATCGTCGCATTGAGATAAAACCCATCTTCGCACTTGCTCATATTGTACATTATTTAAGATCAATTCTTTACTTTTACCCAATGGTCGTTGGCATTCCGAGTCATCAAACTCATCATCAAGAAAATCCTCAAGATTCCTCTTATGAGTTCCTTCACCTATTTTCGATATGTACTCCATGGCATACAAAGAAGCTTCATGTAATAAATATGCATTAGCAATGCTCCCTTCAATGTACCTCTTGTTTCGTGACCACTTTTTATATCTTCCCATTTCTCTCTCAAATAACCACATCGCCCAACTGTCAAAGCTTCATCGGCTAAATGGTGCATGAGGTGGATCATCACCACAAAAAAGGCAGGTGGAAAATAAATTTCAAAGACACAAAGTGCCTTTACTAATGCGTTTTTAGCCTTCAAAAGATGTTCTCTAAATATCACTTTGGCACGCAACACATTAAAGAATATGCTGATCCGCTGTATAGCTTTAAACAAAGGCTTATCATCCGGAAATGAATGCATAAGCAATGCAGGAAGCAACCGTTGCATAATGACGTGATAATCGTGGGACTTGAGATTGGTAAATCCAGGTGGATCGAGGTTAACATTGTTGCTGAAATTTGATGAAAATCCAATTGGTACCTTTAATGTTTTTAGTGTATGAAAAAAGGCTTCTTTCTCTTCCTTTCCTAATGCGAAAGGTGCCTTTGGCATAAGCCTTTTTTTACTGCCTTCAACATCTTTCATCCATAATTTCCTTTTAAGCTTCAAATGAACTTTCAAGTCTTCACGGGCTTTGACCGTATCTTTATTTGATGAACCTTTCACCGAGAGTATTGTACCTAAAAGAGTCTCTGTGACATTCTTTTCAACATGCATAACATCTAAATTATGTCTAATATCATGATCCTTCCAATACTCTAAGTCAAAGAAAATTGACCTCCTTGAAAAAACCTCGGTACCTGCTAGATTCTCATCGTCACCCTCACTTGGATAATCATCGTCTTCCATTACGACATCTTCCTTCTCCTTCCCCTTCCCCTTCCCCTTCCCCTTCTTCTCCTTCTCCTTCCCCTTCCCCTTCCCCTTTCCCTTTCCCTTTCCCTTTCCCTTTTTGTCTCCCTCTCCCTCTCCCTCTCTTTGAGCACCTTCTCGAGCGATAAGTGACACTATCTGCTCAACTTCTACACTTGTTAACTTTCTTGGAGCCATAGCGTCCTCTATTTTACCATTAAATGTTTGCTTTGATGTGTCAAACCTATAAGGATGGTCTTTAGTAAGGAACATACGAGATCGTTGGTAACAACATTTCGTTGACTTAGAAAGATATTCAGAAGGTGTATTTGAAGAACAAACAGGGCACCCATTGTAACCTTGAGTTGAACAACCTGCTAACATCCCATAAGCTGGAAAATCATGTATACCCCACATCAACATGGCTTTTAACTAAAATTTCTCAATTTTGTACGCATCCCAAGCCTCAACTCCAGACCATAAGATCTTTAACTCATCGACCAACGGTTGGAGGAAGACATCAATATTACTTGATGGTGACTTTGGTCCGGGAATCAATACAGACAACATTGAAAACTCACTTTTCATACACATTGATGGGGGAGGGTTGAGAGGTTGAATTATCACTGGCCAACAACTATACTTACGGCCAAACATGTTATTCGGGCTGAAACCATCAGTTGCTATTGCAAGTCGAATATTCCGCGGATCTTTTGCAAAATCTCTCCACATAATGTTTGAATTTACCCATTCTGCTGAATCTCGGGGATGATGCAAGAATTCCATACAAGAGCTTGCACGAGCGTGCCAAGTCATTTTCTCTGCTATCCATTTTATGGTATACAACCGTTTTAGCCTAGGGATTAGAGGGAAATGTCGCATTACCTTCTTAGGAACCCTAGAGTACTTTTTTTTCCCATTAGTATTCTGAATTTCTACCCCGTCCTCGTCTAGACAAGTAAACTTGTAGCGTAAAGAACCACATTTTATACATCTAGTATATTTTTCATGCTCTTTCCAAAATATCATACAGTTGTTAATGCATACGTCATACTTAACATAATCCATACCGAGATCTCTGACGGTGTTTTTCATTTCTGTATAACTAGTTGTCAAGTTGTTCTCTTCAGGAACTAGTTCATTTAACAATCTAAGAATTCCACCTGTATCACCATCCGATAAATTGAATTGTGTTTTCAAATCATTCAACTTTATAAGAGCATACATTGTGGTATGACGCGAAGAACCGGTAGCTAGGTGCAATGGCTCCTGTGCGAGTTGATGTAAACGATCATACTTCTTGCCTTTGTATTTATGTGTGTGCGAATCATTGGGAACCTCAGAAGTTGGGGGGGCTTCATCACTGCCTACACAATTAGGTTCACTAGGTTCCGCTTCACCCATAAACATCTCACAAGCATCATTCACAAGATCATTCAAAATTGGAATATTGTGCACATCAGCGTGTTCTGTCGGTGTCATAGATTGCGGTGGTGGTTGGACTTGATCAATAACTAATGTCTCACCGTGAAAATGCCATAAGGTATAGTTCATGTCCATACCATATGTCATTAAATGAATGAATATGTCATCTATAACAACATGTCCTTTCCCATTTCCACAACGTCTACAGGGACATGAATGTTTAACATTCGAACTATTACTACGCACATAATGAAGAAACTGTAACACCCCATCTCTATATGTATCGGTCTCGATATTTTTCTCATTTATCCATTCTTTGTTGATTTTCGACGACATCCTGATAAGTTTAAAGAGCACACATTATAATATAAACGCTTACTGTAAATATATTTAAGTTTATTCAAGTGTAAATATGTATATATTTGAGCTCCTATATTTCCTCCATCTCCTCTACAGGGTAAGGGTCCTATCCCATTCGAAAATGCATATTTTGTATTGTTCATAATGTCTCATGCCATGTCCTAATCTAGAAAATTTTGCCAGCATTTCCCTACAGTTGTTCAAGTACACAACTTAAATTGGGAGTGTTCATGTGTTACTTAAGTTTTTCAACCAAGAAAACTCAAAACACTACATCAATCTAGTATGCACCCAAAGAACATAAAGAGATGCCACCGAATTTTTCAAAATAGGACATGCATAATCATTATGTACAATACAAACTTTTGCATTTCCAAACTGTCCAAAAATGGGACAATTCAAGAGTTCTCACCACAGTCATAGTGAGACCTCTTGAACGGGTCTAAGGTTTTTCTACATGTGTAACATCATTATTGAATGTTTAGTATTAATGTCTACTTACTATTTAAATAGTTTTTTTTGTTTTTTCTTAAATTTTCAACACATAATCTCATTTATCCATTTAATTAGTGGGGTGTCTACTTTTCAATTTGTTATTTTTACATTATTATTGAATATTTAGCACTTAAATTTTCTTAAAACTACGTAACATTTACAAATCAGACCAAATATACATTTTTGTTAAAGGGGTAAGAACATAAAAACCCATGATTTTTTTTTTTCATTATCAACATTCAATTTGCACCAAAAACTCACACATTAAAAAAAATAATAAATATGTATATATGTATATATAAAACCCTAAAAATCAAATACCAATCAAATCAAGCATATCATAAACTCTAGGATCAAATCTGAAATCTAACTTAGGTTAAAAAAATACAATGCTTTAAAGAAATTACCTGATTGGGATGAGTGTAGTGAGAGAACAAGGCAGTGACCAGAGAAAGAGAGAATGGGCGGGAGAGAGAGTGTCGGCAGTAGAGATGCTGACCTAGGGCAGTGTCAGCAGCAGCCGCCGAGAGAGAGAGACCGCCGAGAGAGAGAGAGAGAGACCGCCGCGAGAGAGAGAGGAGAGGCAGGAGAGCGCATAGGCTAGAGAGAGGCGGGAATCGTGAGCGGGAACAAGAGAAAGAGGTAAGTGTAATGTTTTTTTTTTGGGTATTATATATTTTAGTAAGTGTACTCAATTTTGGCACACTTTAAAACAGTGCCAAATTTTGGCACTGTTTTAAAGTGTGCCAAATCTCTATAAAACCGTGCCAAAATCTGGCACAGTTTTAAACTATGCCAGATTTTTAATATCAGGGTGTGCCAAAATGCTGTTTTTGGTGTAGTGATAGAAGAGGTATTCTCTGCCATTGAGTTATGGAAGTTACTGCCCAAACCAAAGGCCATCAAAACTCTTGAAGATAATAATTACACACAAAATATTTCCACTACAAAATGACTGATACCATGTCCATAACACCAATGACTGATACTTCCTTGGAGAAGCTATTAAAAAAGTCAGCAAGAAATGATATGCCAAATAATTATGTCCAAAAGAAACGAAACTCGAGGAAAAGGCAAAGAAAATAACAAATGAACTTTATTTGTTAGTCAAACCATTTTAGTATGGTTCACGAACAAAAAAGATTATTCCTCTTTCTGAAAGGCACTTTTGAGGAAAATTCAATAACTCGGTCATTAAATACAAACCCATATGGAGGATCCAACAATGATCTTTTTTAAATCTCACCATATAGGCTCTTTTAGCCTTGTGATGAGTCATTCTAGTCATAATGGTTATGGGAAATGCTAGGATGCATTGGTTTCAAATTGACACATGGATCTTAGTTGATAACATATTCATAGAGACATACAAGGTTATCAAGTTATAAGTAAAAGACCTCATACTTATTGTCACTACTATAATGGATTTCAACCGAGGCATGACTAACACTTTTAGTGATACCACTTTACCCCTTGCGATCGGAGTTGGAAAATATAACACCATAATATGGTAACCGTTCTTAGTAGTTGGCTTTCCATTAGAAGGTGAGTGATATTGGAGATGTTAAGTTATGAGATAGAATGTGATGGTGTTATGAATGGTGTGAGGTGAGGGATATTATGTTGCGTGTGTGGGTGAATGGTAAAAAGTGCAAGGTGAGGGAAGTAGTACTGTGCGTGTGAGTGTATGAACAGTAGTGTAAATATGTGCGTCAGTGTGTAATCTATATAATAAAGTATAAAACTTATGTATGTCACAAGTTTGGCACATGATGTCATCTATATGAACTTTTCGTGGACTACCTCTTTTGCCCCCCAAACATTTGAGTTCCCCCTCTTTTGACACACTCTAATTTATTTCCCCCTTTCTTCAAAATTCAAAAAATAAGGGTGGAATAGTCTTTCCATCATTCTCCCCCTTACCCTCATTTGACTAAACCCATCCGTTCCCTCTACCTCTCACTCACACGATCAGACGCGCCTGTCTCTCTCTCACACACTTCGCCTTGGCCTCTCTCTCATGGGACACCCTTTTTTATCTTGGATCTCAGATCCTGGGTCCACGTTCTGTTTAAGGTACCCCCCCTCCTCTTTTAATTAATTCCATCATTTTAATTTTAAATTTTTTGGAGCTTCGATGTTTATTTACAGGTATGGTTGCATTTGAGGTTGAATTTTTTAGGTTTAGATTGTTGGTTTTCAATTTAGACATATTTTGGTTTTGATGTAGATCTCACACACCTTTGATTTGGTACTTCAAGAGTTTTTATTTGGGGCTTCAATGTTTATTTTTAGGTATGGTAGAGTTTGGCTTTCTTGCAATTTTTAGTCCGAGATATGCTTTGGGTTATCATTATCAAGGTACTATAATTAACTTTTACGTTTCTTCAATTTCAAGTGGGATATAACACGTGCTTTAATAGCACTTATCATATACATTTCTTTTATCAGGGTTTTAGTTTGTGGGGGGGGGGGGGGGGGGGGGGGGAGGAATGAATCAAATAAACATGTATTCATTTTTTTCGATTTTTTTTCAATTTATAACCATTGCCTTTCCTATTTTCGTTTTCTTTCCTTTCATTTCTAACCTTTTATTTGGGTTTTGATGGATTCGAACAAGGTCTGCAGGTTTAATCTCTTGGTTTCAATTCTTTTTAAGCTATGTTTCTACAGATGAGATTGTGGGATTTTTTTGCTGTGAGTAGAAGGCTTATGTTCTTAATTACTGAACGCTTGATCCATATGGGTGTCATACTCATTAATGGGTGCCATTCTCTGTTTCAGAATGTTTTGGATCATAGCTTTATCAGAGGCAATTTTTCTAGGTTGTAGGGTCACCACAACACTGCACTGTCGTGTTGAAGTTTTTTTAGTTTGCTCTGTTGTTTTGTATGTAAGGTGTTGGTTCAGAATGTTTTTATACATATTGATTTAGACTTTGTTGGGTGGATATGAATCGAGTGGTTGGTTTCGAGTTGTTGATGGGCAGCCAACGCGCCAAACTCGACCCCGAACCCTGCGTTGGCAGAAGCTCAGCGTTGATGGGCGACCAACACAATGTCTCAGTTATTTTTATTTCATTGCGAGATGTCATGGTATGTCTCAGATATGTTTATCTTTGAGAAATCATCATGGTCCGTTTTAGTAGGGGTTTTAATTGATTTTTATTTTAGTTTGAAAAGATTTGAGTAACTAGACATAACACATGAATTTTGTAATCGCATAATTTTTTCCTTAAGTTTTGAACAATATATATGTTTTTAAGAGACCACAATTGGGTATCATTCCCTTTTTGATAACTCGAGGAAATTTAGAACATATATGCAAAAACTTTATAAAAAATTAACTTCCAAGCGGATGAAAGTTTTGGTTAACTCGCAAGAGAAGTGACTATGGAGGCTGAATCCTACCTGCATTTGATAGTTCATTCTATAATGGTTGTGAGTTTGTTCTATTTTGGGGCCATTTGGTTGGGATCTCTGATGTTTACTATTCAGCATATGCTATTCGACGTTTTTGCATATTTCCCATGCTTATAGTTTCGACGTTTTTGCATATTTCCCCTTCTTATAGTTTCGGCATATGCTATTCGACGTCATTTCCTTTTTCCTTCGTCTGATTCTTTGTTTCTTTTTTGAATGTCGTATATGGGTATATTTTCTACTTTTCTTTCTCTTTTTTTTTGTTATTTTCACATGTGGTCCAAGTGAGCACATTACAATCTCTCATCAGTTTGAAAAGATGTTAAATAAGGTAGTATTATCTGTTTGAACATAGCAAACGAGCTATTAAATGAGTCTTGAAAACAAAATACAAGTGTATTTTGAAAAACTTTTAGTCCCAAGTGGCTTTTGACTCGACTAAAAGATAGGGGTTTTAGTGTGTAAAGGTAGGTGTTTTTAAAGTGCATTAACAAAATACAAGTGTATCTAGCTTTAGCATCCAAACTTTGGGGTATCTAATTTCAGATTCAGTTAATATAAATGCTCTAAAGGCTCGAAATATGTTTTCAACGACTTCAATAGATTTAGAGCTTAGCATAACATGGGGTAATCTACACGAGTTTAACCAGGATGTTTATGCTCTGCTTAGTGCTCAATATACCAGCCTCAGTGCTCAAGTACGCTGCAAGAAATATGAAAATAAGTACACTACATTTAGACTCTAATTTTCAACTCTAATGTGAACACACGAATATAACAACTGTAATTTCCAACTCTCATATGCAGATCTGTTTAGTATTGGTGTTATGTGGGCATTTACTCGATTTTCCCCCCTTTTGCTAGAATTGTAGTGCATTGCTTTATTTGTACAATATATTAGAGTTATTGAATTATTTTGAAGTTTTACAATTTATCAATTTGGGGTGAATTTGGTTAACAAAGTGTTTGAATATATTATTAGAAGTTTGAATTCATGTTGCTTTTCGGCTTTGAATTATAATGCATTGCTTTATTGGTCTAATATAATATCTATTATAATGCATTGCTGATTTTAGAGACTCTAAATGACTGTTCAGTGTTTGATGCAGGTTTCTAGGGAAGTAAATTTACCTGGACTAATGGTACTACTTGGGATAGACTTTACCCCCTTGATAATATTTACATTAATACTTAATAGCAGAACATTTTCTCACAAACTGAGGTTTGTCACCTTAATAGAACCAGGTCCGACCACAACCCTATGTTAATTACTTTGAAAACTGTGTTGGTCTCTTCCCCAAGACCTTTTCATTTTATCAACGCTTGGACTAAGCACCATATTTTTCTTGATGTGGTGTAATATTGTATTGTTTTTACCTCACACAATTGATATGGTGTCGTCTTATTATTATGAACTCTAATTTTATTTATTTTCATTTCTTTCTAAATTGTGAGATAAAGGTATAAATTTATACTTTACGCAGTTTACACACACTTGAATAGTTATGAAGTGAGATACCGACGAGTACACATTTTGAAAAAGCGTGTATACAATTCTGATTATTATTTTATCTGAAAATAAGTCTTTTTTATGATTTCAGGAACTTAAAGTGACTTTGGTCGTGAGTGTGGACCTTAGTTGAAGGACGATCCATGATAAAATTGCCACATTTATGTCCCACTGCATGAAAACAATTATTCGTCTTACTGTGATGAATGCTTTCTGGAATCTGCTTACCATTATCAACAGCTTGCGAAGGGGAAGCATACTCTATCACTAGATCATGTTGCTATCTGCTTAATGTTTTCAAAAGGTGTATTATTTGAATCCTGCACTTCCTTCTGTGGAGCTTGATGACTGTTAAGAGTCTCCACTTCCAAACAGGTAGCCCAAAGAACACGACCCATTCTTTTTGCTAAATTCTTTTTTCTTTCAGACGGAACAAGTTCAAGTCCTGTGCAAAAATACGGTCATTTGGCCATTTGGGATTGAGGTCATTTGGTCTTTTTTCTGCATTAATCTTATGATGTCATTGTGGTCTTTTAAATTATTTGAATGTATTTTGCACATCGTGCCGTCGGTGCATTACCCTACTCATTGACATCGAATATAAATATTCTAATTATTTTTTTCAGAATTTTATTATTTACATCAATAATTTTCCTTTATTGGTTCGAGTTAAGCTCAAAAAAAGAAGGAAAATAAAAAATAAAGAAAGAAATTTGATGTCTATAATTATTCATGACCCTGAACATGAAGCGATGTTTATAATTGTTCGATAAAAAAGAATGAATTTTGAAATTATATGAGGGATTGATCTCATTTAATAATAGTATTTCTTTTTTTATCTCAGCACTCTTTTAGTTGTTTTGAATTGATCTGATTTAATTGTTTTGTTTCAGCACTGTTGCACAATATACTGCTGACAACCGAAAAGTTCACTAGGATTACAACACTCTGTTGTTTGTTTCGTATATATTTGATAAAAAAGCAGTACAAGAATTGATTGATGCATTTGAGATATCCGGTGAAGAGGATCCCGCGCGCTAACATGGCTGCTGCTACTGCTGAACCGATGGATAGTTTGTACGAGGTTTAGGAAACACTATATGTATTGTTGTAGGAGTATTTTTTATTTGTTAAACAGGGTGGAAAGTCCCATAAATAGTGGAAACTCTGGCCAAAAAAATTTAAGTGTTTACACTTTTCGGTTGTAAAAAAACTTTACGACTTAAATTTGTATATGATGGCTATGATGTATATGAGAGGACCATTAATATTGTTACAGTCTTTTTTTTGTTGGGGAACGAAATTTTTACAGTTTTGAAATTATGTCAATTGAAATTTGTTGCCGCTTTGCGATTATGTAGTTTGAAAAAATTACCCTAGTATATATATATATATCACTGTTCTAAAAAACCCGCCTAGGCTCCGACTAGGCACATCTAGACTTAAGGGTTGGGAGAAACGCCCCGCCTTAACTTTTTTATGCCTTATTCTTGGTAAAACCCCAAAGACTCACTTTTTTCTAAAAACAACAATGTTTTATTGAAACGATATCATCTTTTAAAGAATTTTTTTACTAACCGGACCATTGTCTCATCCAAAATAATCAAATAGTATTTTAATTTGCATATATTTAAACATATTTTTATGATATGTAAAATTTTAGTGTTTCACTAGCCTTGTTATGGTTAAAAAATATTAAATATATTAAGAAGGCCTAAATAACTTTTCACGCCTTTTTACGCCTAAGGCCCACCTAGGCTTCTAAGGCTTAAGGCTTGGCCACCACGCCTCGATCACGCCATGCGTTTTTTAGAACCTTGATATATATATATATATATCTATATATATATATATATATATATATATATATATATATATATATATATATATATATATTGTGTACATATTTATACCACACACAAAACAAATAATAAAAATAAAATAAAATAAAATATCAAAAGTCTCAAATAAACAAATGAAAATATAAACAAAAGATAACACTAAAAAATATAAAATAAGATAAAGAAAAATATATTAGCAACACATACTATATATATTTACATAATACAAGACTCACAAAAAGACACATACTAATATAATAATATAAAACACCTAAACACTACTATATATAAAACGATATGCACACAAATAAAATTCTAAAAATTTATAAAAGACCTCAAAATAATACGTATATAATAGTAATACAATTACAACACACTTATGGAGAATTATGAATTGCTAAGGAAATGGTTTTGGCTTGGGTATTTGGTAACGGGGTTGGGTTTAGACTTGTTTGACTACATCATTGCCACATTTTCCTTGATATAACGCGTCTGAAACTTCAAATAAAAATTGACCTACAAGATAAAATAATACATATATATGGATAATTTTACAAAGAACTAGAAATTAAACCTCTCCTATTTTCGATACAATTTTTACACTTTAGGGTGCTTATCACACCACTCCTAAACAAAACATTACTAGTCCTCAATAAAAAAAATTGAGAGAATGATAAGTAACCAAAAGTATGCCACTTTCTCGATCACTTACGATTGCACTTAGCATGTGAAACAATTCATTAAACCTATAAGTTTCCTTGTAGGATGAGTGTTGTCTTATGAGGCTTTTTAGTGAATATACCCACAAAATTCAAAAACAATTAATTGAAAGACAATCTCTTATTAGACGAAGAAAATGGCACACAATCCATCAATAAAGACTTCTTAATACCAAAGGAATAATTCTTTCTAAAAACACAGTGTGTGTTGTGTGAAATAATCTAAAGTATCACAAGAGTAATTCCTAAATTGCCTCTAGAATACACTTTGACTTCAAATCTCACTGAAAATATATCTCTAAATCGAATCTCTTTGAGACTTGGGATAATGTATCTATCTAGTGTGTGAGGAGGTGAGTATATGTAAACAAGATCAAAAGTCTCACACACATAAAAGAAATAATGAATACATGAAATAAATTGATCTCATGAAAAAGCTAACCACTATGTTGAGAATGTCGAGTTACTCACCACATTGACTTCTCGTTTACCTGAACACCTCATAAAGGGTCAAAATGAAGATCAATGTACGACATGGGGGCAAATGAGATCAAGAAGAATGATGATAGGAAGTTGTGAAGTTTGGAGAATAGTGAAATATATATATATATATATATATATATATATATATATATATATATGTTATGAACTAAATGATCATAGAGAGAGTAAAGAGAAATATAGAGAGAGAGGAAGTGTTCTCTATTGATTGGTGTGTAAACAATGAAGGGGGTAACCCCTACTTATAACACAAGGTAAGCCTACCCAAAACCCACTCTTCCGATGTGGGATAGTGAACATGCATATTTTTTAACACTCCCCCTTGGATGTACACTATATCCACCATTCAATGATTGCTGCCTCATTAAAACCTTACTAAGGAAAAACCCATTAGGAAAAAACCAAAGTGTAGGAAAAAGAGTACAACTTTTGTGATCATCGAATCGGTGTTGAACGCGCTTGGTGTTGCCTCGTTAAAACCTTTAAATGGAAAACCCAAATGGAAAAAACCTAGTTAAAGGAAAAAGAGTACAACGCGCATATGTCCAAAACATCATATTCTTAGATTCTCCCCCTGATCAAATGCTCCCCTTGATTATGATATTTGTCCGATGGTTGAGTCGATGCATATCAGTCTCATATACAATCTTCTGAAATGTTGCTTTAACATGGAGAATAGATTTGATCTGCTGTTACTTCGTGTTTCTTTATAAGATCGACTTCCATAAGACATGGGTGAAGAGGGATGAACATGTGAGTAATAGAATAACTCTTCTGTAGTTTGTGTGTTGCATAACTCTTCTTCATAAGAAGTAGTAGGAACATATGTTGTTTGAGGCAAGTCATGAGTTCTTTGACTATTCCTCTAGAGATAACCTGCATCTATACAACTATCTGGACGTAGATGGTTAGATAAAAAATATCATATGATATGATTGATATTAATCTCATGATATGCAAGTCAATGATAATTATTTCTTTCCAAGATATTGACAGTAATTACAATATCCAATATCATGCATGGTGTTATATATATCAATATACAAATAACGTACAAGTGTTGTACTTCTAGACCAAATAGTATAATAAAATTCACATATGGTACTTCTGAACCAAATTTATTTTTATCATCCTCTTTAGGATGATAATATAATATCCAAATACCAGAGATCATGGGTATACTAAAATTGTATGCTTAAAGCATTTTCAGGACTTTTCAATCCATTTGACTAATGGATATGAGTTTAACATAAAATGTGCTCGATCTGCAGGCCGAGACAAAGACTTATTACCCTAAGGTCATTCATTTTGAATTTCTTATTTGGATATTTTGCATTTTAATTGAGCTCTTCAAGAGCATATCCATTTAAGGATTTCATTTCAATTGATCTCTTCAGGAGCATATCCATTTAAGGATTTCATTTCAATTGAGCTCTTCAGGAGCATATCCATTTAAGGATTTCATACTCTTCTTTAGACAAATATTTACTAAGACTGTTGTACCTATATTCATTTGGATTTCCTGATGTACAATGAACATCTTACTGCATTGAGTACGTACTCCTTATCTTCGCTTCAGGCAAAGAAAATCCTTCTAGGATTTTTATATGTATTCTTTGTCTAAGTCCCGTATATATAAGCAATTATAATATTCACGAGTCTCACATAATATTAAAAAAACTGCTAAGATTTTCAGATATCTGAAAGTACTTACGGCCGAAACGGGATGGTATGTTCTTATATAATCAAACTTATTCCTTCAGGAAACCTTGTGCCGTAAATTATGCACTTTTGGTGAGTTTTAACACTTCACACTCTTATAAACACGAATTCTTAATCTTCAGGGTTAACATATTTTGGGGTTTCTACTATAGGTCCAAATATACCACGTATATCAAGAGACTCGAATTATGCCATCATGGCATTTTCACAATTAGGCCAATAAATTATTTGTCGACATTCATTCATAGTACGTGGATTTTTAGTATCATTGCCCTTTGATTTTTGTGTAGCTACAATATATATAATTATATCATCGATGATCATCTTTGCTTATCCCACTTTTCTCTTGTATATCTATAAAAGATAGAGATCTCATTTAATATTAGGTACCTTTGCCAACTACAAGGGCTTTATAGTCACTTCAGGGACTTGTGTCTTTTCATAGATAGTGGATACTTTATTCATAACCTCTTCTGGAGTGTTACATATAACCTCTTCTAGAGCGTTATTTGGGCATGTTTTTATTTAATCTCCACTTTCATGGAGTCAAATAATTGGGACCTATAGGTTTGCCACGCTTCTAACGTGCAATGAATTTATTTGCTGCGAGAATTTATTTTATCCTTCTGGGATAATGATTTTGGCAAGCACATTTGCAACTAGTCCATGTGACATTTGATGTTGCAATATTATTTTTCACTTCATGCTCACATTGAGCAGTATGAAGGTCTAAATGAGACAAATTGGAAGTGTTCCATGTTAATTCTCATCGTTCTTCAGGAACGGATCGTACTTCTAGTACGTTCTTTCCTCCCCCTAACGGCGGGAAGAGTGTCTCATCAAAATGACAATCCGCAAATTTAGCAGTAAATCTATCCCCTGTCAGTGGTTCAATATAACAAATAATTGATGACGAATCATAACCAACATATATTCCAAAATGATGTTGGGGACCCATATGAGTTATTTATGATTCGATGCAACATGTTTGATCTAGGGTGACCCAATCGATCATGCCACAACATTAAATTATAAGGATCATTGATCTTTCGATTCATGAAAGTATGTGATTCTACAACATTAATTGTTGTATAGTATAACCCCATGGATAAAGGAAGCAATTTCTCTAGTGTGAGCTTCTGGCTTCCAACACTAGAAGTAATGCAAATGAATTGTTTATTACCTTCATTACATGTTTCAATATGATACATAAAACTCAATAAATTTCTTCTGGAATTTTTTGAGTATATAGCTTTATTTATGAAT
Organism: Sambucus nigra; assembly: GCA_949130495.1. Classification (NCBI taxonomy): domain Eukaryota; kingdom Viridiplantae; phylum Streptophyta; class Magnoliopsida; order Dipsacales; family Adoxaceae; genus Sambucus; species Sambucus nigra. The sequence goes on along the minus strand of OX422223.1, from coordinate 48,918,571 downwards.
AAATGGGTACCATTAGGTAACACCATGTGGGCTCTTCCGGACCCTTCAATAATCTTAGCAGGACCAGCTATAGTGGAGACATTCGCTTTATTGTAAACCAAGTCTGATAAAAACTTCTAGTTTTTCAAACTGGCGTGGCCACTGTCTACCAGACAAGTATCATCGCTTGCGTTCAATTTGATTTACAAAGGCTCAACATTGACGGGTCAAATATTTGATAAGTATAAGGAGTTTCTCTACCATTTTGTAATAAAACTTCAGGTTTGACTACAGAATAAAAATGTTAGAGAATCTTCCAAACAAGTGACAAATATTTTAATTAACTCCGACTAATAATAATCCAACCTCTTTATTAAAAAAAATAGAGACTTAATTTTCACATTCTCCATACATTTTCAAGGCCCAAATGTGTGTTAATAATTAGAATGTGAGGTAGGAGATAAAATTAAATACCATTAAAAGTAAATTAACACTTAAATGGAGCCAAAAAAGTCAATAGACAGAAATTTTAATGGTGAAACCATTAATGTGATAGTTAAAGGGACACTTAATTGATTTTGAAACTAATCCCAATAAAAATAATATATTCCGCCCATACCCGATGACTAATCAAAACTTCGAGTTTTAATTTATCGCGCATTTTAGTTGGATCTGCAAGTCCAAACAACCATAAATAGCATGCGAGTGACCAATTTAATATTTTATATCCCCCCCAAAAAATTGTGAACTTCTGGTCACAATATTGAATATGAATCTTCATATCACAAATCAATGATAATTGAGAGAATCTTGGTCTTTAACCTTTCAATTTGACAATCAAAACTTCAGGGTTGATTGTACTCAATGCCCTAAAATTTGAACGGAGAAATTTAATTTCCATATTTGAATAATTATTCGAGAACTTCAGGCCCGAATTATAAATAATGACAACTTCATATCATAACATTAAATATTTAGAGACGTTTAACAACCGCCCAACTATATTCAAACTTCAAGTTTGATAAGGGATAAAATTATTTGGAACTTCAGGTCCAAAAATATAAATAATCCTTATAGAACGTGTAAGATCAATACCCTTATTATATAAGTAATCAAAAATTCATGTTTGATTACAAAATTATTGGATCTTCGGGTCCAAATTATAAATAATTGTGTTTGGACTTTTAGTATTCCTTGCCCTATTAGAAAAATAATGAAAACTTCAAATTTGATTTTACGGCATATTTCATTGTCGTGTTCAATGATTTGAACAATAATTAAGGACTTTTAGTCCCAATATAAAATAATTTGGAAACTTCAGGTCCTAAATTAAACAGCAATTCAGAGCTCTTAGGTCCGAAATTAAAATGTAAATTAGGAACTTCGGGCCCTAATTTTTAATTAATTGTTGGGAAGCATATTATATCCGGAACTTCAACTTCAAAAATTTAAATAATTTGAACTTCAGGTCATCGTTATTTATTTGCGAGAACTTCAGGTTCTACACATAAAATTATTAAACTTCGGGTTCAATTTTATTAATATCTTGGGATTTTTAAAATCCTCGCCCCATTGTGTCAAAGCTCCAGGTTTGATCACAAATATATATTTGGAGCTTCAGGTCCAAATTAAATTATTTGAGTATGTCTAATGTCCCAAATTAAAAACTATTTGAGAACTTTCGGTCCTAAAATGTAAATAGCCATTAGAAGCTTGCAACCCCCCCCCCCCCCCCCCCCCCCAAAAAAAAAAAAAAAACTAATTGAGAGTTTGAGACCCCAAATTTCAAATAATATTGGGAACTTCAGGTCCCAAATTTTAAATCAAAACTTCAGGTTTGATTTTTCGCCACATTGTATTATCGTGTCCAAAATCTTGAACCTCAATTGCGCACTTCTTGCCGCAAAAATTTAAATAAGAATTAAGAACTTCAAGCCCAAATTATTGAGATCTCCAGGTCCTCAAAATCAAAACTTCAAGTTTGATTTTACGAGATATTTTATCATGTTCAAAAATTGAAGATCAATTGTGAACTTCAGGCCGCAAAAATTTAAATAAGAATTGGGAACTTCAGGCCCAAATTATTGAGATCTTCAGGTCCTCAAAATCAAAACTTCTAGTTTGATTTTAAGAGACATTTTATCATGTTCAAAAATTGAACATCAATTATTGAAACTTCTGGTTCAAAATTGAATATCATGTAGGAACTTTAAGGTCCCAAAAATCAAAACTTCAGCTTTGATTTTATGGTACATGTTATTATCATGTCCAAAAAGAAAAAT